>JAMPIV010009408.1:0-220000 GCA_024509875.1 Oreohelix idahoensis | reverse complement strand
GACCTAGAAACGCCACGGGGCAAACTTAGGCCTGAACATAAGGTGAAAAATAAATTTAATAATGTAGACAAAGTGGAATGGGAACCCCCTTTTCACACACAGTCTTCACTTGAATGTCTTAGAATGGCAACTCTGTGTCAAGTACAAAAAGTGGTTTTACCCCAGAATAAGCCGACAATCCCTCGGTCGGAATTATGTGAACTGGAGGAAAATAAAAGGGAGAGAAGATCTCTCACAATGAAATTAAAGTGGGAAGAAACCCCAAGAAAAGAATTGGTAGTGGACGATTTGTGAGTGAAGATACAAGGAAGAAACGTCCTCACCACAAGGCTTCCAATGTAAGGGACCATACAGGTGCCACGAAAAATAAGTCAGCAAAATTAAAGGCCCATATGTAACCTTGTTGAGGACATGGACAGATGAGAAGGCAGAAGAGACTGTTACCTCATCATATCAATATGTGAACGAGCTGACCACTCGTCTTAAAACTGGCTGGAAACTTGCTAATGATAATTTCAGACAAGCCAGGAAAAAACATGCTGCTTATTTCAATAAGAAAGCGAAGGATAGAGAATTATTTGTGGGAGAGAAGGTGCTACTTCTACTACCCGGCAGCAGTAACAAATTACAAATTGGATGGCAAGGGCCATATACAGTTCTAGAGAAGGTGTCTAGAACAAATTATAAAATTGACAAGAAGGGGAAAGAGAAAATATATCATGTGAACCTTCTAAAGAAGTATCTGGACAGGCAAATCCAGGAAGACACACATTTAATGACCTTGTCGATAGCAACGGGAATGAAAAATGAACCACTCGCCTCCCATGAGTACCCCCTAAAAACATGTGAGACACCTGCACATGTAAAAGTCAGTAAACACTTGACGAAAAAACAGAGGGAACAGGTTCAAAAGGTTCTGACTGATCATACGGACGTGTTAACGGACAAACCGGGGCACACAAATTTGTTGGAATATGATATGAAACTAGTAGAGCCAACACCGATCTGAATGACAGCCTATACTATCCCGTTTGCAAAGGAGAAAGCTTTGAAGGAGGAGATTGAGTATCTGTTGAAAGAAGGGATTATTTCTCACAGCGAATCTCCATATAGCTCTAGTGTGGTTTTGTTGCAAAAACCTTCTGGAGAACATAGACTGTGCATAGATTACAGGAAACTAAATGCTGTCACAGAAAATCAGGTGGATCCATTACCGGATACAAATCAACTATTTGCCAGGCTGAACAAGGCAAAATATTTTTCTAAGGTGGATCTTAGCAAAGGCTATTACCAAATTCCAGTAAAGCCTGAGGTTCGACCTTATTTAGCGTTTAGCACTTCGGAAGGACATTATGAATTCAACATGTTGCCGTTTGGGTTGAAAAATGCTCCGAGTGTGTTTTCTAGGATGATGCGAAAATTGTTGGATCCCCTGAATAACCCATGCATCACGAATTTTATGGATGATATCCTCATTGCAAAGGAAACATTTGAGGAACACATTAACTCTTTGGCTATGCTGTTTGATAGACTAAGAGAGGCTAACTTGACGGCTAGACCAACAAAATGTTGTATTGGATGTAAAGAGTTGGAATTCTTGGGACATACTGTATAACATGGTAACATGACCCCTGATCCCAAGAACCTTGAGAAATTGCAGAGAGCACCTAGGCCACAAACAAAAAAAGATGTGAGATCTTCTGTGTCGTTGTGTGGGTTTTACCAGAAATACATCAAAAATTTTAACTCTATTTGTGCTCCTCTGACTGAGTTAACTCGCAAAGGAAATCCTGATAGAATTGTTTGGTCAGCCCAGTGTGAATTAGCATACCAGGAATTAAAAGAGAAACTCACGAGCAAGCCTATCCTAAAATTGCCTGATTTGACTCAGGAATTCGTGATAAGAATGGACGCAAGCAATGTGGGCCTGGGGGCCACTTTGTTACAAAGGTCCTCTTCACAAGATGGGGAACTGAACCCAGTCGCTTATGCTAGCCGCAAGTTGAACAAAGCGGAGCAAAACTATTCAACAAGCGAAAAAGAATGTTTAGCTTTGATCTGGGCAATACGAAAGTTCCTGATCTATCTATATGGTAGAACATTCGTGATCCAAACGGATCATCAGCCCCTCGTATTCTTATCACAGGCAAAGAACGAAAATGCTCGTTCATTACGATGGTCATTGCTCCTACAGCCATATTCATTTACTATTGAATACATTCCCGGGTCACAGAATGTGGGTGCAGGTTTCCTCAGTAGGCATCCCTGTGATAAAAATCAGAGTATTCCCAAGGCCTAAGGAGAAAAATTTGATCTATGTGTATCACTGTTTTTGAACTTGCATCAGTGCATGTTCTCAAGTGGAGAGATGTGTGATAAAATTACATTGATACACTGATAAAATTATTATTTGTAAGTATAAAGTTAAACTAATGTAGGGATAAAAATGGTTAGGTTGTGATGCGTCTTCTTT
Source organism: Oreohelix idahoensis (assembly GCA_024509875.1). NCBI lineage: Eukaryota > Metazoa > Mollusca > Gastropoda > Stylommatophora > Oreohelicidae > Oreohelix > Oreohelix idahoensis. Next base: position 217,527 of record JAMPIV010009408.1, on the reverse strand, counting down.
CCCCACGCCAGTCATCGCGCTGAATTTTGCAGGACAAAAACATAGTGTAAGGGTACTATCGTTTGCCAGTGACCTTGGAACTACTGGTAACAATTTTGACAGAATAAGCCTTGTTTCGGACCAAAAGAGGGAAAAAGAAGGAGAGAGGAAAATGTATTTTTAGAATGCGCCTTTTGACACTAGTTGGTTGAAACACAAAATTGTAGGCAAATGCGGGCGATATTGTTAGCGACAGATGGAAAAATAACGCCACAGGGTCAAATATTTGTTCGCTCCATAGTCATGCAGTTTGGCATGTAACCACACACCCAGCCTTCCTTTCTTGCAACATGGTACATTTTATGACGTCACAGACTTGTTGTTTCGTTTTGAAAAACGCAAAAGCGGGAAAGGAATGGCGTGTTTATGTAATGTTAGAAATTGAAACTGATATGGAAAATATATGGAATTCTTTATTTCCAGGAATACAACCCAAAAACTTAGTTAGTTTGATAGATTATCTTCTCCTGAGAAATAATATGTTTAAAAATACAAAATCCCCCAGATAATAAGAAAGTTATTGACAAAATACTGTATTGGTTAGTGCAGACAGACCAACAGACGCTCGTCCCTGCATTCACTAATGGTTACTTTTTGGACGCGTTAGGGGATATGAAGCAAGCAAGGGTACATGTAATCTGATTGAAAGGGGGGTAGAAAGAGGGAGAGATATTATGGGATGGCCCTAAAACTAAATATATTTAGCAGTGGAAAGTCAAGAAGTGAGTGAGAGGAAGACTTGTTAGGCCAAAAAGCAAGTCTGTTTTTAACTTTTAATGCCAAAATGTGAGCGACGTACATTTGAAATTGGGCTGTAATTTTGACTTTATTTTTCAAATTCAAATTGAAAAGCTTAGTAGTAGATTCTCATTGGCCAACGCATTTTACCTTGTATAATATGAAAAACTTAGAACACTGGAGGCCATTTCCCTAAGAAACTGTCCAGTGTCAGGACGATGTATGAGTGTGAAGTTTGAATAAATACTAAAGTAAATATATTAGGAAGATTCATAGTCACACATGCAGCAGTGCTGAATCTGTGCCAGTCATCGTTCCTGTGTTTATTCTGTGAATCTGTGGTAAGATAGACATTATTAACAATTATTTATATTATTAAATGTGTTGTTTGAATTGGGAAATGAAGATATTTTACGACTGTAAGTACATAAGTCACTAGTAGACTTATGCAAAGCCTATGTACTGCTCCATCATATTATCAAACTACAAGAGGTGTAGAACAAAGAGTTTGTACATTATCATCAAGGATCATGTCACCTATCCTATTTTGTGAAAAAAGATCATGGATAATTGTAGAGATGTTGTAGCCAGTAGAGGAGAGGAAATTGAAAACTGGTACAAACTGTTACATTATTGATGTGGATGTGCTGGGTCGGTCAGAAAGAGCTGACCCGAGTCTTTTAAATTTTGAATGCCTTATTAATTGAAAATTGGTGGATTTGATATTATGTTCAGACAAGCCTCAATTTTCATGTTACAGGGTTTGTACTGGCACTGTGCTAGTGCCAGCTTCCTGAATAAATAACCAACAGTTCTGTTGAAGTTGCTGTCGTGATGTATGACTTGTAGTCTTGGTCCAAGTTGCTGCCAAGATTACTGCAGAAAGATCAAGTCAGTGGCAGTGGGCCGCACATTCAACTATCAACTAACATCCCGGGCCAGATAAGTACAACAGCCCTGGTCCAGAACTCTTCATCAACAAGCCACCAAAGTAGAAACAAACTGTTTGACATAAAAATAGATAAAGAGCATAAACTCGAACAGAATAGGTATATATCAAGACAGGGTGTGATGAACACATCCCGACCAGCACTCCAGTAACAGTGTAGTGAGAATAAATTAGATCAACAACCTTAAGTATAAAGTCTATAATGTGTATGGACAGATTGTCCTGTTAGTTAATTAAAATTTCATATATATATATATATATATATATATATATATATATATATATATATATATATATATATATATATATATATATATATATATATATCCATAAATTGATTACATTTTGAAATTGACAGTCCTGAACAAAAGAATATCTCGTTCAGGACTAAATAAAATTGTAAAAAAAGTATTAACTATCAAAATTTTAACTCAAGTGTTAGTTCAGTTGATCATATAATTAAATATTGGTTTGTGTGTGTGTGTGTGTGTTTAAGTATTGAATTAATATCACACCACATGTTCATAACCCTAGACATTAGACGTAGCTATAAGACATACTAGTCAAGAATAAGTCTGAGTGAGATCTTAAGGTGGTAGCAGAAAGGTTCTCTGATAACTCACTCTAACCTTAGATATTCAGAGACCTTCACAGCTGACCTCACTCAGTACAATAGGAATACAATAACACCAATCATAACATCAAAAAACCACCACACCTATCATCAGCCATGTTCACAAACAGGAAACTAACATGGGACATTTCAAGATGGCCTATCATCAGCCATGTTCTTCTTCTTCTTCTTCCTCGTTCGTCCTGAAAAGGACGGTGGTTGCGTTGTGCCTGTTTGCGCCTAAGCTGTGATATCTGCACCTTTCGGTCGACACATCCAACTTCTGCACGGCATTTTTTGGGACCGGGTTTGCCTTCCCTCTTTGATCCATGCTCGCTCAGCCAGACTGCACTGCTGCAGACTGTTTCCAGGACCACCACGTGGAGGTGGAGCACAGTCTTGACCAGCTCTGGTTTGCTGGTCCTGACACAAGCAGTCAAGCTATGAGTCACTGACTGCGTTCTCTATTGCTGCGTCTTTGGGTCCCAGCCATGTTCACAAACAAGAAATTAACTTGAGACATTTCAAGATGGCCCATTATCAGCCATGTTCATAAATAAGAAACAAACATGGGGGATTTCAAGATGACTTATCATCAGCAATGTTCAAAAACAGGAAACTAACATGGGGCATTTCAAGATGACCTATTATCAGCCATGTTCAAAAACAGGAAACAAACATGGCACATTTCAAAATGACCTATCATCAGTCATGTTTTCAAACAGAAAACTAACATGGGGCATTTCATGATGACATATCATAAGCAATGTTCACAAATAGAAAACTAACATAGGGCATTTGATGATGACCTTCACAGCTGATCTCACTCAGTACAATAGGAATACAATAACACCAATCATAACATCAAAAAACCACCACACCTATCATCAGCCATGTTCACAAACAGGAAACTAATATGCAGCATTTCAAGATGACCTATCATCAGCCATGTTCACAAACAGGAAAAACACATGGGGCATTTCACATTGACCAATCATCAGCCATGTTCAAAAACAGGAACCTAACATGGGGCATTTCAAGATGACCTATCATCAGCCATGTTCACATAACAGGAAACAAACATGGGGCATTTCAAGAAGACCTATCATCAGTCATGTTTACAAACAGGAAACTAACATGGGACATTTCAAGATGACCTATCATCAGCCATGTTCACAAACAGGAAACAAACATGGGGCATTTCAAGAAGACCTATCATCAGTCATGTTTACAAACAGGAAACTAACATGGGACATTTCAAGATGACCTATCATCAGCCATGTTCACAAACAGAAAACTAACATGGGACATTTCAAGATGACCTATCATCAGCCATGTTCACAAACAGGAAACAAATAAGGGGCATTTCACGTTGACCGACCATCAGCCATGTTCAAAAACAGGAACCTAACATGGGGCATTTCAAGATGACCTATCATCAGCCATGTTCACAAACAGAAAACTAACATGGGACATTTCAAGATGACCTATCATCAGCCATGTTCACAAACAGGAAACAAATAAGGGGCATTTCACGTTGACCGACCATCAGCCATGTTCACAAACAGGAAACTAACATGGGACATTTCAAGATGACCTATCATCAGCCATGTTCACAAACAGAAAACTAACATGGGACATTTCAAGATGACCTATCATCAGCCATGTTCACAAACAGAAAACTAACATGGGACATTTCAAGATGACCTATCATCAGCCATGTTTACAAACAGAAAACTAACATGGGACATTTCAAGATGACCTATCATCAGCCATGTTCACAAACAGAAAACTAACATGGGACATTTCAAGATGACCTATCATCAGCCATGTTCACAAACAGAAAACTAACATGGGACATTTCAAGATGACCTATCATCAGCCATGTTTACAAACAGGAAACACAAATGAGAAATCTAAAAATGTAATGAAGAAATCAGACAGTACAAGGAGACACAAGTAAAAAATAATTACTAAGAAATAACAAGAATAAACAAATAAAGTAACTACTAACATAAAACATCAAAGAATGTCAAACAAAACAAAATAATAACAACAATAACCAGATATAAAAGTAATGTGCTGTGTGACCAAACAATGACACCTCAAAGTTGGCAATCATAAACTAACAAGCTGTAAGTAGTACATTCTTCTTCCTTCTTCTTCCTCATTCGTCCTGAAAAGGACGTTGGTTGCGTTGTGACTGTTTACACTGTAGCTGCGATATCTGCGCCTTTCGGCCGACACATCCGACTTCAGCATGGCAATTTTTGGGACAGGGAGTGCCTTCCCTCTTCAATCCCTACTCTCTCAGCCAGACTCTCTTAGCATTAAACTGACAGAAGCAGCCATGTCACACAACTAATTACAAAATCAATGTCAATCAACTGACCTTTTACCACTTGATGGTGGCAACCATCCCCTATAGACTTCTTGAAACTGCTGGACAAGAAAAATTTGTGCAGACTTCACAACTATAACAATTGTGTTTCCCATCTACCAAATGAACGAAAACGCTGCTTTTCCATACATGGCCATGCTCAGCCTTTCTCCTCTATATGACACCTATCACTCTTGAACATAAAGTCACCCTCTACTGTCCAACCAGACACAACCCTTGTCATACAACAATTAACCCCTGAAAACCACTCAGTCATGTGACTCCTCTAAACATTGCAGACTCACCAGAGTTTACTAACACTTCCTCCACAACTAAATTGCTCACATAATTAAAAAAATGACAGCTAACAGAACCTAGCTCCCTGTGGAGCATCTCTTACTGACTACCATGCACAAATCTGTTACTCACTACCATGCAACAATCTGTTACTGACTACCATGCAACAATCTGTTACTGACTACCATGCAACAATCTCTTACTGACTACCATGCAACAATCTGTTACTGACTACCATGCAACAATCTGTTACTGACTACCATGCAACAATCTGTTACTGACTGCCATGCAACAATCTGTTACTGACTACCATGCAACAATCTGTTACTGACTACCATGCAACAATCTTCATAGCTGGCAGACGCTGGAGCTGGGTTGGTCATGTCCTCAGAAGAGACCCCGATGCCATCACAAGAACAGCTATGCTATGGACCCCTGAAGGAAAACGAAAGAGAGGCCGACCAAAAACAACTTGGCAGAGGACTGTGGAGGCTGAGATGCAAAGAATGAACCAGAGTTGGGGCACTGTGCGAAGGATGGCCGCCGACCGAGCAAAGTGGAATCAATTTGTTGCTGCCCTACAAGACGCCACTAGGCGTAATGGCCACTGACTGCTTTGACGGTCGGCGGCTAAGGATCACAGAAGAAGATGCAACAATCTGTTACTGACTACCATGCAACAATCTCTTACTGACTACCATGCAACAATCTGTTGCTGACTACCATGCAACAATCTCTTACTGACTACCATGCAACAATCTGTTACTGGCTACCATGCAACAATCTGTGTGTGACAACATTTATAAGGCGTCTCTCTAGTATGCAATATTTAGTATTATTTTAAATCGCTAACTAAAATGGTTGAACCAGGCCTGTTAACACTCCACCTGCAAACTAGTGCAGATCCCATCACCCTTGTCAGTGTGTACGATCCTGCTCTGTACTCTGCCTCAGAAGCTAAAGACGAGTTCTACAAGAATCTAGCAGCAGTCATCAAAAGCACACCTAGGCAAGAACAGCTTGTTCTCCTTGGTGACTTTAATGCTAGAGTGGGTGCCGATAATGTTTCATGGCCTTCATGTCTGGGCAGATTTGGTATTGGCAAGATGAATGAAAATGTACAACGACTCTTGGAGTTGTGTGTCCATCATGACCTCTGCGTGACCAAACCAACAAACGTTCACCGAGTGCTAGAACCCTACAGATCCTGAAGGCTACGAGAAGCAAAGTTCAACAAACTGCTCGATGTTCTGCAAATGACTATTGGCTCCAGCTCAGTGAGAGCATCCTGGCCAAAGTGAAAACAGGCAACACTAGACAAATGTATGACGGTATAAAGAAAGCCCTTGGTCCTCCAAAAAGTAAGATGGCACTGCTAAAAACCATCAGCGGAGAGAAGCTTACCGATATGGGTAAGCAGATGGAGAGGTGGGTTTGAGCACTACTCTGAGCTGTACACTAGAGAAAATGCCATCATGTCTGCAGCCCTTGATGCTGTCAAATGTCTGCCCACTATGGATGAGCTGGATGCTGAACCAACATTAGAAGAACTCAGCAAGGCCATTGATAGCGTGGCCTCTGGCAAAGCACCAGGCAGAGATGGGATTCCTCCCGATTTAATCAAATGCTGAAAGAGCACGCTATTACAACCCCTGCATTGGGTGCTGCGCCAGTGTTGGGAAGAGACAACTATTTCTCAAGACATGAGAGATGCCAAGATTGTAACACTGTATAAAAATAAAGGAGACAGAAGTGATTGCAATAACTACAGAGGCATCTCTCTTCTTAGTATTGTTGGTAAGGTTTTTGCCAGAGTCATCTTAATGCGACTACACAAGTTAGCTGAGCGCATATATCTAGAGTCACAGTGTGGATTCCGAGCAGAAAAGACCTTTTTATATCGCCTTTATAGACCTCACAAAGGCTTCTGACCTGGTTAGTAGGGATGGACTCTTCAAAATCCTCCTGAAAATAGGCTGCCTTGCTAAACTGCTGGAAATGATAAAGTCATTTCTTGAGGACATGAAGGGAACAGTCCAATATGCGGGAAGCACATCACAGTCCTTTGACATATGAAGTGGCGTTAAACAAGGCTGCGATCTTGCTCCAACCCTCTTCAGGATTTTCTTTGCCTTACTCTTGAAACATGCATTCAGAGAGGTAACTAAAGTAATATGCCTTCACACTAGGTCAGATGACCGACTGTTTAATCTCACATGGCTGAAGGCAAAAACAAAAATCAGAAGGGTCACTATAAGAGACTTGTTGTTCGCTGATGATGCTGCAGTCATCACTCAAAGCCAACATGGGCTTCAGAGCTTGATGAATCGCTTCATGCCTCACAATAAGTCTAATGTAAACAAAAGTTCTGAGTCAGAATGTGGATGCTACACCAGTTATCACAATCAATAACTATGAATTGGCAGTGGTGCACCACTTCACATACTTGGGGTCCACTATCAATGACAAACTCTCTCTGGACACAGAAATTGACAGCCGCATTGGCAAAGCTGCAGCTACCTTTGCCCGCCTTACATCGCGTGTTTGGGGAAACTCCAAACTCATAATGAAGACCAAAGCTGCGTTATATAATGCCTGCATCACCAACACACTTCTATATGGTAGCAAGACATGGACAACCTATGCCAAGCAAGAAAGAATGCTCAATACCTTCCATCTACGGTGTCTACGGCACATCCTCGGCATTTCGTGGAAAGATAAAGTGACAAATGTCAAGGTGTTGTCACGTAAGGTAAGGTAAAGGATCCCGTTACACGCCCATTGAGGCATATTGGGAATATGGTGTTAGGCCCATATTATCTTGACCATCGGCACACGAGGGGTGATGTGGTCAGCATCACGCCGGCCGCCTTAACCTTCCCAGAGTTGCTCTGGTACCCAGTTGGGGCTGGGTCGACCCAGGAGCCGTTTGCGGCCTAAAAAAATCCCACCTCATCTGGGGATCGAACCATAGACCACTGAGCTAGGAAGCCAGTGCACTAACCACTATGCTACCGCGGCTCCCATTGTCACGTGCTGGCCTTCAAAGCATGAATACAGTGCTTAGACAGTGCAGACTACGCTGGCTTGGCCATGTCCACCGCATGGAAAATGGTCACATCCTGAAAGGTATCTTCTACAGACAACTGGCAGATGGCAACAGAACAGTTGGGCGACTGCAGCTGAAATTCAAAGATGTATGAAAGAAAGACATGATTGCACTAGACATAAATCCAGCAACGTGAGACGATGAAGCTGCCGATTGCACCAAGTGGCGATGCTATCTGCGGCACCACCTCAGTTTGGGCAAAAAAGAAGCTCACATAAGAAGCAGAAGAGAGAGAATACATCAAAAGGAACACCAGGAAAATAGGCAACTGAGGGTTGTCACCTCAGGGGTGCATTCCCATAATCAGTTATGACTGAAGGGGCTATTATTATTATTAGTACTATTTTAGAGAGTTAGTATCAGTATAAGATATATCACATACATCACATATGTAAGGTTTCAGTACATCTTCTTTTGAGCTTTTTAGACTACTAGCATCAGCCAAAGATACACCACAAACACCACACTTGTATTGCTTCTCTCTAGTATGTGTCCGTTTGTGTGCTTTAACAGACTTATGGTGAGAAAATGATGCACCACAAACATCACATTTGTAAGGCTTCTCTCCAGTATGTACTCGTCTGTGTGCATTTAGGTTGTCCTGACGAGCAAAAGATACACCACAAAAAACACACTTGTATGGTTTATTTCCAGTATGTATTATTCTGTGTACTCTTAAAATGTTTTGCTTAGCAAAGGATACACCACACACATCACACTTGTATGGCTTCTCTCCAGTATGTGTTTGTTTGTGAGCACTTAGAGTGTCCTGCCGAGCAAAGGATACACCACAAGCATCACACTGGTAAGGTTTGTCTCCAGTATGTGTTCGTTTGTGTGCTTTTACAGACTTCTGGTGAGCAAAGGATATACCACAAACATCACATCTGTAAGGCTTCTCTCCAGAATGTATTACTTTGTGCACTTTTAAAGTATTCTGCTGAGCAAATGATGCATCACAAACATCACACTTGTATGATTTTTCACCCGTATGTGTCGTCTTGTGTACTTTTAAAGCATTTTTCTGAGCAAAGGCTATACTACAAATATCACACTTGTATGGCTTCTCTCCAGTATGTATTCGTCTGTGTATAATTAGAGTGTCTTGCCTAGCAAACGATACAGCACAAACATCACATTTATAAGGTTTATCTCCACTATGCATTCGTTTGTGTGCTTTTAACAACCTCTGGTGAGCAAATGAAACATCACAAACATCACACTTGTAAGGTTTCTCTTCGGTATGTATTGTTTTGTGTACTTTAAAATTGTAAAGCTGAGCAAATGAAGCACCACAAACATCACACTTGTAAGGCTTCTCTCCAGTATGCACTCGTTTGTGTATATTTAAAGTGTCCTGCCGAGCAAAGGATGAACCACAAACATCACACCTGTAAAGTTTCTCTCCAGAATGTATTGTTTTGTGTACCTTTAAAGTGCTCTGCTGAGTAAATGATGTATCACAAACATCACACTTGTAAGGCTTCTCTCCAGTGTGTATTCGTTTGTGCGTATGTAAAGTGTCCTGCCGAACAAAGGATGAACCACAAACATCACAACTGTATGGCTTCTCTCCAGTATGTATTGTTTTATGTGCTTTTATAGATTTTTTGTGAGCAAAGGCTACACCACAAAAATCACAAATGTATGGATTTTCCCCTGTATGCATTCTTTTGTGTCTTTTAAGATTTCTAGGATCGGTATAAGATGTACCACAAATATCACACTTGTAAATCTTCTCTAACGCCTGTGTTCTTGTCACTATATGTCTATTATGAGTCACATAAGGATATGATGTCCTTTCTCCATGGCCAATGAAGTCCACGGATGTTTTATTTTCAATCATTTTTAACTCTGTGTTACTGTCTTGCCTTGTTCCTGTACCAGTGGTACAACCTTCCAAGTTGAACACTGTGTTTAAACTTTCACACTTGACTTCAGGTAACACATCAAAACGTTTATCTTGTTGTCCAAATTCCAAATGTTTACCACCAGATATCCTCATATTCTGTATTTGTCCATGTTTTAGTCTGACAAGGGGAAGATCACTCTCGGTACATTGATGCATTTCTGAAATATAAAAGTGGCAAATTAAGACATTTAACAAAAACATTCACTCACAGCCAGTTAACATTATTCTCAAAGCTACATCACTCTCGGTACATTGAAACATGAGAAGCTTGTCTGTGACAATAAATGTGTGTTGTTTCCCCTCTTAAAATGAAACCATGCCACTGCTGCAGCTGACTTCCTGCAGAAAATCTGCCCAAAAGCACTTCAAATGCTCATGCAGTGATGGTTTCATCTTGTTTGATATGATGAGGTTGTTACCCACAAATACAGTCTCTTCTTTCATCTTGTTTGATATGATGAGGTTGTTACCCACAAGGACAGTCTCTTCTTTCATCTTGTTTGATATGATGAGGTTGTTACCCACAAGTACAGTCTCTTCTTTCATCTTGTTTGATATGATGAGGTTGTTACCCACAGTCTCTTCTTTCATCTTGTTTGATATGATGAGGTTGTTACCCACAAGTACAGTCTCTTCTTTCATCTTGTTTGATATGATGAGGTTGTTACCCACAAGTACAGTCTCTTCTTTCATCTTGTTTGATATGATGAGGTTGTTACCCACAAGTACAGTCTCTTCTTTCATCTTGTTTGATATGATGAGGTTGTTACCCACAAGTACAGTTTCTTCTTTCATCTTGTTTGATATGATGAGGTTGTTACCCACAAGTACTGTCTTTTCTTTCATCTTGTTTGATATGATGAGGTTGTTACCCACAAGTACAGTCTCTTCTTTCATCTTGTTTGATATGATGAGGTTGTTACCCACAAGTACAGTCTCTTCTTTCATCTTGTTTGATATGATGAGGTTTTTACCCACAAGTACCGTCTCTTCTTTCATCTTGTTTGATATGATGAGGTTGTTACCCACAAGTACCGTCTCTTCTTTCATCTACGTTTGATATGATGAGGTTGTTACCCACAAGTACAGTCTCTTCTTTCATCATGCCTGATGTATCACTAACTGAATGTTTGATATGATGAGGTTGTTACCCACAAGTACAGTCTCTTCTTTCATCATGCCTGATGTATCACTAACTGAATGTTTGATATGATGAGGTTGTTACCCACAAGTTACTACAGTCTCTTCTTTCATCATGCCTGATGTATCACTAACTCAATGTTTGCCGTTTCAGAAACTAACACTTCCCCCCCCCCCCCCCCACACACACACACACACACACACACACAAATATTAATTTCTCATGTTATTTCTCACAAAACATCTTTCCAAAACTGAATAACTGAAGTTACCATTCTAAAGCTGAAAAAAAAAAATGTAAATATTTATCTATGCATCTATTGTTAATGTTGACTGAAACAGACTTAAAACAGATTTGAGTACAACTTTGACAAGCTTAAATATTAAAAACAATCTTCTTTCAGTGTTTTGGTTTCCTTGAATAAATACTCGTAAATCTTAGACAGCCAAGGCAACACAATTTATTTGTAGATTTAATTTTTATGACTCTTCATATCAGTTCTGCTTCTATTATGTTTTCCTCTGTTATCTCTTCTCCTTGTGCTTCAATGTATTCATGTTCACTTCACTCCTATAAAGACTTTTTCACTTCATATACTTCCGTGTATTTATCTTTATTTTATATACTACTATTTATTTATCTTCACTTCATATACTAGCTCTCTTCTCCATGTGTTTTTTGGTCTACCTCTGCCTCTCTTTCCCTGGGGATTACAGAAAAAGGACTGCCTTGTAATGCTATCAACAGGTTTCCTCAATGTGTGTCTTATCCATTGCCAGCGTCTTCTTCTCAACTCTTGTTCCACCAGCACTTGTCTGGCTCTTGTCATCAATTCCACATTTGTGACTTTGTCATACCATTTCAGTCCTTCTATTCTTCGCAAGCACCCGTTAATGAAAGTTTGTAGCATTTTGGTTGTTGTTTTTGTTGTTCTCCATGTCTCAGAGCCATACAATAGGACTGACTTGACATTTGAGTTGAAGATTCTTATTTTCATGTTGGACATGATTTCTCTTGATCTCCATATATTTCCCAATGCAATGAAAGCTCCTCTTGCTTTTTGTATTCTTATTTTGATATCATTGTCTGTCCCTCCAACTTTGTCTATATTACTGCCAAGATATGTGTACGATTCTACATCCTTTAGTGGTACTTCTTCCTTGTTATCATTTCTTGCATTTCTCAAACAAGTTTGACCTTGTTATCATTTCTTGTATTTCTCAAACAAGTTTGACCTTGTTCTCATTTCTTGCATTTCTCAAACAAGTTTGACCTTGTTATCATTTCTTGCATTTCTCAAACATGTTTGACCTTGTTATGATTTCTTGCATTTCTCAAACAAAAAGATAAAAACATCTAAGTACAGAACTCCTGGAACCTGGGTAGGAATCTACTGTACATAAAATGCATGGAGACATATCTGGAGTCATCTTCATATGATCATTAGCTATGCACAATGCTGCAATATACGTACATGGAAGTGAACCTATGTCTGTGAGGCTAATTACATCCTCACTGACTCTTGAAATCATCCACAGACTTCCAGGGATTAATCCTGTGGTGAAACTTGTTCAGAGCCCAGCACTGCACACTAAGCTTGGAGAAGTCACTTGAGCCCCAGGCATAATTCTTTGGCTTTGACTTGGTTGAGTGCAAAAAAAAAAGATCTATCTATGGACCCAGTGATGAGCAGGGGAAGCTGAGAAGTGGCTCTGTGCAGGACATGACAATTCTTTGGGAGAGCATAGTTGGACAGCTCCCTTGGATGGTGGGGAATGCACAGTATGCCACGCACTTCTTACTCCTAGCTTGGAACCAGATGTGACGATCTTTTACATGCAAGCCAAACTTGAGAAACTGGAGCTCATGACTTCAACTCAACAAGTTTCAGAATGGCAGAAAAGCCACAGGAAAAGCCTAGATCTACAGTGTAGATAATACCAAGGAGTCGTCAACTTGGTATTGGCTGCTAAAGAGCGAGAAGCTCGGCAGCCCTAGTTAAACAACAACAGTACATAAAAATAGGGAAGAGGCAACTCCTCACTTCATGTACTCCTTCATAATATTATCTTCTTTCATACGAGGGGTGTTCAGAAAGTAATGCACCACATCGTTTTTCTCAGGAGCTGTTTATTCACAAAGCATGAAATTTATACACAATATACATGGATATGTCATGTAAACATCGGTATTATTCAACATAATCCCCATCAACTTGTACGGCTTTATGCCAGCGCGAAACAAGTGCATGAATTCCTAACCCGTACCAGATGTTATCTTGATCATGTAGCCATTTCTTCGCTGCGTGAATCACTCCTTCATCATCTTCAAACTTTGTCCCACGGAGTGCATCTTTAAGTAGACCAAATAGATGAAAATCAGAGGGTGCCAAATCGGGACTATAGGGTAGATGGGGTAGTACAGTCCAAACCAATTTGGTGATTGCTTCCCATGTTGCCTGACTTGTGTGAGGGTGCCCATTGTCGTGAAGGAGAAGCAGGTCTGCTGGATTCTTGTGCGGCCGAACTCTGCGAAAACGTTGATTGAGTTTTTTCAATGTCTTAATGTAAATTTTTGAATTGATTGTCTGTCCTCTTGGCATAACGTCCACAAGAATCACACCTTCAATGTCCCAAAAGACAGTGATCATGACCTTTCCAGCTGAAGGAATTGTCTTGAATTTCTTTCTTCTTGGTGATTGCAAATGATGCCACTCCATTGACTGTCTTTTTGTCTCAGGTTCAAAATGATGTGCCCAGGTTTCGTCACCTGTAACGATCTTAGCCAAAAAGTTCTCTCCATCAGCATTGAAACGCTCCAACAATTCAGAAGAAATTGCTTTCCTTTGCAATCGGTGGTCATTTGTGAGATTTCGAGGAACCCATCTTGCGCAAATCTTAGAAAATCCGAGAGTTTTTATAACTGCATTTGCACTACCAATGCTGACTGACAGCTGTAAGGCCAATTGTTGAGTAGTGATTCGCCTATCAGTAAGAATAATGCCCTCAGCGCATTTCAACACTTCTGCATTGGTGGCTGTGGCAGGACGTCCACAGCACGGCTGATCAAGCAGCTCCGTATCTTCACTTCCTGATTCTTTGATTCTCTGAACCCAGCGACTGACTGTACTCCTGTCGACTGCAAAACTTCCATACACATCACATAGACGCTTGTGAATATTCACAACAGTTTCCTTCTCTGCAACGAGAAATTCTATCACAATTTGCTATTTATAACGCAAGTTGCTAACACGCTACATTTCAACGGTTTAGGGCAGCCGTATTATTTAGCCAGTTGCGGTGCAATTTGGTGCACACAATTGGCACATGCCATATTTGAAGTGTGCAAAATATCATGCTTCTATCTTCATTAGTAGCTGAGAAAAACGATGTGGTGCATTACTTTCTGAACGCTCCTTGTATCTTTACCTTGACTGTCTCCACACAAACCAGGTTGTCCTACAATCTCCATTCTATCACTGTTGCCAACTACTTGAACCTGAGTGCTCAAGTCTGTAGTAAGACAATGATCAGGGTCAGCCTGAAAGAAATTGTTAAATCAAATGTTCAAAGAAAAATAATCTTAAATAAGAGCAACAAAACTTTCTAGAAGCAGCAGAAAAAATAATGATGTTGAACAACAGATCTGTGACAACAATCTAGTGGACAGTCAAGATCAGGTTGGTTAGCAACTGTGACATTATCTTTCAAGTGACCTCATACAGATGGGAGTCATGTAAAAAATATTCACTATAAGAATATATGTACTATGTACAACAAAAAAACTGATTGATTGTGTTATTCCTTGAGAGTGACAGAGTAGCCAGGACAATCTGGCACACAGCTTTTAAGTCAGTATTTGAAAACTGATGTGGGGCAGGTTCTAATCAAATGCATGAAAAACAAAGAGAACATACCATGTGACATCATTAGTACATCAACTGTTAGAAACAGAATTCAAAATCACATCAGCAAGTCGACTTCTGGTGATCAGAGTTACCTACTACAATGATGACTTTCTACACACATGAAAGGTTCCTATTATACGGGTAGACAGAGAACAATATGACTGTGACAGACCAAGTGGACATCTAACCCATCTTTTACTTCATTTCTTTAGTCCAACATTTGTATAAAAAAAGTTTCTATCCATCGTATGTACTCGTATAACATTCTGATAATCACCAATTTTCAGGCCCAAGATACATTTCTGGCTAACTGTATGTCATGCCTGTGATTTTCTTTTTGTGTGTGTATGTGTTGATCATTGAAGACTTTTCATTCTGTTAATACTTGTATCTGAGATACCTTGGTTGCTACTGCTAATCTGAGATACCCTTGGTTGCTACTGCTAATCTGAGATACCCTTGGTTGCTACTGCTAATCTGAGATACCTTGGTTGCTACTGCTAATCTGAGATATCTTGGTTGCTACTGCTAATCTGAGATATCTTGGTTGCTACTGCTAATCTGAGATATCTTGGTTGCTACTGCTAATCTGAGATATCTTGGTTGCTACTGCTAATCTGAGATACCCTTGGTTGCTACTGCTAATCTGAGATACCCTTGGTTGCTACTGCTAATCTGAGATACCCTTGGTTGCTACTGCTAATCTGAGATACCTTTGGTTGCTACTGCTAATCTGAGATACCTTGGTTGCTACTGCTAATCTGAGATATCCTTGGTTGCTACTGCTAATCTGAGATATCTTGGTTGCTACTGCTAATCTGAGATATCTTGGTTGCTACTGCTAATCTGAGATATCTTGGTTGCTACTGCTAATCTGAGATATCTTGGTTGCTACTGCTAATCTGAGATATCTTGGTTGCTACTGCTAATCTGAGATATCTTGGTTGCTACTGCTAATCTGAGATATCTTGGTTGCTACTGCTAATCTGAGATACCCTTGGTTGCTACTGCTAATCTGAGATACCTTGGTTGCTACTGCTAATCTGAGATATCTTGGTTGCTACTGCTAATCTGAGATATCTTGGTTGCTACTGCTAATCTGAGATATCTTGGTTGCTACTGCTAATCTGAGATACCTTTGGTTGCTACTGCTAATCTGAGATACCCTTGGTTGCTACTGCTAATCTGAGATATACTTGGTTGCTACTGCTAATCTGAGATACCTTTGGTTGCTACTGCTAATCTGAGATACCCTTGGTTGCTACTGCTAATCTGAGATACCCTTGGTTGCTACTGCTAATCTGAGATATCTTGGTTGCTACTGCTAATCTGAGATACCCTTGGTTGCTACTGCTAATCTGAGATACCTTTGGTTGCTACTGCTAATCTGAGATACCCTTGGTTGCTACTGCTAATCTGAGATACCCTTGGTTGCTACTGCTAATCTGAGATACCTTTGGTTGCTACTGCTAATCTGAGATACCCTTGGTTGCTACTGCTAATCTGAGATACCCTTGGTTTCTACTGCTAATCTGAGATACCTTTGGTTGCTACTGCTAATCTGAGATACCCTTGGTTGCTACTGCTAATCTGAGATACCCTTGGTTGCTACTGCTAATCTGAGATATCTTGGTTGCTACTGCTAATCTGAGACACCCTTGGTTGCTACTGCTAATCTGAGATACCCTTGGTTGCTACTGCTAATCTGAGATATCTTGGTTGCTACTGCTAATCTGAGATACCCTTGGTTGCTACTGCTAATCTGAGATACCTTTGGTTGCTACTGCTAATCTGAGATACCTTTGGTTGCTACTGCTAATCTGAGATACCTTTGGTTGCTACTGCTAATCTGAGATACCCTTGGTTGCTACTGCTAATCTGAGATACCTTTGGTTGCTACTGCTAATCTGAGATACCTTTGGTTGCTACTGCTAATCTGAGATACCCTTGGTTGCTACTGCTAATCTGAGATATCTTGGTTGCTACTGCTAATCTGAGATACCCTTGGTTGCTACTGCTAATCTGAGATACCCTTGGTTGCTCCTGCTAATCTGAGATACCTTTGGTTGCTACTGCTAATCTGAGATACCCTTGGTTGCTACTGCTAATGTGAGATACCTTGGTTGCTGCTGCTAATCTGAGATACCTTAGTTGCTACTGCTAATCTGAGATACCTTTGGTTGCTACTGCTAATCTGAGACACCCTTGGTTACTACTGCTAATCTGAGACACCCCTGGTTGCTACTGCTAATCTGAGACACCCTTGGTTACTACTGCTAATCTGAGACACCCCTGGTTGCTACTGCTAATCTGAGATACCTTTGGTTGCTACTGCTAATCTGAGACACCCTTGGTTGCTACTGCTAATCTGAGACACCCTTGGTTGCTACTGCTAATCTGAGATACCCTTGGTTGCTACTGCTAATCTGAGATACCCTTGGTTGCTACTGCTATGAAAATCTTATTGGCAATAAATATATCCACGATGTGTCACCAGATTCCACAAGGGGAACAAACAATAGTAACACTTAAATTTA
Organism: Oreohelix idahoensis; assembly: GCA_024509875.1. Taxonomy (NCBI): domain Eukaryota; kingdom Metazoa; phylum Mollusca; class Gastropoda; order Stylommatophora; family Oreohelicidae; genus Oreohelix; species Oreohelix idahoensis. The sequence continues at coordinate 199,905 of JAMPIV010009408.1, read as the reverse complement.
CTAACGTCATCTTCATTTATGCTCCTTACAGAGTAAGGAGTCACCATTGTAGCCAGTCCTCATGCAGGAGTCACCATTGTAGCCAGTCCTCATGCAGGAGTCACCATTGTAGCCAGTCCTCATGCAGGAGTCACCATTGTAGCCAGTCCTCATGCAAGAGTCACCATTGTAGCCAGTCCTCATGCAGGAGTCACCATTGTAGCCAGTCCTCATGCAGGAGTCACCATTGTAGCCAGTCCTCATGCAAGAGTCACCATTGTAGCCAGTCCTCATGCAAGAGTCACCATTGTAGCCAGTCCTCATGCAGGAGCCACCATTGTAGCCAGTCCTCATGCAGGAGCCACCATTGTAGCCAGTCCTCATGCAGGAAGCTTGCAACAATCATTGACACGTTCCTGCAGCTGTTGGTTTTTGTGGCTATTTGTGTTACATGATGAGGTTGCCAGTACCAGGCACAAACTTATATTAGTGGCCTGGTGTGACATGTCTGAGAGTACAGCTGTCATATTCATTTAGTGGCCTGGTGTGACATGTCTGAGAGTACAGCTGTCATATTCATTTAGTGGCCTGGTGTGACATGTCTGAGAGTACAGCTGTCATATTCATTTAGTGGCCTTGTGTGACATGTCTGAGAGTACAGCTGTCATATTCATTTAGTGGCCTGGTGTGACATGTCTGAGAGTACAGCAGTCATATTCATTTAGTGGCCTGGTGTGACATGTCTGAGAGTACAGCAGTCATATTCATTTAGTGGCCTTGTGTGACATGTCTGAGAGTACAGCTGTCATATTCATTTAGTGGCCTTGTGTGACATGTCTGAGAGTACAGCTGTCATATTCATTTAGTGGCCTGGTGTGACATGTCTGAGAGTACAGCTGTCATATTCATTTAGTGGCCTGGTGTGACATGTCTGAGAGTACAGCTGTCATATTCATTTAGTGGCCTGGTGTGACATGTCTGAGAGTACAGCTGTCATATTCATTTAGTGGCCTGGTGTGACATGTCTGAGAGTACAGCTGTCATATTCATTTAGTGGCCTTGTGTGACATGTCTGAGAGTACAGCTGTCATATTCATTTAGTGGCCTGGTGTGACATGTCTGAGAGTACAGCTGTCATATTCATTTAGTGGCCTGGTGTGACATGTCTGAGAGTACAGCTGTCATATTCATTTAGTGGCCTGGTGTGACATGTCTGAGAGTACAGCTGTCATATTTATTTAGTGGCCTGGTGTGACATGTCTGAGAGTACAGCTGTCATATTCATTTAGTGGCCTGGTGTGACATGTCTGAGAGTACAGCAGTCATATTCATTTAGTGGCCTTGTGTGACATGTCTGAGAGTACAGCTGTCATATTCATTTAGTGGCCTTGTGTGACATGTCTGAGAGTACAGCTGTCATATTCATTTAGTGGCCTTGTGTGACATGTCTGAGAGTACAGCAGTCATATTCATTTAGTGGCCTTGCGTGACATGTCTGAGAGTACAGCAGTCATATTCATTTAGTGGCCTTGTGTGACATGTCTGAGAGTACAGCAGTCATATTCATTTAGTGGCCTTGTGTGACATGTCTGAGAGTACAGCAGTCATATTCATTTAGTGGCCTTGTGTGACATGTCTGAGAGTACAGCAGTCATATTCATTTAGTGGCCTTGTGTGACATGTCTGAGAGTACAGCAGTCATATTTATATTAGTGGCCTTGTGTGACATGTCTGAGAGTACAGCAGTCATATTCATTTAGTGGCCTTGTGTGACATGTCTGAGAGTACAGCAGTCATATTCATTTAGTGGCCTTGTGTGACATGTCTGAGAGTACAGCAGTCATATTCATTTAGTGGCCTTGTGTGACATGTCTGAGAGTACAGCAGTCATATTTATATTAGTGGCCTTGTGTGACATGTCTGAGAGTACAGCAGTCATATTTATATTAGTGGCCTTGTGTGACATGTCTGAGAGTACAGCAGTCATATTCATTTAGTGGCCTTGTGTGACATGTCTGAGAGTACAGCAGTCATATTCATTCTAAGTCTATTCAGAGACAAGTCATTAAAAGTGACTAAGGAAGGTTGGGTACAGAACCAACTACACCATGCTGTAAAAACATTAAACCACAACAAACAATATGAACACATCAACTAAAGGAAATCACTCAGATCAGACGAAAGGTCTTCTTGTAAGCTTAAGCGAGCTGTTGTAACCCAGAGAAGGCTGGCTGGAGTCTGCGTTGCTGATGTGAAGAAAAATGACAATAATGAGGAAGACGTAGAATGACATTGAGCTGATGACATATGACACGATTGTTGACATGAGTAGAATGACATTGAGCTGATGACATATGACATGATTCTTGACATGAGTAGAATGACATTGAGCTGATGACATATGACATGATTTTTGACATGAGTAGAATGAAATTGAGCTGATGATATATGACATGATTTTTGACATGAGTAGAATGACATTGAGCTGATGACATATGACATGATTTTTGACATGAGTAGAATGACATTGAGCTGATGACATATGACATGATTGTTGACATGACATATGTTTGCTGAAGGACTATGCTGATTGGAGAGCTGAAGGGTAAAGCAGAAAAAGACTAAATATACTGTTCAAAAAAAGAAACGCATAGCTATCTGAGGGCGCATTTTTATGAGTTTGTAAGTAAAATTTGGTGCTAGGGTATATAAAAACCAGCCTCAAATGTTCTTTACAGTGTCAAATGCATGTGTTGACCTGAATTGCATTCGTTTTTGTAATCATTACAACGTAGTGGTCAATAGTGTTTATGATGCAATTTTTGACCACAGCTCATGTTGCGTGCACGTGAAAGCAACATAATTTGGGGTGAACACTATTCACCGACTACGCAACTGAAACCCTATAAAAGGATAACGCTACACACAAAAAATTTAGTTCATTTTCAAGCAGACATTTATGGCGTCTCTATTGATAAATTTAAGGAACATTGCTATTGGCCGACTGCATGCAGGCGAAAGTCAAAGTCAGGTTGCCAGGCATCTAAACGTGCATCAGAGTACCATCAGTCGACTTTGGCACCGCTTCCAAGCCACTGGCTCAGTTGAAGACCGGCATCGCAGTGGACGACCCAGAGTGACAACAGCAGCGGAGGATCGCTTTATTCGGCTTCGTCACCTCAGAGACAGGTTTACAACAGCTTCCTCAACTGCCCAGTCATTGCCTGCAGGACGTCATGTGTCTGATCAAGCTGTCCAGAATAGACTGCATGGCGCTGGACTTTGGGCACAACGACCTCACCGAGGACCTGTCCTTATGCGCCGCCATCGCCAAAATCAACTTCTTTGGGCCAACCAAAATCGTCCCTGGGCAGCTGACAATCAATGCAAACATGTCTGGTTTAGTGACGAATCTTTCTTTTTGTTGCAGCGTCATGATAGATGGCATAGGGTCTACCATAGGCGAAATGAATGTTTTGCCCAAAATTGCATTGATGAAGCTCCGCTGCAAGGTGGTGGAGGTGCAATGGTGTGGGGAATGATCAGTTACAACGGAAGGAGTCAATTGGTGCACATTGAAGGAGGCTTGAATGCACAACGATATGTCAATGAAATTCTTCAACCCCATGTCCTTCCACTTTTGGCTGCCCAAAGGTCTGTGTTTCAACAGGACATGGCCAGACCCCATTGTGCACGGTTGACCACGCAGTTCCTGACTGCCAACAACATTCTCACCCTTCCCTGGCCATCCCTGTCTCCAGACAAGAGTCCGATTGAGCACCTGTGGGATGAGCTGCATAGACGTGTTTGTCGCCGAGACGTTGCTCCAGCCAATCATCGTGATCTGTTCCAGGTACTCCAGGAAGAGTGGGCAGCCATCCCACAGGCCCACATCAGATGTCTGATCGCATCCATGCCCAGGAGATGCCAGTCGCTGATCAATGCAAGAGGAGGTCACACACCATACTAACGGGAAAGCCTGTACGCCAAAAAACTCTTGTGACCCAGATGCAAAACAACTGTCAATTGATTGGTTGAACCCTAAGGTATTCTTGTGTGCAATTTGAACAATTAACTCATTAATTTAAAAAAATTATTGAATGTCAAAATTATGGCTATGTGTGTGCCTTCAGTAGCTATGTGTTTCTTTTTTTGAACAGTATATATTACCTCGGCATTATCAACACAGACAAGTGGGCCATGCTTGCAACAGCCTCCTTCATACTTCACATTGCATTCCTGACAATCTGAACAGATAAATGAACAATCATTACACAACACTTCAAACTTATGACTATAACAACTCAGCCCAATCTTGGACTGTACAAACAAGCATGTCCTATAAGCCAGAGGCTCAATCTAAGGTTCATTCATTCATTCATCATCGTTTTCCTTGTTGTATCCCATGCAGCATGGAGGAAACCTGTTAATAGCTTTACAAGGCAGTCCTTGTTCTGGAATCTCCAGGGTAAGAGAGGCAGAGGTAGACCAAGAAGCACATGGAGAAGAGAGCTAGAGACTGAGGTGATGAGGACAAACCTTGAGCTCATGTCATGTGACATGTGTCATGTGACAGGAGGACTTGGCATGTGTTTGTTGAAGGCTTTTGCTCCCTGGGGAGCTAAGGGGTAACTGATGCAGCATGGAGTTGGTTCCCTTGCATCAATCCTACATAAAAGCATGTATGTGTTTTTGAAGCAGCGGGCGGTATCTAAAGCTACTTGTATTACATGATGAGGTTGCCAGATCTATTACATAAATACATAATACACAAAGGTATGTTTCAGGCACTCGTAAGAAATAAAGTACAAGACTAGACAACAGAAGTAAGTGGCTTACCTGGGAATCGAACACAGGACCTTCCAAACAATACCACTTACTAGCCACGGGAGCAAATCATTAATTTGCAAAACACTATTTTTGTGGTGCCTAGCTGGCAGAGAGGACAGTAGTCCCGTTCTTTGCCCCTTTACAGAACCACCCCCCCCCCCCCCCCCCCCCCACCTTTTCCAGGAACTATGAAAACATGCGAAGAAAGATCTGGCAAGAGAATATCAATCCCAAACAAAGATTGTAAATCAAGATTGTCACATATACAATGGGATTGACATAAGTCATGGGCCTGACCATGAAGGACGTGTCACTGAGAGCTGAAATTTTGTATAGTGTTTATTCCTTTTCAATATAGCCACCGTCTGAATTGACACACTTCTGCCATCTCTGCTTGACCTTGAAAAGACCTTGGGAGTAGAACACCCTATTTTTCAAACTAAACCAGTCATCACATGCCAGTATAACCTCTTCATCGCTGTCAAAATGATTTCCTTTTAGCTGTTTTTTTAAGATTTGGGAATAGAAAAAAGTCTGATGGAGCCAAATCTGGAGAATATGGTGGGTGTGGAAGAATTTCAATATTCAAATCGTTGGCTGCTAGCTGCACAAGCCGTGCTTTGTGAGAGGGCGCGTTGTCTTGAAGCAAAGGAAGATTTTGCGTGCGCGTTATCCCTCGTTTCCTGGTGATATCTCTCCTTTTCTTCTTGATCGTAACTGTGTATTCTCCTCACGCAAACCAGTGGTGAATATGATGGAGGCTCCAGGGGGAGCAAAGGTCAACTCAACCGACGCAGGATTATGCAAATATGGAGTGTGAGTGTGAAGTATGAGTTAGGCGAATGGTGGACTGTTCGTGTGTTGACCCGTATAAGGCACTCATTCACTCATTACGTTATGTCACCAATGCAGACCACTGTAGTCGTTTCAATAGTTTAATTGGACGCACACACGTGACAGAATGGGTACAGATACAGGAACATGAGTCGACATAGACAGCATAATATTGATCAATGGACTACCGTCCTAAATTAGCATTCATGAAGAATAATCTGGTAATGGAACATCTGTAAACACCAAGATTTCCATAGTTTATAAATACAGTCAGTAGACCTTACTGACCGAGCATGTCAATTAAGCAATACTGTTCAAACTTGACTCCTAAACAGGATCTCTTTCTAGCAAAGATTCCTTTAGGTGAATTACAGCAAATCTCTGTGAAGATAAAGTTAATTTCTTTATAATAGTGATCTCTCAATCATCACCTGATAATAAGGAAGTTTTCCCGTTCTCTGCTAATGATTTACAATAAGTAGAATTCCAAAATCAATCGAATTCCACAATGGCTGCTGATTCCCGGTTGAGCATCACTCACTATACGGGTGTATAGCCAAATCTTCAATCGAAGCTTTTTGTTCATCAACAATAAATGATTCTACAAGGATCAGCATATTCTGTCCTCATAGTTGCTGCATATAAACATATTTAGTGCTGCTAGAGAATATGTCGTCCCGACATATTCATAGGTAAGTTCATGTAAACGTCTGCCCATCTTAAGCCTAGAAATGAACGAAGTCAGCAAAAGTACGTTTTTTTACCTGGACATAAGAAATACACTAGCAAGCACAAAAACGCTCTCCCGGCGTTATAGAATCACAACTGGGGAACTCATGGACTAAACGATCCTGGAAGAAACTATCTTCGTCCCCAGAATAACTTAAAGAGATCACAAACTCTTGGGCATCTCTCCGACATGACTTCCTGCCCTAGGCCTAGACAACCGAAGAACCCCCTCACCTCTCTTCATCCGCCGAAAACACCTGACCCCATTCAGTACAGTACAAGAACAAATAGTTCCACTTAAACCTACTAAGATATCAAGATATAAGACATACTCGTCCTACATAGACAAGCACTACACATAGATTCGGACCATAGACATTCTGAAGCAAGAACAATCTATTCCTAACCAAACACAGAATAGATTCAAGTAAGTCTAAATTCCTCCACCGAGTTCTATTTTTAAGAACGCTACAAAGAGCGATAACTCACAGAATGACTACTTATTGCCCAAATTGAGTTTCGTCCCTCAAGACCAAAACATGCATACAAAGATGAATATATCTTCATCAGACAATAAAAACATTTTACATGGTATGCGTAATCCGTGCGTCAAAAAATATGTGCGCAACACCTGGTCACAACCTTTCTTAGTTTGGTGAGAAGATCTGCATAGTACTGTCCATTAACTGTGTTGCCACGAGGCAGATAATCTTTCAAAAGGACACCTTTGCCGTCCCAAAAAACAGTCAGCATCACTTTTCCTGCAGATTTCTGCGCTCTCGGCTTGACAGGTGTTGGGGAGCCCGGGGTTTTCCATTGCATGCTGGCAATTTTGGATTCGGGGTCATAATGGTGTACCCAAGTCTCATCTACTGTCACCACGGTCTCCAAAAAATTTTTTGGCTGACACTTTTTGAGCAACTGTTGACAGCAATTTACCCTCGTTTGCTTCTGTTCACGTGTCAACAGTCACGGAACCCAGCATGCACACACTTTTCTCATGTTCAGTCTGTTGTGTAAAATTCTATAAACTGTTCTTTCAATTAGTTTTACTCTACTAGCTATCTCCACAATTGTCATTTTTCGATCCAGGTCAATGATTTTCTTCACTCTTGTTGCATTTTCATCGTTGCACTCTGAGGCTGGTCTACCAGATCTTGGCAGATCAGCAACATTTGAGCGGCTGCACTTAAACTGTTGACACCAGTTTTTTTTACCGAAGTATATGAAGGACAAGAATCACGAAACACTGGTTCCATCTCACTGTGTATTTCTGTAGGTGTTTTTCCCGGAAACATCAGAAATTTTATCACAGCTCTGGCCTCCTTCTTTTCCATTGCTTTGTCAAATCTGTGGGGCAGCAGATCCGGTCAATAGGGTACATTGCGCCGTGCACCGTGGCGGGAAAACCCATTGAACAGACAAACGCGTACTTCACACATTCAGTGCAAATATGATGAACTTTAAATGTGCCAAGTTTCATCTTCCTCCTGTGACTCCTTCATGGTCAGGCCCCAGACTTATGTCAATCCCCTTGTACATTCAGAGTCAGGAATGATGAAGAATTACAAGTCGGTGTTTAACAAATGTAACAAGTGGAGCCAATACTGTCAAGTCTTTCAACCAAATGTAGTAAAACTGTCAATACACATTTTATTAAAAAGTAGCACAAACTTACAGACACACTTGTCCTCATCAGGAATAGTAAGGGATGTAGAACTGGTCCTTATCTTATTAATGATATGGACCATACAAACTTTGTCCTCATCATCGAATTCCTCTTTCTCTGTTTGTCTCTGACAACATTATACATGTCTTTCATGTTCATCTTAAGATATTCTGATGACTCTATACAATGGTAATGCTATCAGATATCTGACTCTTTACAACTGTAATGTCACCTTCAGAAATCTGATGACTCTTTACAATTGTAATGTTATCTTCAGAAATCTGATGACTCTTTACAAATGTAATGCCACCTTCAGAAATCTGATGACTCTTTACAATTGTAATGTTATCTTCAGAAATCTGATGACTCTTTACAAATGTAATGTCATCTTCAGAAATCTGATGACTCTTTACAACTGTAGTGTTATCTTCAGAAATCTGATGACTCTTTACAAATGTAATGTTATCTTCAGAAATCTGATGACACTTTACAACTGTAATGTTATCTTCAGAAATCTGATGACTCTTTACAAATGTAATGTTATCTTCAGAAATCTGATGACTCTTTACAAATGTAATGTTATCTTCAGAAAGCTGATGACACTTTATAACCGTGATGTTATCTTCAGAAATCTGATGACTCTTTACAAATGTTATGTTATCTTCAGAAAGCTGATGACACTTTATAACTGTAATGTTATCTTCAGAAATCTGATGACTCTTTACAAATGTAATGTTATCTTCAGAAAGCTGATGACACTTTACAACTGTAATGTTATCTTCAGAAATCTGATGACTCTTTACAACTGTAATGTTATCTTCAGAAATCTGATGACTCTTTACAACTGTAATGTTATCTTCAGAAATCTGATGACTCTTTACAACTGTAATGTTATCTTCAGAAATCTGATGACACTTTACAACTGTAATGTTATCTTCAGAAATCTGATGACACTTTACAAATGTAATGTTATCTTCAGAAATCTGATGACTCTTTACAACTGTAATGTTATCTTCAGAAATCTGATGACACTTTACAACTGTAATGTTATCTTCAGAAATCTGATGACTCTTTACAAATGTAATGTTATCTTCAGAAATCTTATGACACTTTACAACTGTAATGTTATCTTCAGAAATCTGATGACACTTTACAACTGTAATGTTATCTTCAGAAATCTGATGACACTTTACAACTGTAATGTTATCTTCAGAAATCTGATGACACTTTACAACTGTAATGTTATCTTCAGAAATCTGATGACTCTTTACAACTGTAATGTGACTTTCATTGTTCCCCATGGAGCAGCTTGTAAGAAACTATAACACAGTTATCATGTGCTCTTGCAGTAATGGTTTCTGTAACAAAGTGTTGTACACCGTCATGTGACCTGCCCCAGTTAGTTATTCTTTATATCCTCACAGACCCCCAGCAACCAAAGAGTGTCAGGTTTGTCAATGTTACATTCAAAGTCTTGGCAATTTATATGAATATTTTTGGCCTGATTCTACCACCACCATCATCATCATTAAGTGTCATGCTGCAACTAACTAGGATGACTTTTGTTATTCTGCCACCATCACCAACATCATTAACTGCCATGCTGCAACCAATTAGGATGGTTTTTGCCATTCTGCCACCATCACTGACATCATTAAGTGCCATGCTGCAACCAACTATGATGGTTTTTGTCATTCTGCCACCATCACAAAATCATTAACTGCCATGCTGGAACCAAATAGGAGGGTTTTTGTCATTCCACCACCATCATCATCAAGTGCCATACCAGTTGGCATCTGTGATCATGCCTCACCACAACTTCCTGTCCTCAATGTGGTTTACCAATAAAGTTGTTGGCATCTGTGATCATGCCTCACCACAACTTCCTGTCCTTAATGCTGTTTACCAATAAAGTTGTTGGCATCTGTCCATCATGCCTCACCACAACTTCCTGTCATCAATGCTGTTTACCAATAAAGTTGTTGGCATCTGTCCATCATGCCTCACCACAACTTCCTGTCCTTAATGCTGTTTACCAATAAAGTTGTTGGCATCTGTCCATCATGCCTCACCACAACTTCCTGTCATCAATGCTGTTTACCAATAAAGTTGTTGGCATCTGTCCATCATGCCTCACCACAACTTCCTGTCCTTAATGCTGTTTACCAATAAAGTTGTTGGCATCTGTCCATCATGCCTCACCACAACTTCCTGTTCTTAATGCTGTTTACCAATAAAGTTGTTGGCATCTGTCCATCATGCCTCACCACAACTTCCTGTCCTTAATGCCTCACCACAACTTCCTGTCATCAATGCTGTTTACCAATAAAGTTGTTGGCATCTGTCCATCATGCCTCACCAACTACCAGCAAGTCATCATCAGCCTTGGCAGAGAGTGTAGAGCTTGGGGCAATGGGAAAGCGGAAATAAATCAACTGATACTTGATCATGCCGGGGATAATGATGCCATTGTGTTATACTGATGGGTCTGTGATCCATGGTGAGAAATCAGGCTGGGGCTTCTCTGCTAGGGTAAAGGGCAGAATCATCACCGAACATAGCAATGTTGAGGACTGCTGCATGGTTTTGCCAGCATCTCCGTTTTGGTTTTATTTGAGATGGTCGCACTATGCAGCATTGCCTCTAGTCAGAATCATAACGTGATGCGTTACTTGCTGACGTGTTAGACTTGGTTACGCAGAGTCGACATGTGGCCTTAGGGCATAAAGCAGTGTTTCTAGATTATGTGTGGTTAGCCCACTAAATTATATAAGTGTAGGCTTGAATAGCCAATGGTAAATGTAAGGTATAAGGACGTTCGAGTCCAGAATATATGGTATGCGTTTTATCGGTGGATAACGCATAGACTAATAAATATAATACGGTGTGTGTAGATTAAGGTTAACGGGTTCAAGAATGGCAGACTATGATGGCGTGAGCAGCCAAATTAAATATGAGAAACTAGCCAGAGATTTAATAAATAATAAGGCTCCTAAGAGAGAAGCTAAAGGTATGGTAACCTATTGAAATACGTTCACTGCGTAATTATTCTAAAGAAGCTAACAGTACTAGATATTACAACTCTGAAGAGTTAATGTGCTAAAGTAACAGTTAACTTGACCGTGTGGAGGTCAAACAGTTGAGGCTAATGTACAGTGTGTTCGCTACTGCCTATATGATATATGAACCTTATGTTTTTGTCGTCAATTATCATACGATGTTGTATGCATGGATAATAAATGCAAAAGTCGTCATTCAGGCATTCCTGTTGATTGCTTGTGAGTTGCAGAAGTTTGTGCTGCATACTTAAGCACTTCTGTTCTTCGTTCAAGAGTTCTGATTGACCATGTTGGGTTGATGCCAGTGGGAGTTTTACTCCTGGTAGGTTCAACCAAGCTGGACTGGTCTGTGTGGGTAGGGGTCAGACAAAAGCTGGTACCCTGGTCCTCCAGGTTGGGGGTTTTAGCATAGGGCTGACACCCCTGTCTGTGTAAAAAAAACAATGAAGTTACGGACTGGGTTGGTCATGTCCTCAGAAGAGACCCCGATGCCATCACAAGAACAGCTATGCTTTGGACCCCTGAAGGAAAACGAAAGAGAGGCCGACCAAAAACAACCTGGCGGAGGACTGTGGAGGCTGAGATGCAAAGAATGAACCAGAGTTGGGGCACTGTACGAAGGATGGCCACCGACAGAGCAAAGTGGAATCAATTTGTTGTTGCCCTACAAGATGCCACTAGGCGTGATGGCCACTGACTGCTTTGACGGTCGGCGGCTAAGGATCAAAGAAGAAGAAGAAGAAGATGTTGGGTTGATTACACACACACTGAAGAGATATCAAGAAACTTAGATGACAGACTAATGGGCAAAAATATAATGAGAAACAATATGCTTGAATATCCGTAATCCAATAGTATTGCAGAAACCCACAGTTACGGCAATATTCTAACTTTACTGCAGTAAAACGACAGTCCAGTCAGAGGAGAAAGTCAAAGCAAGAGTAATATGCCTACATAGAAAATAAAGCCCGTAACAAGCGGGACGTACAAGATAACAACTTCCAGCTTGAAAATGGAGGTAGAGGCAGCTACTGCAGCCTTAAGGTGGCTAACTGAAACTTCAGTAACAAAGGCAGTCATTGTGTCAGATTCTCAGTCCATGCTTTGAAAGGTTCGAAATGGTTGGCTAAGGCATGGATGGAAAACCTCAATAGAAGCTTTGAATCTACAAGAGCTGGTGTGGATCTACTGAGCTGGTCATGTAGGGGTACGCGGTAATGAGAGCTGACAGACTAGCATCAAGAGGACCAACAGTGGGAACTCTAGATATGGATAACAGAGAGATACTGAGAACGATTAATGATCACCTGTTAGAGAATGACTCTGCAAGAGATGATTCATCAAGGTTAAGACTGTTAGAATCTGGCATCAAACGTCAGGCTAGCAGAGATGGATGTATGAGAGGATGCATCCGTCGGGTTTATCACCAGCGAACTACAGGAACAGTTAACATTCACACCCTTCGACATATACTGAGGGAGACTGAGCACCTATGGGTTTGCCCAGAATGCAATGATGTTGATTCTGTTCAACAATAACAATCATTCTTGTATAAAAGCACAATCTCTGAGGCCTGTACAAATTGACTTGTTTACCTCTTGTCCATGTCTTAGAATTGGCTGTAAATAATCACTTTTATTACTCCACTGTAAAACAAAAAAAGATCTGTTGCATAAAATATTTGTCACTTTATGGAATGCTTCTTCAGTGTGAGCTCTTCTACTCTTCACTTCTGAGATGCATCTTCCTTCTGATTTTATTCATGTTTCTGGACATTTGAATCTTTAAGCTTGTTTCAGAATGCCCCACTTACTTTAGATGATGCATCCTAGAGAAATCCATTTCTTCTATACTGTACAAATGAAATACATTAATACGCTACACGTGCCTCAAGTCATGATTAAACCTTAACTTTTGTTCTAATAACGTTTTATATACTCAAAGGACACAATGTATGTCCATGAACCAAATTCTACAGTTTATTTTGTTAAAAAACATGTGGTTACCATGGTAACAAAAATAAAAAAACCTCCACCAAATTGGATTTTTAAACAAATTTTTAAGAGACCATATCATATGTTTCCTGTTGTCCAAAGTTAATCAAATTGTACACACTTGTAGTGATTGACAGTAAAAAAATTTTGTCATAAGCTTATTTTGATAGTTTAAAATTCTATTTCTAATGATATTTTTTTTATCATGTTGAGGACACACCCACTATATTTGTATGAAAAAGAAATATTTTTTAAAAATTACCAAATATCACAATTCTCTTCTGACTAAATACAGATATATATGTGTACTACATGCATACCTTACTTACTTACTTAGTCGTTTCCCTTCTACCGTAAGGTGTAGAGGTTTGGAAGAGAGAGCGCCAGACTATCCTATCGGCTGTCTTCCTCCTGGCCTGGTTCCATTCTAGTCCTCGGTCCTTCAAAGATTGTCTAATGTTGTCCTCCCAGCGGACTCTCGGTCGTCCTGGGGGTCTGGATCCCTGGCTCTTTGTTTCCCATGCTTGTCGTGGTAGCCGGTCTTCTCCCATTCTGCAGACATGGCCAAACCATCTTAGTTGGGACTGTTCTACTTGGGTCTGCAGGGGGTGGGATTTAAGGCCTTGACGTATCGTCTGGTTACATGCATACCAAATTTGATAATGATCTGTCAGATACCTTTTGAGATATGTATTTTTTTTTTACATTAAAATTGACTTTTGAGAAAAATGCATTTTATATTTCACACTGTGAAGGCTTTCATTTGGATTTTGAGTTGCACCTAGCTCACATCGCTTGAGCAGATGTTGATCAGTAAGACACTCATAAATAGGGGCTAAGTGCTTATGAAGCAGGTTGTAGTCTAGTGGAGTGTGAACTAGGGTCTCCTGGAGTCCAGGGACTTCTCGTTTGGCTATGGAAGCCTGGTGGAAACACCAGGAGTTTTTGTCTGGCAGGCAAAAATTATGTCGTGGTTTGTCGTTTGTTGAATACCCATAGTAGAGAGAAGCCATGATGGTTTACTTCATCTCTGGGGCTGTGCTATACTGGCAGATGGCCCTGGTGTAGTAAATACCCTGTTTTCATATGGCATCTTGGGTCAGACGACCATGGCCATTTCCACCAAGGGTGACTTTTTGTTTTCTGCAGTCAGTAATGAGTGTCCTCAGCACAGTGCCTAATCACTTTGTGACATGGTTGACGCACTCCTCTTTGGTTATGTCAACTTCTGGACCATAAGGTTTGATGTCGCAGAGTCTGTTGTAGGCCTTGGAATCGCCATCTGATAGCAAAACAGTGTAGCGTAGTTTGTGACTGGCCACTGAACGAAGCCAGAGGACCTCATAGGATTTTACCTCCATCATTCCGACTGACCATTCGTAATTACAGCAGCAGTCCTTCAGATGCTCTGCTTTTCATTGTTCAAATCTGTGAGACTGGTTTTTCAGTTGCCACTGACCAATTGTCTCGCAGGTATAGCAGAAGGAAGACATAACGTGCATATAGATGAACATGCCACTCAAGATGTCGATAACACTGCCAACAGCTATCAGTGACTTATGACCTCTAGTTAGCCAAGCTTCATCAAAGCTGACAGTGATGTAAATGTCTTCTTTTTTATTGATAGTACCATGCTGAATCTTAGCATGTTCAGCTCGGACGATGCTGACGGCACGTTAAAATACTGTTGAGTGGTGCATCGTATCCAAATGATCAAAAATTTGATCTGCATATTTATTAAATGTTTTCTGGTGCAGGCCAGGGAGGTACAGGTTTTTACAGAAGAGACTGAACATAGATGGGCCCATTCCAGGCATGAGGGCACCAAGAACAGCAGATCTGTTGATTGCGTGTCCCTGAGGGCCATGGCCTTCTGGTTCCCTCTCAGATGTGTAAGTTCCAGAAATTGCTTTTTCACATGTGTGGCACACAACTTCCCAGAAGAGAAAGAAACCCTTCGACTTGGTGTTGTCAGTTCTTGTGTGTGATGTGCTCTGCTTGCACACGTTGCAATACATGTTGGTGAGCAGGTTGTTGATGCAAGAAATGTCCACAATGGTTCTCTATGTAGGTTTAGGATGGGCAAAGGCAGTGTTAGGAGGAGCACCATTTTTGCTCGCGCTCAAGTTCATTTTTATGAGATCGACTTGGGCGAGGGGTAAAAGGCACTACTGGGTCAGCGGCTAGACCTATAGGTCTATTAGATATTGGTATGCAGAAATTCATTGATGATGAGCCTACATCAGTTTGGTTATCATTCACGGTTGATTCGATCGCATCATTGCTGGAAATTACAAACTGCCGACGTGTTCTAGCAGCAGCAAGTAGTTCTAGCCTTGCTTTCATACCTTTTCTTCCAATTCTGAAGTACTTACTTACTTAGTCATTCCCCTTCTACCGTGAGGTGTAGAGGTTTGGAAGAGAGAGCGCCAGACTATCCTATCGGCTGTCTTCCTCCTGGCCTGGTTCCATTCTAGTCCTCGGTCCTTCAAAGATTGTCTAATGTTGTCCTCCCAGCGGACTCTGGGTCGTCCTGGGGGTCTGGATCCCTGGCTCTTTGTTTCCCATGCTTGTCGTGGTAGCCGATCTCCCATTCTGCAGACATGGCCAAACCATCTTAGTTGGGACTGTTCTACTTGGGTCTGCAGGGGGTGGGATTTTTAGCCTTGACGTATCGTCTGGTTGCGGACCATGTCTCTTCTTGTTACTTCAAACACCTTCCTCAGATACCTTATTTCTGAGGTTTTGATCTTTCTTTTGTGGGTTGTAGTCATTGCCCATGACTCACATCCATATGTCAAGACTGGGACATAGGTGGAGCGGTATACAGCTATCTTCGTTTTCTTACCAACCTCTCGCTTGCTGAGGAATCCTTCATTTATGGCCTGAAAAAGTCTCCCAGCTGCTGCTTTTCGAGTGGCCAACTCTTCTTTGATGCCTCCCTTTCAGTCTATAATAGCTCCAAGGTATTTAAAGTGGTCGACCTGCTCCAGGATCTGTTCTCCCAGCTTAATCTGATGTCTTCTTTCTTCTCGTGATATCACCATGGATTTTGTTTTAGAGCTGCTTATGACCATCCCTCTCTTCTCCAGTTCTTCCTTCCAGTCTTGCAGGTTGGATGGAGATGTGCCTCTAATTTAGCAATCAGAGTACATCATCAGCAAATGCCAGCTCTGAAATACAGACCTGTCTCATCTTCCAGTACCCCACTGAATACTTTCTTGTTCTCTCCTTACATGCCTTGATGACATCGTCCATGAGGAGTATGAAAAAATTCTGAAGTAATAGAACACAATTTGGAGAGATTTAGACTGTAATCAAGAGTGAACAGTTGTTGAAGAAATATTATGTTCCACTGAACTAAGATTTATTTTGTTTATGGCGGAAGTTGTTATCTTCTGAAATAGCACTGGCCAATCAGTGCATTTTATGACCAATCAAAAAGAGCAACATGAATGGGGCATGAATGAGGGACCACTCCTTATAAGGAAGTTAGCGTAAAAACAGGGGGGTTTTGAATGCCAAATCACGCAGAGTTGTGAGAAAGAAAGGTTTTGAATTTGCTATAATCGGGGAGATAAGGACATTCCCTTTTCATTGATACCACACACTCCACGATGCTGACAGCATAACTAAGGTATTATTGAGAGGCAAATCTTGCATTTTCAGCACAAATTTGCAAACCATAGCTTGGAAGGAGTGTGGAAAATATGCTTTTTGACACATAAAATGCATTTTTTATGTCATACAACCTTGCTCAATCGATTCCTCAATGATTATTCAATAAAACAAACTCAAAAGTAAAAAATCTATATTGTGTACTTGAAACTCGATTTTCACTACTGTTCTTCTTCTTCTTCCGTCCTTAGCCACCGACCGTCAAAGCAGTCAGTGGCCATTACGCCTAGTGGCGTCTTAGGGCAACAGCAGATAGGTTTTCTTTGCCATTGTTTCCCATCACGCTTAATGGCGTCTTTAGGGCAATGGCAAATCAACCCATTTGCTGTTGTTTCCGTAATTGAAGTGACTGGCAAACGGGTGATCAGCCCGTTGTGGTTCACTACTGTGGATACCCTTAAATTAAATCTTCTTGTAAGCTCAGTCATTGGTCAACAATAACAATGTAAGACAGCTCTTAAATCTCCCTGTAAGCTCAGTCATTGGTCAGCATTAGCAATGTAAGATAGCTCTTAAATCGTGTAAAGAGATTACATCAAACCATTTCAAAAACCAGATGTCTACTAGCAACCAAAAATCTGTGTTAGGATAGGTAACCTTCATTTCAGAGAATTATTCTCAAAAAAATTGCAATGACCAGATTGGACTAATAAATGTTTACAAGAAGAGACAAGAAGATTCAATACATTTATGTGCTGTACTTATCTCAATGAGCATCAAGACATTGATATATTTGAAATTCTGAACTCGCATGAAAAAGATGAGTCTAGATGATTGTTAATACACAGATACAAGTAACTATGATTTGAAAGTAGTAAGAATTAGTCATGTATGAAGCACACAGACAGCAGGAAAATCTAGAAAGACATAAATAATTAGAGTTACAAATCATAGCAGATGAGAGGAGGAAATCAAAGCATTAGTTTTGTATAAGCAGAGTTTAAGCCAGTTAATGCCTCTGGCAGAAATAATAACAGGATATGGTGACATATATAACATTCAAGAAATGTCTGCAGAAGGGACATTACCTATAAGCCTTCCCTAAAAATGAAAGTCAGTTTAGATTTATGTGTGTTAAGCAAGCTAATCATGGCCTCTCTCTCTCTCAGACTGATCTATCTGAAACAAGTAAGATGAACTGTCCCCTTCAAATTCTACTAAAATATTACAAGGATTTGTGGAAATGGTATGCAAAGTATTGAGCCAGTCTCTATGTCACAGTGGTGCAACATAGAAATGCAACGTATATGCAGGGTGTTTCAAAAAAGAATATCGGTATTTTAGATGCATATAACTTTGGTTATTGAACACTTAAAAATATACAGTTTGCACCACAAGAAAGTAAAACTGTCAAAGTTTGGTCTCCTACATTACAATCCCTCAACGTGTGCCCCTCGTGTTACACGGCACACATCTAAACAGTAGTCCAATTCTCTCCACACTCACTCCAACTGATCCATTGTTATTCTTTCCATTTTCATTCCTTGCGCCGAACAGTGGCTAAAATAAAGAACATTTTTGTTTATCTGTAACTGTCCACACTCGAACAGTTTACCTATCGTTTGGTGCAAACCAAACATTTTTAAGTTTGCAATTGCCAAAACTATACACCTTCAAAATACCAATATTCTTTTTGAAACACCCTGCACAATAAAAGGGTGCTTTGAACAGGCCACTTTTTTAATTCCAGCATTGTCTTTATCAACTTTTTATTTTAGTCCACTGCATAATCTGATAAACAGCTAGAGAATCTGACATCAAGTTTGTGTGTCAAGATTACTGGGGCTATGGGAATAAACATCAAATAGGGGAATAAAGTCAGATGTTCTTCAAGATGTGATGACCTTTCATTGATTATATCACACCTAGTTTGTCAGTAATCCTGACCAAAAAAATACATATGGCCCCTCCATAAACAAAGAATCTTAACAGAGACATCGCACATCCTGAATTTAATGTGTAATTTCAATAAGATCAAAATTTGCTCAAAATATCAATAATAAAAAACTCCCTTCATCCTCTGGCTCCAGTTTTATATTTCCATAAATGAATGGGACATTGGTTTCAACATTTCTTGTTGTCTGAGAAATGAAATATGATGGTGCATATCATTATAATTATTACTGAAATACCAGATGTCTTTTAATTAATTTGTTGTTTTTACTCAGTAAAACAAAACTGTAACTGTTGAGTGACAAACTGTACAGAAGCACGTGTCTTCACCTGTATACCTTCACCTGTATACCTTCACCTGTTTACCTACACTTAGTTGTGAAAAACTTGTTCAATATACTTCATTCATTTATTCATCTCTTTATTATTCCTTATGTAACAGTCACTACTGCAGCAGCTCCTTCCCCCCCCCCCCCCCCCCCCCCCCCCCCCCCCCAGATGCAGATACATGTCAAATATAAAATGTATGTCCTTAACTTAGCATTTCATTGCATAAGAATGGCATATTAAAACCTTTAAAAAATCTTACTGTTTTGTATCAGTTAAAATTCTCATTTTACCGGTAAACAGTTGTGGATGGTATAACAAGAGAAAAGAAAATATTGTTAAAACTAACATTATAACCAATACTTATTTTGCAAATGAGCAACAACAACAACAACAAAAAATATGCAAAAATTAAATGGAAACATCCAAAACACTACTTGCATAATTAAATTACAATACAGAATGAAAAACCGTCTTTATTTTACTGACCCAGAAATGTCTGGTGTTGAGTCAGACGTGATGAGACAGAAAATCAACCCGTCAGTAACTCTGACATAAATATGTAGTGCTAACTGTCTGCCCTAACAGTGTTCAAAAGTTAAATCAATTCAGCTGGGCATATCAATAATGTAAACATTTACCAACAGACGTCTCTGTCCCAACCTTTGTTATCAAACTACAAGATGTAATAACAAACACTGACTTTCAGACTTTTGGAACAGAATCAGACAACAAACAATAACTGCTGGAGATTACACAGAGATAGTGGAGATGGTTAGGATACACTCTCAGGAAACTTTCATTCACTGTAACAAACCATGAACTTGATTGTATTGCACAGGGGAAATTAAATGGGGGAAAATCAAATAGAAACTGTCAACATAAAAAACACAGTCATACCGGCAGAAAAGCTACCCGGCTAACATGGACAGTGTTCAATAAAAGATGGCCCCAAAACAAAAATCAGAGCCAAGCAACAGTTCCAACATCAGATTAAGCCAGGAGAACATGTCCTGGAGCAGGTCGACCACTTTAAATACCTCGGAGCTATTATAGACCAAAAGGGAGGCATCAAAGAAGAGTTGGCCACTCGAAAAGCAGCAGCTGGGAGACTTTTTCAGGACATTAGGATTCCTCAGCAAGAGAGAGGTTGGTAAGAAAACGAAGATGGCTGTATACCGCTCCACCTATGTCCCAGTCTTGACATATGGATGCGAGTCGTGGGCAATGACTACAACCCACAAAAGCCAGATCCAAACCTCAGAAATGAGGTATCTGAGGAAAGTGGTTGAAGTAACAAGAAGAGACATGGTCCGCAACCAGACGATCCGTCAAGGCCTAAAATCCCATCCACTGCAGACCCAAGTAGAACAGTCCCAATTAAGATGGTTTGGCCATGTCGCAGAATGGGAGAAGATCGGATACCATGACAAGCATGGGAAACAAACAGCCAAGGATCCAGACCCCGAGGACGACCCAGAGTCCGCTGGGAGGACAATCTTTGAAGGATCGAGGACTAGAATGGAACCAGGCCAGGAGGAAGACAGCCGATAGGATAGTCTGGCGCTCTCTCTTCCAAACCTCTACACCTCACGGTAGAAGGGAAATGACTAGGTAAGTAAGCAACAGTTCCATCCTTATGCTCCTCATGACATGAACAATAATGTTATTACTGACAAATAATTTATAACATAATAACTTTATTTACTTATTACTGAAGAATAATTTATAACAAGTAACAATTCTTCACATATTACTGAAGAATAATTGATAACAAGTAACATTTCTTCACATATTACTGGAATAATTTATAACAAGTAACATTTCTTCACATATTACTGAAGAATGATTGATAACAAATACACTCACTTCACAATAAGATTCCAGATTCATATTTTCACTTGGTAAGAGGTCGTGTGTTTCCATATTTCTTGTAACCTGACAATAAAGAGTGAGTGCTTATAACAGTAACAAAACATATTGGAAGAATGTGTGTGACAGAAATTATTTAGAGCCAGTTTTATGGTGTGAGTGTGTGTGTGTGTTAGTGTGTGTGTGTGAGTGAGTGTGTGTGAGTGTGTGTGAGTGAGTGAGTGTGTGTGTGAGTGTGTGTGTGAGTGAGAGAGAGAGTGTGTGTGTGTGAGTGAAAGAGAGAGAGTGTGTGTGTGTGTGCTTGCGTGTGTGCGTGCGTGTGTGTGTGTGTGTGTTTTGTGTGCACGCGCATATATATAGCTGTCAGTGAGTTCATGGTGAAGTAGTTGTGGGAGGCAACTAACTGTATACAATATACAATGAGTGATGTGACATGACAGTTGGCAAAATGGAGGCACAAAAGGGTGACATTTTTATTTGCAGGAGACAGTATGGTTGAAGTAGTGGAAAGTAGGCTGGAGGTAATTATGTTGGCCAGATAAGCGGAGTTTCACTTCAAGAATTTTTTTAATATGGCCTCAGTGTTTGCTGGACATTATTAGTTTTGACAAAGCTTGAAACAGGGTTGGGGTTAGGTTAAGGCTAGCTGTAGCGTACATATAGATAGACACTCTTGCATCATGGTGGACAGTCTACTATGACCTATTTATACTAACACAATAAAAAGCCTGGCTAAATCACAGATACTAAGGGCTCAAAGAGCAGCACAGAAAAGACACAGAAATCTATGCAAAAGCCAATAAATAAGTTAATGTTTGTAGCAGGGTCTTATTTTTGTCTTGTGTGACGGTTAAATGAGCAATCCTGTAATAAATGTCCGCGAATGGTATGGGCTGTCAAGGCTCACAGTTCTCTCATGGACTCCAACAACTGGTTAATTTGGGTCCACAGTTACAGGCACATTTATTAACATTTAACAGACTTCAAGTTCATGGCAATATAATTACATGCATAATATGGCATCTCCTAGTCTTCCAATAGAACGTCACATATCTGGAATATTTACTTGCGGTGCCATCATGAACTCCCTGAAGTAGCGAAAACCAGACAGTGAGTTAATATAATAAAATTGCTCTTTCAATACTCCTCTATCAATAAATCCTCGAACTCATCTGCTTATGTTCGGAATCCTTCCTGGAAATAAGTGGTGACCTTCGTAAAACATACAGCCACGTGAATTACATAATAAATCTTCAATTCTCAGGAGCAACAACTTCAACGTCTTCCTTGGACGGAATCTTACAACGAAAGGCCCCGGCTAACGGTCAGCATAAATTACTGCAGCACCAAAATACGTCATCATCTCTAAGTGACATCATACATTTAAGTGCAAAATACATCATGTTGGCCACAAACAGAATTGTTAGCGCTTAGATTAAAGATGCAACAATAGTAAATGCAGTCAGCGACCCATAGCTTGACTGCTTGCATCAGGACCAGCGAACCAGAGCTGGTCAAGACCGTACTCCACTTCCACGTGGTGGTCCTGGAAACAGTCTGCAGCAGTGCAGTCTGGCTGAGCGAGTACGGATCGAAATTGGAAGGCAAACCTGGTCCCTAAAAAATGCCGTGCAGAAGTTGGATGTGTCGACCGAAAGGTGCAGATATCACAGCTTAGGCGTAAACAGACACAACGCAACCACCGTCCTTTTCAGGGCGAACGAGGAAGAAGAAGAAGAAAGATTAACTGATAATAAAACTAATTGTGGTCAACATGTAAATACATTATAAATCTTCTTTAACAATGTTCAATGATGGTAATCTTTGATATTGGGAAAAATCAATGTTTGGTGTTGATGACAGCAAGTGGCTTGGATTCACAATCAAACTGAATCTGTCAATATGCAAAGATCAATTTTCAATAAGTGTTGTTCATATTGAACCTTCTGCGTGAAGTTTATCATGTCTTGGTAATGGATACTGTTCTACATTCAATATGGGTAGATAATGACCTAGAAATTGCTACACATTTTGACACTTCTATCTACGAATGCAAAAACAACAGAATACCACTACAGGCGCTCACTTGGGTTCCTGAGGGTAAGAGGAAAAAAGGAAGACCAAAAGAAACACTTAGAAGAACAATAATAAGAGAAGGAAGAACGTTGGGCCTAAATAATGTGCAAGAGCTAAGAGGAGTGGCGTCACAACGAACAACCTGGAGAGCACTGGTTTCTGCCTTATGCGCCGTGTTTGGTGCTTAAAGAATTTATTATTATTATTATTATTATATCTGGCTCTGACCAAAGACAAATTGCTGTCTTGAATTGGCTTGACAGTTCCTGCTTCAGAAGGCCATTTTTCTTCTTCTCCCTCGTTCATCCTGAAAAGGACGTTGGTTGCGTTGTGTCGCCATTTACAGCAAAGCTGTGATATTTGCGCCTTTCGAGCCGACACATCCGAATTCCACACTGCATTTTTTGGGACCTGGTTTGCCTTCCCTCTTCGATCCCTACTCTCTCAGCCAGACTGCAGTGATGCAGCCTGTTTCCAGGACCACCACTTGGAGGTGGAGTAGGGTCTTGGTCAGCTCTGGTTCGCTGACCCTGACACAAGCAGTCAAGCTATGAGTCGCTGACTGCATTCATCTCTCTTGCAGCGTCTTCGGTCCCAGAAGGCCATTTGATTTCTTACCTACTTTATTTTTAGGAAAAAGGCTATGGGCGTGGTTTGTGGACTTTTGGAATTGCATTTGTTTGACGATACAAATATGTTTTGAAAGTAGTATATTGTCCTAGAATTTCTGCAAAATTGGGAAACTTGTTGCAAACATTCTAAAAACCCTAACTCTTACTGCATCTCTGAATTCTTTGCTTGAAATGAAGAACAATGGAACATGTGTTTGATATGGCTTTTAAAAATAATTAAGGAATGCAGTAATAAAGGGTAAGGGGGTAAGGGTTGGGTATCCTAAACCTAACCCTAACCTTAATCATAACCCTAACAATGTGGATGATGCATCTGGATGGCATTGAAGAACATGTCTCGCTGTTTTTCATTTCAACTATTCTTTTTTAAGGCCACATCAAACAGTGGGCCGGTAGATAATATAGACAGTAGATGAAGTTCGCCATGCTGCGAGATTAGCCATCCATATTTACATCACAGCTAGCCTTAAACTAACCCCAACCCTGCCTCGAGCTTTGTCATACAGATAGCATTAACCTAACAAGGTTTAAATAAATAACAGTGGGCAGTCTGTTCCATACAACCTTTAGAAAGAAGTCAGAGATGCAGTAAAAAGGGGTAATGGTTAGGAATCCTAAAACTAACCTTAATCATAATCCAACATCTAATGACATTGGTGACTTATTTGGATGACATCAAAGAACACGTCCCATTGCACTTCATTTCAACCACTAAACATCAGATCTGTTTCAAGTTTTGTCAAAACTAATAATAATAATAGCCCCTTCAGTCATAACTGACTATGGGAATACGCCCCTGCGGTGTAGCCCGCAGCTGCTTATTTTCCTGGTGTTCCTTTCAACGTTTTCTCCTCTCTTCTGCTTGTTGTGTGAGCTTCTTTTCGCCCAATCTGAATTGGTGCCGCAGATAGCGTCGCCACTTGCTGCGATCGGCAGCTTCATCCTGTCAAAACTTATAACTCCCAATAAACCCTAAGGCTGTTTCACAAATGTGAAAAAGGGAACGTCGCCTTTTTTTGGCCAACGTAGAGGCCTCCAGTCTACTGTCCCCTACACGCACTGTTCCTCATTTCAAACCTTTACTACAACACTGGTTCATACTTTGATACAAATACTGAATGAACTAAACATTTTAACTGCAATCTTATTTGGTTTGAATATTACCTTTCACTTTCATGCAGGGATTTTTTTTAAACAATGAAGCCGGCCAAAAAACACACACACAGCTGGATGACAGCTATTTAAAGTTTGGTCAACAGCAAACATTTATAACACGTAAGGAAGGGAAACCCCAGGCCTGTAAACAGTAAATAAATATTAGACAAACATAAAGGTATGTTTTCAGGCACTCGTAAGAAATAAAGAAGTAGAACACTAGACAACAGAAAAACAACAGACGTGAGTTGCTTACCCAGGACTCGAACTCTGGACCTTCCGTGCGACAACCCCGCCTAGCTATGCAAGCGAATCACACTACCCTCCCTGCAATCTAGGCATCACAAAAAAATGATGCTTCGATGACGGGTCATTAGTGCAAACCGCAAGACATAACACCGGAAATTTACCATGGGCAGTCCAGCCTATTAATGACGCAATCAGCAAACAAACCTTTCAGGTACTGCACTATGTGTCGACGAAACATGGCGATTAAAACAATAATATTGGATTGGATGTAAGTTTTCTTCAGCCCAAACTTTCCAGTGTGGAGAGCGAAATAGACACGCCTTTTTGCTGTTATTGTGCATTTGATTTGTAATGCAGCTATTCCAGTAATTATTCATTTGTATGTTTAATGTTCTAAACAACATCTGGAAGTCCTTTCAGTACATCACAAACACAAAAGTAAGATTATATGAGAGCTGCATACTTGCTGTGCTTCTCTATGGTGCGGAATGCTGGAGAGTAACAGAGGAAATGTTGAAATTGTCCTCTTTCCACAAAATCTGCCTATGAAAAATTCTCCGAATCTTTTGGCCGAATACCATCACCAACCAAGAACTGCTTACTCGGAGCAAGCAAGAGGACATGCACACCATCATAACTGGCAGACTCTGGAGTTGTGTAGGCCATGTCCTCAGAAGAGATCCCGATGCCATAACAAGAATAGCTATGCTATGGACCCCGGAAGGAAAACGAAAGAGAGGCCGACCCAAAAATAACTTGGCGGAGAACTGTGGAGGCCGAGATGCAAAGAGAGAATCAGAACTGTGGCACAGCACGAAGGTTGGCTGCCGACCGAGCGAGGTAAAAGCAGTTTGTTGCCGCCCTACATGACGTCACCAGGCATGATTGACTGACTGCTTTGACGGTCGGGGGCTAAAGACATTAATACCAAACAACATATATTCTATTAAAGTCGCTGAACAGACATTTGACTGCCTACGAACAGATATGAAATTTCGACACAATATACTGCGGTCACAGGTTACTATGAAGAATATTGTCACCTCGAGGCCATTTCACGTTGAATCGGTGTAGTGAACCATTACATCAAGGTCACCTAAACGGACTTGTAAATCCTAAAATAAACTTACCAGTGGACATTTATTATACCAATAATATGAATCGTGAGAAGCATGACGGTATCCAGAACCAATCTTTTGGGTCTTTCGGGTCTGACAGGTCTTTCAACCCTGATGTCCGAGAAATCATTTCGTTTGTCTGCAATGGTCAGGAAGGATGATTTAATCTTTTACGTACGTCACCAAACAGATTTGCTGACCACTTGGATTTCCTAAGTAGGAACAGGGAACGTCTTGTACAGGACACTTATACGCGTTGAGCAACTCAGACTTTACATTCTTTCCTTGACCCGTGTTTATTGCATAGATTCAAGGCCACTTTGCGAGGTTGATGCTTTTTGTTTACAACGAGGATTGGCGGTCGTGGATTTTAATCATATAAGCGAATATATGTTGGTAGGGTCATGGTCTCCGGTCCTAAAAATGTCAGGCACATCTTATTTTTGTGTATCTTTTATGTTTTATGTTTTCTTGTGGTCGACACTCAATTATATCTTTGGATGAATTTAGTTGTCGTCGTTCTATAGATTTTGATTGTATTGATCTCTTTCAGGGATTCAGCATTTAGTGCTGTCGTATTTCCGCTCTGACTGAGATTAATATTTTCTTATGTGTTTAGCTGTGCTGTTAAGTAACATATTGTCGTGGAATTCTTATTTAGTTCAGTATGATTATGTTCGTACCTGTAGTTCTTCTCTGACTTTCTTTTTAATATGTACAGCAGTTCTATGTGATTGTATCTCGTCCTGTACTGTTCATTGACGGTGGAAACAACTGTTTATTATATTGTAGGATTTTATGACTTTTTACATTGTTGTCTTTTTCCTGATTTGTTTCCAGTGTTGTCAGTTAATCTTTTGTCTAATGTGATAGTATGGCATGCTTTTAAATAGGTAGTAAAGGCGATATTTAGTACTGGATTATAGTATATTGTTAATTGCTGATATGTTAATATATACGATGATTACGGATACACTGTGAGATTAGTTGATAAGTATCATATACTTCAGAGACAAGTATATCACACATAACGAAGAAGTACTGTATATACAGTTGGTTTTGAAAAGGTTTGAATTACCTTACGACTAAGTACAGTCATTTAACTACAATTGGGATAGATATTCATTTTGCATCTATATCCCATTACTCTTTAAGTATATTATGGCTGACTTTGTAAAAGTTAAGGCGGGATTTATACAGAATGGGAAGGACTTGAATTTCTCGGGTGATGATCTTATAGCCTATGTAAATAAAGAAATAGCGGAATACAAAGAAGAGAAAGAAAGAGAGAGAGAAGAAAAAAGAGAAGAAAGAGAAAGAGAAGAGAGGGAACATGAGAGAATGGAGAGAATTCGTTTAGCAGAAATTGCTGCAGAACAAGCGAAATTTGAAAGCGAAAAAACTTTTGAGTTAGAAAAATTGCGTTTACAATCTTCTTCTTCTTCTAGAGAATCGTCTGGTACAGGATCGTCTAAGATCATTAATTTAAAATTACCAAATTTTTCTTCATTACATGACGATATAGGATTCTTTCTTTTGAGATTTGAATCAAGAGTTACGGCTTTAAATTTACCTAAGGCCTCATGGCCTGAACATTTTGTCGGGTTACTTACTGGTGAAAGTTTACAAACTTTTTTTAACATTGCCGATGATAAAGGAACGACTATGGAATCCATAAAATCAGTATTTCTTCGCAAATATTGTTTAGATGAGGAAGGATATCGTTTAAAATTTAAATCGATGGGTCCTGTGGAAGGTAAGGATGTCGAAGACTTTGTGTCTTCAGTGAAGATGTGTCTAAACAGATGGATTGAACTGTCTAATATTACTAAATCTTTCGAAGGTCTTTATGATCTCTTCTTAAGAGACAAAA
This sequence comes from Oreohelix idahoensis, assembly GCA_024509875.1. Classification (NCBI taxonomy): domain Eukaryota; kingdom Metazoa; phylum Mollusca; class Gastropoda; order Stylommatophora; family Oreohelicidae; genus Oreohelix; species Oreohelix idahoensis. Next base: position 171,938 of record JAMPIV010009408.1, on the reverse strand, counting down.
TTTTATCTTCGGTAAATACTGAAATTTTCTCATTCCTTCAAGAAAGGAAGCGCACAAATATAGGAGAAATGGAAAAACTTGGCTCAACAATTTTCGGTCGCACACCCAAACTTGCCTTTAGGTAAGACGAAGGTCCTAGAAACTCTGCCAGCTTGTGCGGTCACTCATGATAGATCATGCACTCGCAGCATGGACCGACGGTATAGGGATGACTATCAAAATTCCTATAGAGGTAGATATAATTTCCCTCATAATCATTCGCCCTCACGGGGTATAGAGAGACGCAACTTTAACCATAATAATAAAAAGTCATGGCAAAGAAATAATCAATACTCCAATAATAATTACACTCACAAACATCATTTTTCGGCACCCTCACGTAATGATTACAATAACAGTAATTACAATAACAAACATCATGTCTCACCACCATCTCGTGATGATTCTTCTCGCACGGACAAAAAGAGTTACTATCGGTCTGACTGTCCAGTGGATCGGAGAGGAACACATTTTTCTAGGAGTCAAAGTAGAGGAAGATCACAAGCTCACGCTTGTCAGATTGATGTTGGTAATGATAATATTTCCAATAATGAGAATAATACTCATGCCAATGCATGTAGTTTTGATCTGGAAAATGGTGGTAATTGCACAGAATGTATGACTCTGTTTCAACCTGGATCTACTCCACGTCTGAGATGTGGACATCCTCTGCCAGTTTTGTCTTTAAATGATGGGGTTGGCTCACTTGTGATCCATAGGGGTTTTGTTTTTGACACACCCGTGTCTATTTTACGTGACAGTGGATGCACCACCATTGGCCTAAGGAAGGCACTAATTCCTTCTTCTTGCTTTACGGGAACCTCTATAAAGTGCGTAACTTTCGGTGGAACCATTGAATGTTATCCGCTGGCAGATGTGGTAATAGATACTCCGTTCTTTTCGGGAAAAGTAAGAGTGTGTGCTCTCGGTCGACCCTGTTGTGATTTGATTATTGGTAACATAAATGGTGTTAAAGAATGTTCTAAACATGATATCCTTAAGTGGGAGAGAGATCACCCATCTTTGGCTAACGCAGAACACAACAGGCTGCAGAAACAAGTAAACTAACTTCTTCTATGCACACACAATTCAGTGCAACTTGTCAGTACATTGACAAAAATATATCTAATTCTCACCAACAAGATTCTTCTGTGGGACATTTATTGTCATTAGCGAATGCTAGAAAGTATGTCAATAAATATATACAAGATAACAAAAGGAAAGTCTCTTTTCGAGGGAGATATAATTTCCATCCATCCAGTGCTTCATATCGTAAGCATGGTTTTTCTGATGGTTCATGGAGACGACATGCCAGTGACATTGATTTGTCAGATCATTATATATCTATTGAAAAGAAAGAGTTATTTGATCAACCTGATCATTATAACGTATGCCATAAAAAGATAGAGAGATGTGATGAGGATGACACACATTGGACTAACAATAATAAGGTTAATTCTTCTTTTAATGAGGTAATGCAGGCTAAACCTAGTGTTACATTGGGTACAACATGCCCAAAGACTGCATGCTCTGATAATATTCATGATTTTGAAGATCAGCATGCACATCAGTCCAACACAACACATAATGAATTGACTGAGGACAATTCTATTCAGTCCAGTATAACCAGAAACAACCTTTGTTTCCCACTTCGCTCTTGCCGAAGTTGGTCTTGTGGTGAAAGACTACACAAACCCGCAACATGCAGATGCGACATTTACCACATCGCACAATCTGATGCGTACGTGCATATTTCCTGCACACGGCTGATGTTCTGTATACGCATCATTTTCCTGTGCATAATTCTAGGCGCATTTGTTTTCTTTTGTCTTAATATCGATGCGCACGAATGCGCACGAAGCTATGGGTCTTCCAAATGGATCTTCGTGTTTGTATTACTGCCTAGATGTCAGAGTGGTGCACGATTTAGCACCACGCGTCTGGTTTCATTCTTCCGGAAGGTGACTTCACTTATTCATCCATGTATTCTGGTGAGTCATTTTTTTTTTCGGTAAGTTGGTACTTTCTTATCCATTCTTTTCATTTCGACCTTCGGATTGGTGTGGTCTGTGGAACTTTTATTATTCCTTTTACTCTGTAGTTTTTGGCAGAGGTGTATATGTCTATTACAATTGCAGTAGTAAGTACTGATAGGCAAGTATGAAGCTTGCTGTGGCTTGTACCTTCTATCCTAGGTGTATAGTTTCTTCTTTGACTTGTATCCTATACGCTCTAAGGTATGTCTGACAAAACAGAACAGAACGAATAGAGTGATCATGCTTTACATAACATAATATCACAATCTTCATGTTACGATTACAAGTCCAATGGGCGACAACCAGACTTACGACGACCTTTTCTCGTTGTAACAGATGGCATCAATAAATGATGTGGTGGACACTTGAACTTTGATGGCGAGTACGATCCTATTTGTTACCGAACAGAGCATTATCTGATGCTGAGTCCAGGTAGTCTTTGGTTGAGAGGAGAGTTGTCTAACTGTGGTATGGACTTTAAATAGTTGACAGAAATTCCGGGTATGTACTTATTACACTTTACATACAGACCAGCAATTACTCACATATTTACAGACTTTTACGACCAATGCACGTCTTATGCAATGGTTTTTACAAATTCAAGGAGACGTTCTCCCGATAGCGGGAAGGACAATGCCAATGCTTTATCTAGGATAATGTATGGACTCACATTTGGTTTATATTTAAAGTGGACCAATTGAGATAGTGCATAGTGTTTCGTCACAAGAGGTACTGTAGGAAGTGTAGTTCACATAACCACGGTGGTTAATATGGACAGTTGGATCACTATGCAAACACAGACCAGATTGTTTAACTGTGATGATCACACTTATGAGACAATAATTACTCATTTATCCATATTGTTATTACTGACATTATTTTTTTTTCCTTTAAAATCTAGATAGATATCATTTAATAAATGATAGGTAATCATAAGGCATTAGGGATAAGATGAATGAATTAATCTCGCTTCACATTATAATTGCCTGACTGAAAACTAAGTTTTCAGTTGTTCGAGGGGGGGTAATGTGGCGCTGGCTATTGCACGCCACACGCCAGAAAATAAATAGGATTTTGGTGCTGATGAGCGCTGCGTGATAGTGAGTTGTCGATATGTGTATTGCGCACATGACGTGAGCAGTGTGGAGGAAAGATGGACAGAGCGTGTGTTGACCCTGAATGGGCGACTTGTGTGTGTGTTCTACCCAATGGTAGAAATATGGGAAATGTTAAAAGAGAAGTGTCTTGAAACACATTAATGTTTATTAAATACAACTAAAGGTAGGAATAGGAATTAGGTAATGTTTATATGGACCTACGGATTAGAGAAGTTGCTGAATCTACCTAATTATGCATGCTGTGTAATGATGTATTGTCTACGTGAATAATAAATGGAATGTTACTAAAATATCCAGCTGTTATATTGATCGTTGTGTGGAATCTTCGAGTCATAGAAAGTATCGTTAATGAACTATTGTGGCTGTCCTGAATCTTGTGGACCTATGATATATAAACCTAGACACAGTGTGAAAACGAGCACAAACAATCAACTGAAGAATATAAACTTTTAACGCCACAATGGGACAGTCATGAACAAATGTGCTTAAGAGGCTCATCGAAACTGCAGAAAAGGCATCATGCTGGCTGTGGAACAACCGCAATGGACTATGGAACTCAGACAGTAATTAGTTTTCAACATAGAGGTTACTTTAATCAATTGCCGCCATCTGGCAGAAAATAGGAGTAAATTTGAAAGCTGCAACCAAGGTGGAGTGGGTTCAATTATCTGCACAAGAGTCATGACCCAAGTGGGAGAGGTTCTAAGATCTCACTGGACAGCCACCGCCCACTTCAAGCTGGGCAGCCCCCAGTCAATTAGTTGTTGTCCCACCACTGTCTGCTGTCCCCATTGGATGCATGGGAATTAGGGTCTATGGACAGAAAATTTCATACCAAGCAATAATCACAAAACAAGAAGTAATAGAAATAAAAAAAAACTATCAGATTGGGAGATGTTGGAACATCCGGACTGTGTTGACTGGACAATATCCGAAAACCTACAGGACATAAACGATGTCAGGAAGACAGCCATAATTAATGACTAACTTAAATAAACGACTTCAGGTGGATAAAGCTGCACTTCAGGAAACACGCCTGGCAGGCTCTGAAATGGTGAGCGAGAAGTACAACACATTTTATTGGCAAGGGAAAGACGCTAATAAAACTAGAGAACACGGAGTTGGTTTTGCAGTAAAAAAAAATCACTAACTAAAATGGTTGAACCAGGTGAGAATGGATCAGAATGCCTGTTAATGCTCTGCCTACAAACTAGCGCAGGTCCCATCACCCTTGTCAGCATGTATGCTCCTACTCTGTACTCTGCCTCAGAAGCTAAAGACCAGTTCTATGAGAATATAACAGCAGTCATCAAAAGCACACCTAGGCAAGAACAACTTGTTCTTCTTGGTGACTTCAATGCTAGAGTGGGTGCTGATAATGTTTCATGGTCTTCATGTCTGGGCAGGTTTGGTATTGGCATGATGAATGAAAATGGACAACGGCTCTTGGAGTTGTGTGTCCATCATGACCTCTGCATGACAACACCTACTTTCAGACAAAACCTCAGCATAAGGTGTCATGGAGACACCCATGATCCAAGCACTCGCACCAACTAGATCTGATTCTTGTCAGAAGGCCACTTCTCAAGTCTGGGCTCTCCACACGCTCGTACCATAGTGCATGCAGACTGTGATACAGACCACTCCTTCATTTCCTGCAAAATCAGCACAGCCAAGAAAATTCCATCATGTCAGACATGAAGGGAAACCACACATTGATACCAGCAAGATGTCAGACCCTGTCATGACTGCTCACTTAACTGCGACCTTCAAGAAAGTGCTCAGTAGCCACACACCATGGTGACACTGTTACAGAGAACTGGTAGCACCTGTGGAAACACCATCCAATGTACTGCACTTGCCACATTTGGTAAGAAAACAGCGAAGTCAGATGACTGGTTTGATGCTTCATCAGATGTGATGACACCTGTCATAGAAGCTAATACTACGATTGAATACAAACGTTCACCAAGTGCTAGATTTTACAGATCCTGAAGGCTACTTGAAGCAAAGTCCAATAAACTGCTTGATGCTGTGCAAATAGTCTACGTTACGGCCACAAGGCCTTCGTCAGGAAAGGAAAGAAAGTGAAGGCTAGATAGGACACAAGAACTAAAATAAATATAAAAATAAAACCTAGGTACTTCCCTGAAGGCAAGACATAAATCCTATCACTGTTGCTGTCCGCTGATGGACCGCTGGTTTCTTTGTCTTTTGTCCTCGTAAGACGAATCACCTTTTTTCGATTTTTTTTCATACCCATCCATTGTACTCCACGTCTTACCGGAGTTCCCCTCAACTTCCTTGATGCTGTGCAAATGATTATTGCTCCAGCTCAAAGAGAACATACAGACTGCAGCGCAAATAGGCAATACTATACAAATGTATGACAGTATAAAGAAAGCCCTTGGCCTCCTAAAAAGTAAGATGGCACTGCTGAAAACCATCAGCGGAGAGAAGCTAACCGATAAGGGTAAACAGATGGAGAGGTGGGTCGAGCACTACTCTGAGCTTTATGCTAGAGAAAATACCATCACGCCTGCAGCCCTTGATGTTGTCAAAAATCTGCCAACTGTGGAGGAGCTGGATGCTGAAACAACATTGGAAGAACTCAGCAAGCATTGATAGCTTGGCCTCTGGCAAAGCATCAGGCAGTGATGGGATTCCTCCCGATTTAATCAAATGTTGTAAGAGAATGCTATTACATCCCCTGCATAGGGTGCTGTGCCAGTGCTGAGAAGAGACAACTATCCCTCAAGACATGCGAGATGCCAAAATTGTATACAAATAAAGAAGGCAGAAGTGATTGCAATAACTACAGAGTCATCTCTCTTCTTAGTATTGTTGGTAAGGTTTTTACCAGAGTCATCTTAATGCGACTACACAAGTTAGCTGGGAGCACATATCCAGAGTCAAGTGTGGATTCCGAGCTGGTAGATCAACAACAGACATGATTTTTTTCTCTCCACCAGCTTAGGAAAATCAAGAGAGCAGAAAAGGCCTTTATATATCACCTTTATATACCTCACAAAGGCATTTGACCTGGTTAGTAGGGATGGACTCTTAAAAATCCATCTGAAAATAGGCTGCCCAGCTAAATTGCTGGAAATGATAAAGCCATTCCATGAAGACATGAAGGGAACAGTCCAATATGCTGGAAACACATCACAGCCCTTTGACATACGCAGTGGTGTTAAATAAGACTGCATTCTGACTCCAACTCTCTTCGGGATCTTCTTTGCCTTACTCTTGAAACATGCATTCAGAGATGCAACTAAAGGAAAATGCCTTCACACTAGGTCAGGTGGCCGACTGTTAAACCTCACAAGTCTGAAGGTAAAAACTAAAATCAGAAGGGCCACTATAAGAGACTTGTTATTCACTGGTGAAGCTGCAGTCGTCACTCAAAGTCAACAGGAGCTTCAGAGCTTGATGAATCGCTTCACCCAAGCATGCAAGGACTTTGGCCTCATAGTAAGTCTAAAGAAAACAAATGTGCTGAGTCAGGACATGGATGTTGCACACGTTATCACTATCGATAACTATGAATTTGTAATGGTGCACCACTTCACATACCTGGAGTCTACCATCAATGACAAACTCTCTCTGGACACAGAAATTGACAGCCGCATAGGCAAAGCTGCAGCTACCTTTGCCCGCCTCACAACACTTGTTTGGAGGAACTTCGAACTCACAATGAAGACGAAAGCTGCGGTAAATAACACCCGTGTCACCAGCACACTTCTGTATTGCAGTGATACAGGGACAACCTATGCTAGGCAAGAAAGAAGGCCCAATATCTTCCATCTACAGTGTCTATTCCACATCCTCTGCATTTTGTGGAAGGACAAAGTGACAAATGTTGAGGTGTTGTCACGTGCTGGCCTTCAAAGCATGTATACATTGCTTAGACAGTGCAGACTACGCTGGCTTGGCCAATGACGGCCTCATGGAAAATGGTCACATCCTGAAAGATATCTTCTACGGACAACTGGCAGATGGCAAAAGAACAGTTGGGCGACCGCAGCTGAGATTCAAAGTTTAAGAGAGACATGAGGGCACTGGACATAAATCCAGAAACTTGGGAGGATGAAGCTGCCGATTGCACGAAGTGATGATTCTATCTACGACGCCACCTCATATTGAGTGAAAAGAAACTCAAACAACAAGCAGAAGAGAGGAGAAAATATCTTCAAATCTAACTGACACACCACATGCATTCTTTTTGCATACTCAAAAAGGTTCCACATCTCTTATGTCAAAGTTTCCTGCAGTTTGTTCTGTGTGTATTTGTCTAAGTTTGTTATGTGTGTGATTGTCTTAGTTTGTTCTGTGTGTAGTTGTCTAAGTTTGTTCTGTGTGTGATTGTCTTTGTTCTGTGTGTGATTGTCTTTGTTCTGTGTGTGATTGTCTTAGTTTGTTCTGTGTGATTGTCTTTGTTTGTTCTGTGTGTGATTGTCTTAGTTTGTTCTGTATGTGATTGTCTAAGTTTGTTCTGTGTGTGATTGTCTAAGTTTGTTCTGTGTGTGATTGTCTTAGTTTGTTTTGTGTGTGATTGTCTTAGTTTGTTCTGTGTGTGATTGTCTTAGTTTGTTCTGTGTGTGATTGCCTTAGTTTGTTCTGTGTGTGATTGTCTTTATTCTGTGTGTGCGATTGTCTTATGTTTGTTCTGTGTTTGATTGTCTTAGTTTGTTCTGTGTGTGATTGCCTTTGTTCTGTGTGTGATTTTCTTAGTTTGTTCTGTGTGTAATTGTCTTAGTTTGTTCTGTGTGTGATTGTCTTTATTCTGTGTGTGATTGTCTTATGTTTGTTCTGTGTGTGATTGTCTTAGTTTGTTCTGTGTGTGATTGCCTTTGTTCTGTGTGATTGTCTTAGTTTGTTCTGTGTGTGATTGTCTTAGTTTGTTCTGTGTGTGATTGCCTTTGTTCTGTGTGTGATTGTCTTAGTTTGTTCTGTGTGTGAATGTCTTAGTTTGTTCTGTGTGTGAATGTCTTAGTTTGTTCTGTGTGTGATTGTCTAAGTTTGTTATGTGTGTGATTGTCTTTGTTCTGTGTGTGATTGTCTTAGTTGGTTTTGTGTGTGATTGTCTAACAGACTTGGGCTTCCATATTACGATGGAAGAACAAATATCTTTCCCCTAGCATCACATGAGGGGTTGAAATTCCTCACTGACACTTCTCTGGTCACAGTTCTTCAATAGGCTGATGGATTCCTCTCTCCTCCCCCCTCAATAATGAAGATGTGTCTCAATCAGAGCTTTCATGACAATATACTCCTTACACTGCACAAATGAGAAAAGCTAATCTCCAAGTAGTACAACATGATTTTTAGATTTTAAAAAAAGGGAACACAAGTACCTACATCAGTAACAGAAAACCTCAACAGTTTGTTGTTACCTGGCCAATATGATCTTTCTCATTCATTATATAACTGTCATCTTCACCCATCACCTCCCCTCCCCCTGGAGAATAGGCCTTTAACAAATTTGCCAAGTTTTCCTATCTCAAGCCATCAGATTATTTCTTCAAATAAATATTTATTTCACTTGTATTATCCCAGAATTTGTAACTTACTTACACTAGCTTTATATATTCGCAGTTTGCAAAAGATATGGAGCCACACAGCTTGTTACCAATTGAAAATATGAAGGTCAAACCAAACTGTGATGTGAGTTTTTTTGTTTGTTGTAATTATTGATAAACAGTGGCAGTTTTATATACTCACCTAAACTGATTGAAAATATCTCAGGGTGTTTGAGTTAGACTACAACTACAGTATTACTACTTACAGTACAACTATTACTGGTATTATTTGTTTCATAACATAGTCACTTGCTCATTTATTATCTGTGTTCTATTACTGTATACTGCATTTTCTTCCATCAGGATGATAGAAATATGGACTGTGAAGTTGTAGGTTTATCTGTAAGGATAAAACAAGGAGACAATTCTAAGGTATGCTACTTTCAGTTATTTGTATACAAACACCTGTAAACAAATGTAGGTGTTGGCAGCTTGTAATTGAAATGTAATTGTTATGTAATTTGTGTAAGGATCAATTTATTAGTGGTTTCTGTTATAGCTGAAGGATGATCTGTTTATTTGTGGTTTCTGTTATAGCTGAAGGATGATCTATTTATTTGTGGTTTCTGTTATAGCTGAAGGATGATCTATTTATTAGTGGTTTCTGTTATAGCTGAAGGATGATCTATTTATTTGTGGTTTCTGTTATAGCTGAAGGATGATCTATTTATTAGTGGTTTCTGTTATAGCTGAAAGATGATCTATTTATTAGTTGTTTCTGTTATAGCTGAAGGATGATCTATTTATTAGTTGTTTCTGTTATAGCTGAAGGATGATATATTTATTAGTGGTTTCTGTTATAGCTGAAGGATGATCTATTTATTAGTGGTTTCTGTTATAACTGAAGGATGGTCTATTTATTAGTGGTTTCTGTTATAGCTGAAGGATGATCTATTTTTAGTGGTTTCTGTTATAGCTGAAGGAGGATCAATTTATTAGTGGTTTCTGTTATAGCTGAAGGATGATCTATTTATTTGTGGTTTCTGTTATAGCTGAAGGATGATCTATTTATTAGTTGTTTCTGTTATAGTTGAAGGATGATCTATTTATTAGTTGTTTCTGTTATAGCTGAAGGATGATCTATTTATTAGTTGTTTCTGTTATAGCTGAAGGATGGTCTATTTATTAGTTGTTTCTGTTATAGCTGAAGGATGATCAATTTATTAGTTGTTTCTGTTATAGCTAAAGGATGGTCTATTTATTAGTTGTTTCTGTTATAGCTGAAGGATGATCTATTTTTAGTGGTTTCTGTTATAGCTGAAGGATGATCTGTTTATTTGTGGTTTCTGTTAGAGCTGAAGGATGATCTATTTATTAGTGGTTTCTGTTATAGCTGAAGGATGATCTATTTATTAGTTGTTTCTGTTATAGCTGAAGGATGATCTATTTATTAGTTGTTTCTGTTATAGTTGAAGGATGATCTATTTATTAGTGGTTTCTGTTATAGCTGAAGGATGATCTATTTATTAGTGGTTTCTGTTATAGCTGAAGGATGATCTATTTATTTGTGGTTTCTGTTATAGCTGAAGGATGATCTATTTATTAGTGGTTTCTGTTATAGTTGAAGGAGGATCAATTTATTAGTGGTTTCTGTTAGAGCTGAAGGATGATCAATATACAAGGGGAAGTCAGTAAGTAGTCACAAACTGATATGGGATATCTGAAAATTGTAGTTGGTAGTATCTAAAGGTGTCATTAGGTGGCAGCAATGTCCAGCTTGTGATTACTTTAGGTAGCAGATGCTAGGTGTTGTATGCGCAGCTCAGATAAAAATGGCGACCGTGGAGTGTACGACCGAAGAACAGCATGCTGTTGTGCGGTTTTTTGGGGGCAAAAGGACTTCCTGCAAAGGATATTCATAAGGAAATGTTTACAGTGAGAAGTGTTTGTCGCGTAAAGTGGTACACAACTGGGTCAATAAATTTTCTCATGGACGCTCAAAAATTGCTGATGAAGACTGGCCTGGTCATCCTCTTCAGATTGCGACAGAAGCATCTGTGTGGCGGGTGGGGGAGATGATTTGAGCTGACCGGCGAGTATCGATAGACAGTGTAGTAACTGCAATAGGGTGTTCTCATGGTTTAGCCTACAGCATAATGCATGATCCTGTGAATTTCCGGAACGTGCTCACGGTGGGTGCCCAGACAACTGACTGAGGAACACAAAATGAACCGAATGGGCCTGTCCTTGCAACATCTCTCTCGGTACGCAGATGAAGGAGAAGACATGCTTAACAGAATTGTTACTGGGGACAAATCATGGGTGCATCGCTACCAACCCGAATCAAAGTGTGCTTCAATGCAATGGAAACATCCTTCACCTTCTGCCAAGAAATTCAAGGTTACGCCATTAGCAGGGAAGGTTATGCTTACAGTGTTTTGAGATTCTCAAGGAGTGCTGTTAACCCATTTCCAGAAGAAAGGTGAGAATGGGAATGCTGCATCGTACTGTGAAGTTCTGTTGATGCTTACTTACTTACTTAGTCATTCCCCTTCTACCGTGAGGTGTAGAGGTTTGGAAGAGAGAGCGCCAGACTATCCTATCTATTGATGCTTCGGGATGCAATTCGAAGAAAACGTCCAGGCCTGCTGACTAGAGGAGTACTGCTCCATCACGATATACCAGACCACATACGGCTCGATTAACCCAGGAGAAAATTGAATGACTAGGGTGACAACTTCTTGAACATCCGCCTTACGGCCTCGACTTAGCCCCGAGCGATTTCCACCTGTTTGGTCTACTAAAAACTCACCTTGGCCGCAAACGTTTCGCGGGTGACAAAGAGGTTGAATGTGAGGCGTGAATGTGGCTGAGACAGCAGACCAAAGACTTCTATGCTGCAGGTTTTGAGGCACTGGTAAAGCGATGGGATAAGTGTATCAATGTTGGTGGAGATTATGTTGAGAAATAAGGGGGAATGTAAGTGCAATAATAAATGGTTTTCAAATTCGTATCTCATTTAGTTTTTTTTTAATTGCCATTTGTGACCTATTTACTGACTTGCCCTCATATTAGTGGTTTCTGTTTCTTGTGGAGCTGAAAGATGATACATGAATGAAATATATTATAATAATAACCCCTTCAGTCGTAACTGACTATGGGAATGTGCCCCTGAGGTAACAGCCCTCAGCTGCTTATTTTCCTGGTGTTCCTTTCAACATTTTCTCCTCTCTTCTGCTTGCTGTGAGAGCTTCTTTTTGCCAAATCTGAGGTGGCGCTGTAGATAGCATCGGCAGCTTCATCCTCCCAGGCTGCTGGATTTATTTCCAGTGCTCTGATGTCTCTCTTGCACACATCTTTGAATCTCAGCTGTGATCGCCCAACTTTTCTTTTGCCATCTGCCAGTTGTTCGAAGAAGATATCTTTGGGGATGCGACCATCTTCCATGCGGTGGACATGGCCAAGCCAGCATAGTCTGCACTGTCTAAGCAGTGTATACATGCTCTGAAGGTCATCATGTGACAATGCCTCGACATTTGTCATTTTGTCTCTCCATGAAATACCAAGGATGTGGCGTAGAAACAATTGATGGAGGGTATTGAGCCTTCTATCTTCCTTAGCATATTTGTCCATCTCGCTGCCATATAGAAGTGTGCTGGTGATGCAGGCGTTATATACCACAGCTTTGGTCTTCGTTGTGAGTTCCAAGTTTCCCCAAACACGCGTTGTAAGGCGGGCAAAGGTAGCTGCAGCTTTGCCAATGCGGCTGTCAATTTCTGTGTCCAGCGAGAGTTTGTCATTGATGGTAGAATCCCCAGATTCATTAAGTCTGAAGCTGTGACCTTGAGTGGCAATTTGATTTAACTCAAACTGCTCGTGAAACCAAGGACATGCCTGCAGCCGTTTAGGGTCCTACTGCATTCATAGAGGGAGCATAGCCACTTTCTTTATTTAAGATTCCTGACAACTTGACACAGAACATTTAATTAAGGTGATCACATCTTCAAGAGTATGAGGGCTTATCCATCTCTCTGATGTTTATTCCCTGAAGATGCTTTCTCAGTTGTTGAAGGGAGGAGGGGGTTAGGTGGGGTGTTGTTTCTAGAGCTTTCTTGAAAAACCCAGAGGGCTGCTCTAACTCAGTAGGTTCTGAGACAAGGCTCAACATTTTTCGCTAGCTGGCTGGCATTTTCAAGCGACAAGTCAGGGGTACCTGGGTTTTGAATATGGGGTCTGAGGTGTGCATCATCGCTGATCATTCCCTGCCACCTATAATCTGGTTGCGTAGATTAAGTTTTGTAATTAGATTTTGGCTCCCAATACGCCAAGATATTGAGAAAGAGAAGTTTTACTTCCTGGATCGGATGGTTTCACATCAGGCTTCCTTTTTCTCAGCAGTTGGTCTTGGGATCACTGTCAGCTCATTGCCCTGCACAAACAAGGTGAAGCTTATTGGTCAAGGTCACCAGGCTGTGTTAATGGCAAGGTGTGCAATTTGATATGTTGGAGAGGTCACTACTCTAGAGGGAATATTATTTGACCCATAATTGGGGGTTGGTTTGGAGGTCATTTGGCTATTTTTCCCTTGTAGATCTGGTCAATTCCAAGTGCCACATTCCCCAGTCCAAAAGTGTCCCTCAGGTGCAATGGTTTATATTCCTCAAGCTGTTATTGCTGCAATCTCTGTGGATATCATCCCTGTGCAATCCCAACTACCAAATGCTTTGTTGTTTGTCTTGTTGGTCCCGCTATTTGTCAGCCTCTAGGAGAGTACTAGTGCTTCTTGCTTAGTCACAGGGATCATCACGTCAAGTATTTAGGGATCATCATGTCATGTATTTAGGTGCCTTCACAAAAAGATCTGCAGTGTTGGCCTGATGGCTGGGTTTACACACGAGTTGGGCTTTCCACTTAGGAGGTATAGCAGAGGGAACCCTAGCAGTACAAGGGTGCCCAGCGTAGTTTGGCCAGTCAGTAGAGTCTGTTACCAGGGGCTTATCTGTAGCTTCTGGGAGCCATACCCTGAACTTGAACTGCTCAAAGTGGACCAGTGGATTTGAGCCAATGCTGCAGAGCAAGTGACCGCTCTCCTCCAAAGGGTGCTACCAATCTTTGGCAGTGAGAACCCCCTACTGCATTTATAGAGAGAGCATAGTCACTTTCTTTATGTAGGATTCTTGACGTAAAACAATTATGGGGATCACATCTTCAAAAGTATCAGAGGTTATCCATCTTTCTGATGTTTATTCCCTAAAGATGCAGAAAGCACAACCCATTTACCCCTGTTTCAGTTTTTTCAAATGTTTAAGAAGGAAGGTAGTGGCAGTTACCTACTAGTACAGTTAATAAAATTCTGCATTTGTAAAATGTTCAGTCACACTCTTCACAGATTTTAAAATGATGCCACTCAAGAGCAGTAATAAAACTGACACTCAAAAAGACCCTTCTGTGCTCCCTTCTTGTGCCCACTGTAGAATTATTAATATTTGTTCTTTTATCTTGGAGAGGTCATCTCTCTCTGCTGCTAGCTCAGGGTCTGCATTGAATAACTCAGCATTTAAGTTATCATGGCCAGGAGCTTTTCCATTCTTTAACCCTTTGATTGCTGTGATGATTTCTTCTTTTCGTGGAATGTCTGTATTAACATTTAGATCGTTTTCAGCCTCAGGAACATTCAATTGTGTCTCTAGTGGTTCCTTGTTCAGAGTTTCTCTGAAATGCTCTGCCCATCTTGTTTCCTGTCCCTCTGCTGTCATGATGAGATTTCCTTGCTTATCTCTTACTAATGTAATATTGTTTGCACCTCGTTTTCCATTATGATTTTAGTTATTTTGTATACTGTGCTTTGTTCATTTCTCAGTGCTGCCTCTTCTGCCTGTCTTGCAAGATCGTCTAGGAAATTCTTTTTTGTTGGCTCAGGTTTGGCGTTTAACTTCCTTGTCCAGCTGACTGTACTGTTTGCTATATAGTTGCTTTAACCTGGGCGACTTCACTTCTGTGTTCTTTCTTTTCATTTCCTTTCTCATAGTTATGGTATTTAATGTTTCTGGTGTAATCCAGTCTTGCTTCTTCCTTTCCTGGAATCCCAAGCATGATTTGCTGCTTTCCTTATATATTGTTGAAATAGTGTTGAAATTCTGGTCTATATCATCAGTCAGTGTCTTTTCCTGACTTTTGGCAAATTGATATCGCTTCTTTATATCAGCCGCAAAAGCTTTTCTGGTAAGGGGGTCCTTCAATTTGCTGATGTCAAACCTTTTCTGTGTAGTTACAGTTGGTCCAGCGTTCTGAGTTTCACTTTCAGTTTTGCTACTACTACTAAATGGTGATCACTTCCCACATCCGCACCTCTTCTTACCTTCACATCTTGTAATGCATGTCTCCATCTACCGTTAACCATGATGTGGTCTATCTGGTTTCTGTCCCGATCATTTGGTGATTCCCATGTTAATTTGTGAATTTCTTTGTGTGGGAAAAGTGTTCCTCCAATGACCAGGTTGTTAATGCTACAGAAACTAATTAATTTATCCCCATTTTCGTTTGCTGTTCCGCTGCCGCATTTCTCCATTTCTCTTTCATTATATGTATTGTGTGTTCCAACTTTCGCATTGAGGTCTCCCATTACTACAATAAGATCATATCTAGGTGTGTCTTCCATTTCTTTCTGCAGTTGTTGATATAATTCATCCTTGACCTCTTCATCGCTGTCATTTGTTGGTGCGTAGCATTGTATTATTGTAGAGTTGGTGAATCTCCCTCTCAATCTTATTCTTATCAGTCTGTTGTTGATGGGTTTCCATTCCAGTAATGTCCTTTCTATTCCTTTCTGTAGAACAATGGCTACATCTTCATTGTGCTGTCCATCCTCTGTTTCTCCTGTTGTTGTTTTAACTTTTCCTGCCCCTGTCCATCTGCTCTCGCTTATCCCTAGAATGTGTAATCTACAGTTTCTCATTTCTGCTGTGACCTGTTTTAGTTTACCCGTCTCATTCATTATCCTGACATTCCAAAATCCTATTCTTGTTTTACGTTTTGTGGCTTCCTTTCGGCATTCACCACTGACAGTCATACGAGCCTCAGACTCTGGATGTCCGTCCCGCAGCAAAGTTTGTTCATTTGTTGTCGTTTCCGTAACTTCATTTCTTTTTATTTAGACAGGGGTGTCAGCCCTATGCTAAAACCCACAACCTGGAGGACCAGGGTGTCTGCTTTAGTCTGACCCCTGCCCGCACAAACCTGTCCAGCTTGGTAGAACCTTCCAGGAGTAAAACTCCCGCTAGCATAGCTCTGGGGGTAATCAGGGTACGCAAGCTGCCATACCTTGACAAGTTATTGACACCAGTGATGGCAGTTTCTGTCCTTTGGCTACCACATAATATGATTATAGAGAACTAAACCTGTGCTGTCTGTAATGATAGTGCTTAGGTTAAATTTGTGTAAGCTTTAACAGTAACAAATTCAAAGCATCACTGTTTATGTAAATATACCTAAATGTGAACAGTTTATTCATTTATCTCCCTTTAGCTCCCCAAGTATCATAGGCCTTCAACAAACTTATGCCTAGTCTTCCTGTCACATGACATTGGCTCAAGTGTCACATGACATTGGCTCAAGTGTCACATGACATTGGCTCAAGGTCCTTCCATGTGGTTCCTTGATCTCCTCTACCTGTCTTACCATAGAGGCATATCTAGAGTTATCCTTATATGACCACCAGCACCACCACCAGCTATGCTCAGTACTACAATATAAGTATGTGGAAGTGAACCTCTGTCTGTGAGGCTAATTACATCCTCATTGACTCTTGAAATCATCAATACACATCCAGGGATTCCCCCTGTGGTGAAACTTGTTGAGAACCCAGCATTGCACACTAAGCTTGGAGAAGTCACTTGTGCCCCTGGTGTAATTCTTTGGCTTTGACATGGTCGACTGCATGCAGAAGGATCTCACTGTAGACCCAGTGAAAGGCTGTTGTTATTATTGATCCAGCGGCGCTTGGACTCTCGACCTGCGGCCCAATGCCATGTAGTGATATCTGCATGTTTACGCAAGTTTTGTTTCTCCATACAAGGTGTTCCACTTATCTGGCCTCGGAGGTAGGAGCATTTTCCTAACATCATTGAGTGCGGTGCACTCAAAGAGATGGTGGTCAACAGTTTTTTAGGGGTAGTTACACAGCTGGCACTCTGGAGAGTGTTGTGGTTGGATTCTGTTCAAGTGACTGTTGAGTGGTATTGTTGTACTCTCATCCCTCCTTGTAAGATGGCCAATGTTGTCATTAGGATCAAGACCGGCCATATGTCTGTAAACCTCTCTCCCTGTGTTTCCCATGGCCCATCTGTTCAGCCAAGTTTCTTTGTTGTTTGTATGAGTGATTTGGCTGTTTGGAGAGTTGTTGCTGTGAGTGGTTATTCTTGTCTTGTTCCTTTCTTTGCTAATCTGTCTGCTCTGTCATTACCTGGTGTTCTTTGCTAATCTGTCTGCTCTGTCATTACCTGGTGTTCTTTGCTAATCTGTCTGCTCTGTCATTACCTGCTGTATTTGAGTGACCAGCGATCCACAGCATACCTATTCTGATGCCACAGGAAGTGATAAGCTGATCAGCATCCATGATTAATTTGGCTAATTCAGTTCCACAATGTCCACTGCCTTCCAAAGCTTGAAGGGCAGACATTGATTCAGTAAAGATGATGATGGTTTGAGCTTTAGAGGGAAAGGCATCGAATACAGTCTTCAGATGCTATACAGCTGTTTCAAGTGTAATGATTTCAGCTTCGTAGTTTGAGCCAGTGAAAGGCAGGGGAAGCTGAGATGTGGCTCTGTGCAGGACTTTACAATTTCTTGGGAGAGCCTAGAGCCAGAGTATAGTATTTTAGCTCTGCATAGTTGAAGAGCCACCTTGGATGGTGGGGAATGCACAGTATGCTACGCACTTCTTACTCCTAGCTTGGGACCAGATGTGACGATCCTTTAAATGCATGCCAAGCTGGAGAAACTGGAGCTCATGACTTCAGCTCACCGTGTTTCAAAATGGCAGAAAAGCCACAGGAAAAACCTAGATCTACAGTGTAGATAATACCAAGGCGTATTCATCTTGGTATTGGCTGCTAATGAGCAAGAAGCTCAGCAGGCCTAGTTAAACAACAACAATAAAACCCTGGGGAGTTCAGAACAAGAACTGCCTCAGGGTGTGTGGAATCCATCTCCAGCATCATCTTCTCAACTCTTTCTCCACTGGCACTTGTCTGGTTCTTGTCATCTCTTGTTCCACTGACACTTGCCTGGTTCTTGTCATCTCTTGTTCCACAGACACTTGCCTGGTTCTTGTCATCTCTTGTTCCACTGACACTTGCCTGGTTCTTGTCATCTCTTGTTCCACTGACACTTGCCTGGTTCTTGTCATCTCTTGTTCCACTGGCACTTGCCTGGTTCTTGTCATCTCTTGTTCCACTGGCACTTGCCTGGTTCTTGTCATCTCTTGTTCCACTGACACTTGTCTGGTTCTTGTCATCTCTTGTTCCACTGGCACTTGCCTGGTTCTTGTCATCTCTTGTTCCACTGACACTTGCCTGGTTCTTGTCATCTCTTGTTCCACTGACACTTGCCTGGTTCTTGTCATCTCTTGTTCCACTGACACTTGCCTGGTTCTTGTCATCTCTTGTTCCACTGACACTTGCCTGGTTCTTGTCATCTCTTGTTCCACTGACACTTGCCTGGTTCTTGTCATCAGTTCCACAATATTGATCTGGTCATACCACTTCAGTCCTTCACAAGCACTTTTATGAAAGTCTGCTGCTATTTGGTTGTTATTTTTGTTGTACTCCATTGTTGATGGGGTCATTTGTATATATGTCTCCATGGTTACTGTGTTTCCTACTAAAGTTACTTGCCCTTATGCTAACTTCCTGTTCCAGTTTTTCTGCTACTAATACATGGTTGATTAAAACGTGTCGAGTTGTATCCAGTGTGTTCCGGCTTTGTGATTATGATTTATTATATGAAAATGTTTGACAGACAGCCATGTCTCATTACATTTACCAACGTTCACTATACACAATGGTAAATGACAACATGGTGGCAACGGTGTTTGTTTCTACAAAATTAAAACTATTCAGCTGAATATCTTGTAACACGTGTGCTGACATCATAGACTTGAGGAGGTGATGGTACGATAAACTGGTAAAACCAAGTTTCACTCTTCTGTTGGTAGGTTATTGCTTGCATTCCATTATCAGACATTTTGTCATGGCAGAACGGCCCATGTTTCAGTTACCACCCTGCCTAGACGTAAATAGCGTCGAAGCAGACACGTTTCGTAAATGGAGACGGCAGTTAGAACTGAAAATGGATGCAGCAGAAGTGGCCTCGAAAGCTGATCCCATTCGGGCGGCCATCATCCTTCACTGTGCCGGACCTCAAGCCATTGAAGTTTTTGATCAACTTGTAGAGGAAGGAGACCGCTCTAATCCTAATAAAATTCTCGACTTGCTCCAGAACCATTGCAGCTCACGAAGCAATGAAGTATTACATTGTTACCGATGTGATGATGGGTTGTTTTTTTTTTCCACCGCCAATAGTGAGAATAAATTTTACATAATATGCCATGTTTAAAAATACTGCATGACTTCTTGATGAGAATATGCACGATGATATTTAATATATGGGTTTGTGATATCTTTATCATGGAAGACGATGTTATAGTTGTAGCTCATGGCGTAGGTGTAGAGCCATTTTCGTAGGCCTTTACAGTCATTTACAGATGAGGGTAGTCTCATATTTTATAATATGTGGTCCTACTTTACGCACCAACTTATGTCGGTGTTAGTGTTAGTAAATGTCATCTGTCACGCACGCATATGCACAATTTGGTGTATGGTAATTCGGGCGCGCTTGTTGTGGTAAAGTGGGATGATATAAATATTTATAGGGGACTTAGTGTACTGACTGAGATCAGCTGTGAAGGTATCTGTATCTAATAGGTGTAGTGTTTTACAGATAACCTTACTTGCTACCACATTTATAACTCAGTCAGAATTATTCTGGAATATTGTGATGACTACGTTGAATGTCTAGGGTTATGTAAATGATGAAGTGTAAGTCACAACAACAACAGACAGATAAACAATTTAATTTATTCCACCACACTTGACAACACTGTGACACTCACACACATTTAACATTCTATAAGACTATCTTAAATGAGTCACTGGTAAAGTTTCAAATATATATGTATTAATTACTTTCACTAATATATGTCCTGATTCAACTACAAAGTGAACCAGGAATCACAATCAATTGTAATCACAATTTATATATACATAATTTATAAATATGAACTTAGTAGTGACATATTGTATTAGTATTATCCTATGTGTGTCAGTTGTGTAGTAGTACTATGAGGTAATACTGGTTTTGTTTTTCAAGCTATGTTGTTATTTGTCATCATGACTTCAAGTGTTTGTTTATCTGGGAAATAGTATGGGGAAAAAGTTCACAGTTCCTGTCAATTTAAACAAGGTATTGTCCCTCTTTTTTTACTAAAATGTCAATTTTTGAGGGGACACATAATGTTGAGCTCCACTGGCCACAGAGGCTTAACTTTCGTGATGGCGGCAGGAAAAGACTCCTCTGCTCGATTGCTCCCCTGTGTTCTGGAGACACCTCACTAGTCGCTATCTGGACCCAGGAGTATGCTGTCAGCCTCCAGATTCAGCAAAGCTCAGACCAGGTGCTGCTCAATAACTTTAGGACCACAGTCCCACAATTCATGGAATAATACACAGTTACGTTGACTGGCAATGAATATAGCACAATTTCGATCTGCCGATGTCCCAGGCTTTTATTTAGAAAAATATGCACTGGCGCTCAACGCACTGGTTCTTTAGTAAGTTTATTTGAAAAATGTGGTACTGAACTAACGCTCCTAATTGCCTATATTGGCGGGTCTAACCAATCGAGCCATGTTTACACAAGCGTTTGAAAAAAAAAGTACCCTTCCTTCCGTCTCCCCTAACAACAAAAGATAGTATTTGTAGCCCGACTAATCGTGTTTAGCCTTACATTTACTGCACTCCAATCAAATAGGATTTAACATGGGGACCTATTTCCCGTACAATGGTGGTTTTAAAATCTGCCACTGAGCGATTCTGATTTTGGTGTTGTCTGACACCCTCACTATTTCTTTTGGCTATAATTTGTTAATTCCTAGACTATTTGCGTAACGTTTAACATATTCTTTGTCAGCAAGTCCTAAGGAACCCAAATATATAAATTTAATGGGGCTAAGGGGCTGCGTTCAAAATATGTATTTTCTTCTACCTCCCGTTCACTTCGATCGATGTGGTGTCTGGGTACTGTACTGTTTTCAAACGTAAACCAGTATAATGTCATGTTTCCTAATAAGCGTTTTTCAGGTTTTTAAAACCTAACTCTCGTATGGGTAGTGTTTTTTTATCACTGTCGATTTGAAAAAAGCTAGTGCTTGTGGCCTTTACACGCGTGATGACTTTAATTGTATAGCGAGACGCGTGTTTAGTGTTGTATGCGTCCCGGCTTTCAGCCCTCCCTTCTCTCTATCCTAATTCCATCTGTCTTTCGTTTATGGTAACTTAGTGTATAAAATGACATGAATGGAATATTAAATATAGGTCAGCTTGCGTATCTCAAGGTTTTTCTTAGAAATGCAGTACACGTTTTATCGTAGAAAGCGTGTATGCTGCAGTAGGCTTTTACTATCAACGTGAAACGTTACAATTTGCAGACGAAGTAGAAAACAAGGGGGATTTCGAGTACAGTCATTGTGACAGCACTGTTCTTTACCATTCTTCTTTCCTTTTATTGAAGTTATTTGTTAGGCTTTACATTTACTTTTTAATTTATATATGTGGATTAGAATTTCACACGACACTTGTATCCAAACAAGCCAGATGACATCAGTGCGTGAATGTAACAAGCCGCATCTCATGTCCAGACATGGAGTCTGTTGATTTCTTTATTGTGTGCCCATCATTTGGGGCTAATGTATTTCTGGGACATGACTTCTGAATAGAAGCCATTGTCGGCTTACTTCCTACGTAAGTCAGAACCAGGCGTTGTTATAATTGAATATATTTTTCATGATTTTTAGTGACTGTATCCGTCGTTGGTATCTAGCTAGTCCCTTCTCGTTAAGGGGTTAAAATGGATCAACCCGATGCTGCACTGAAGCCATACTAATGTTTTAAAGGATTTTGAATACTCCGTCAGTTCGACTAATTGTTATGAATTAGTGGAGCGCCGTCATACGTGACACGGCGATTAAGAGAGAGATGAATCAAGTATTGTAATTAACTTTATGTGGTCTTCTTAGACAGAATGTATGCAGTGATCTATAATGTTGGAAGGTACCAGAATCAATATGTACCAGAGAAATGTTACAGGACAGGGTGGAAGTAGATATACAAAGATTTGTTGTAAGGATGACCTTAGAAGTCTTGTTCGGCGACGCAAGGTCAAACCGTTAGATCAGTGAATGAACTTGGATACTACAAGTAATATAATTTATAAATATGAACCATATGTTTTGAACTATGAAACCATTGATGCAAGTACTGTGTTCCTGTCTTTGCTCGTCTACGTATTTCGTCAATAAAAAATGTTGTTGCAAGTCGACATAACGAGTTCGTACATACCAGTATTGGCACTTGTTGGTGTGCCCGATTGTTATTGAAGTTACAGGAGTTCACCTTCCAGTGAAAGACATTCGCGTTTCAATTTCAAGTTAATAGAATCGCCCGTGTTAGGTCGTTGACAGTTCAACACCAGCGACATCCTCTGGTCAGCGGTGTCCACTCAAGAAAAACGACTCTAACAGAAATGGTGGAACCAGTGTGTTTTGGAAACTACGATTTTCAAGCTGGGAACGTTCGAGCAATCAAATAATTCGGTTGAATAGAAATACCTCCATCTTCGGAAGGAAACATAATCTTACTCTTCCAATCAAGACGACGGTTGTCTCAAGGTCAAGGACGACGTTGGACATCATCTTTAATTTGCAACATCGGACACTGTCATAGTGTTACATACATTGCTTTTACAAGGCTGATGCGTACAGTCCCGGATGCGAGGGATATCCTTTTTTTATCGGTTGAGGTAATTAAAAACGTCGTGTTGTTATAACACCGTTTTACGTTCAGCTGTGCCTTGTCGTAGTAATATGTCCACTGCTTCTTTATTTATGTTTCATGTTTCAATGTTCAATGTTTTTAGCGGAGGTAGGGTTTGGAGACTCACGAAGGATACATCCCAGTTTCACACCCAGGGCCTTCGTGACTGTTCTATAGGAATTATTTTGCAGACTTCCCTCAGTGGAAAGTTCCTACGCGTAAGCGTAGAAGGATTTTAGGTCCACTGTGTCTGGTAGTCTGTGACACCTGACTGTTTAGCTGTAGTGTCAAGTTTTAATTGTTGTTTTTGTAGTTATTTTTATTCGTATTTTAGTTTTGTGATGTATTTTGTTTGTATACTACGTCCTTCTTGCCTTGCTTTCGTTCAGTTTTTTACACCATTGATGTCTATACACTGTATTGTCAATTGTCTTGTGTAAGTTTTTATCGCATATTTCATTGCATTCTTTGCAACATTATTTCTTCATTTTTCCATTTTTATTTTGGTTGATTTATGCGAACGTTTTCAGTCGTTTATTATATCTTGTCTTGTCAGTAGTGTTGCTATTGTCTGTCACTTTATTGCTTTCATAACATTTCATTGCATAAATTACTTTATTAATTATTAATATATTTGACTATTATATGACATTAATTTACCGTTCTAGGACAGGAACGAAGACCACTTGGTATAGTAACACTTTTAAGTAGAATTATTACAGAATAATATTGAATAATGTCTACCTTAGATTATTTTATTAAGCAGGCTAAGGCGCTTAATATACCTCCGGAAGAGATTAGAACATTTGCTATGTCGGAATACAAAGAGTCTCAGAGGTTGGAAACTCTTAGGCTAGAAAATGTAAAATTTGAGGCAGAACAGACAAGAATTGAGGCTGCAGAAAAAGAAAGGCTTCTTAGAATTGAAATGGAACAAAAACAATTTGAGGCTGCAGAAAATGAGAGAAAAATGAAATTAGCCGCTGAATTAGAAGAGAAACGATTTCAGCGTGAGGCAGAACAGAAAATTGCAGAAAAACAAAAGGAAATGGAAGGAAGAAGATTAATAGCTGAACAAAATACGAAAAGACTTCAGCTGGAGACAGAAGAGAATGATAAGAAACGGCAGCATGATTTGAAACTTGCCGAATTGGAATTTGATAGAATAAGATTGTCAAGTGAATGTAATACACAAAAGATTCAGGAAGGCCAGTCGTCATCGAGACATGAGAATTTTAGAGAGGTTCATCTAAAATTGCCAAAGTTTAACCCACCATCCGACGATGTGATATTCTTTTTGGACAGATTTGAAGCTACATGTAAGTCGTACAACTTGGATAAATCATTATATTGTACCCACTTATCCAGAATACTTACAGGAGAGGCAATGGCCGTTTATCACACTACTAGTGCTTAGATAAAAATGATTATGATGCTCTCAGGGCCGCCCTTCTAAACAAATTTCAAATGACAGAAGATCAGTATAGAATGAAGTTCAAGTCTATGCTCCCACAATCTAGTAAGAACTTTGATGATTTTCTTTCTCAAATACGTCTTACCTTGGAAAGATGGATCGAACTGTCCAAGGTAGAGAAATCTTATGACGGTATTTTCGACTTATTACTACGCGATAAAGTTTTATCGGCAGTAAGTCCTGCATTTCTTGCGTTTTTACATGAACGTAAGCCTTCTAATATAAAAGAAATGTCAGAACATTGCAAAAATTTCTGCACCGCTCATCCTAACATGGATGTCAGCAATGCGCAGATTAAGGATGATTTACCTGTTGCTTTCGCTATGCAACATAACAATTTCCCAAGACATCGTTCGATGAGTAGCGATAGAAATTTTTATAGGGGAAGTAATAATAATTTCAACTTTGGTCATTTTCAAAAGGGGAAACAATACCAACAGTCTGCTCCATTTAATATGTCCTGGGGCCAATCTCACGGATCTCGAGATTTTAGTAACGACAATTCTAAATATAATCAAGGGAATAATAATAAACAACATTGGAGATCTAAATCACATCATCCTGAAAATAGACATAGATTTATGAATAAATCATTTAGCCAACATCACAACAGTGATAACTTTCATTGGCGTACTCATCCAAATTTTAATGATAGCAGAAATGGTAATTATAGCAATTTTAATGACAATAGTCAAAATCGATCGCCACGTAGAGATAGATCGTCGAGCAGGCCACGACAACATTCCAATGTTACTTCACTTGAAGCACAAACTAACAAAGATCAGGACAATAATGTTAATCAACATAATGCTATGTCTTGTATCGATCTTGAGCAGGTAAAAACTTGTCAAGAATGCTCAACGCTATTCCAGCCCAAGGCGATCACGACGCTGAGATGCGGGCACACATATTGCCCAGTCTACCAGCGGCGTGTACGGCCTTGTCAGCATTCACGTTGGAAAGGAAACCTTAAATTACATAGAGGTTTTTTCAAATTCCATTCCTTGCTCTCTTTTATTTGACTCAGGTTGTAGCACAATCGGTGTACGGACTTCGCTGATCGACCCTAAATGTGCTACTGGAAAGACCACCCAATATAGGACTTTTGGAGGGACAGTGGAAACATTTCCGACTGCTATTATTGATTTAAAAACACCATTTTTTTCAGGAAAGATCCACGCATGTCTCCTTCCAAACCCAATTAGTGATGTCATAACTGGGTATACACGAATGGAGTGTAAACAGCAGCATATGATTGGGAAGAGCAAAATATACATGATGCCCGTATATTTACTGCTATTCCTAGATTTGTTTCACATGCACATATTGCTAAACTGTTATGTAATGATAAGGTCTTGGAATCTAGCATTGAAAATGATTCCATTGTTCATTACGCCACTGTTGCTAATGCATTACAACCTTTACGATATGCATCCATTCTTAAGAAGGATATTAAGGTTTCAACTCAACCTGTGAAGACTAGTAAGTCATTCCGGGGGACATATACCTTCCCTCGACTTGATCAGCAGGCAACTGATCGTAAGAAAAAGGTTACGTTTGAGAAAAAAGGAAAGGATGTTCCTAATAAAAATAAGAGTTGTAACTCAGATGGGAAAATTAATACCAATAAGGTTGTCAGTAAGGTTTTAACTTTGCCCAGCAAGCAGGTGTCTACGACATGCCGTACACCTACACCTTTGTCTGGCGTAAGTAGTCATACTCAAGTACAACAGTATGGCACATTTAAGAACAATAATTCTACAAGTAGAAATAATAAATATTATAATTTACATCAAAGGACTAAGGTGAACCATAAACCTTATTTACATTTTGGTGACTATGGTACCACATATATTGGTAGAGGTGCATCTTCTCGCACCATCCTTGTGCAAAATCTGCCACAACGAACTACATGGCAGGCACTCGGTAATTTCTTTAATTACAAGGCAGACGTTAGGTTCGTGCGTCTGTTACCTCATACCAATAACAGGTATGGTGACGCCGTGATAACATTAAGAACAATAGAGATGCTCGCATAGTTATCGAGCGGGACAATGGTGTGTATTTTCACCACCATCCTCTAAGGTTACAATTGGTTCCTGATTCTGCGTCACGCAGATATTAACCTACTGATATTTGATTTTGATATCACATTCTTTGATGACTCAGCCTATGCAGTCATCATCTCTTTCTTGTAATAGTCATTTGTTCTTTTTCTAGTTCTCATGAACTATTCCAATGGAATTTTATGCCATTTGGGTTAGTGAACGCTCCTGCCACGTTCGTGCGCATGATGCGGCGAATTCTATCTCATCATCCCAATGTCATTGCGTACATAGATGACATTTGTCTTTTCAGTGACTCATGGGAAGAACATATGGAAGGATTAAACTCATTACTGTCCACGTTACAATATCATAACTTAACTGCTAAGCCATCAAAGGCATTTGTGGGTTTCCACGATATTTCTTTTTTGGGTCACCGTATTGGTCGCGGTATGTTATATACAGAGGACAGTAATGTCTCTAAAATCCTTAATATCTCTACACCTAAAACAAAGAAACAAGTGCGATCTCTGTTAGGTCTAATACAATATTATGGGAAATTCATACCACATCTTTCGTCCATTACTGCTCCTTTCTCTTCATTACTTAGGAAAGGTGCCCTGGTACGCAGAATGTTCTCGCAGACATTTTGTCGAGATGTCCTAACGAATCAAATTAACAGCTACGCACTAAAGACAACTGAACTTCGACACTGACAGTTCGTCGATTGTAACTTTTTACGTGTGCTACCTCGATTATAAGAGTCATTAACATTCAGTCAAGTGAAATCTACAATGATTATGTATTAAAAGAACATGGAACGTTGTATTATACTACTATATTTGTGAAAATAACATTCACTTAATTATGACATTGAAGAGAGAATAACGTTGGAAAGGGATTATATTTTCTCACCGAAATAACATTTCGAGTACTTTGATTTTTTTCATGGAACTGAACTTGTTAGATTACACTGACTAACAAAAAAAAACTTTTTTTTTCTTTCTCTAACATTTCTATGTTTGTCTGGTCAATTTTAATGCGCTGTTTTTAAATCTGCAAACCGTTTTTCTCTATCAGGTCGGGATCTCTAGAAATACGCAATTGAAGTTTTTTAACAAGGCATACAGTATTATAACATCATTCATACAAGAAGTGTAACAGTTATGTAGGCTTGAATTTCTTTGCAGTCGACTTTCGTCGGTGAATGGCATGTGGTACATCGCGATGAAGCATCCAACAATAATCGGCAAGCATGGTCACACTCCACCGTCCTTGATAGCGTGGTTCCATTACGGAGATATCTTGATGGAATCGTTCTCAATGTTCATCGGCTCACGTATTACATTTATGCCATCGAGCTGCATACGGACCCTGATTTAGGCCAACCTTTCTTTCTTCATGCATAATGTTAACCCCGTCTTTGTTTATCCGAGGGAGTGCGGCTGTAGGACACCGCATTGGCACATATAATGAAGCAACAAAATTTTGCGTATAGGTCCCAGTCTGCATGCCCCGTTAGAAGTGCAATGACCTTTAGGTCTCCACAAATCCGCATTGGTAGCATTGTATACTTTATTTTTGCAAAAGTATACCCATATTGGAATAATTTTTCTTTCAATATGAACAGCGTAGTGAGGCGGGTTAGATGAAAATAAATTTTGTCCGTTTTGCAATAACAGAACGGCTTTTATGACAGGATCCTTAAGAGGTTTGTCGGTGATAAGTCGCCATATCGTTAACTTGAAGTGCTCATTACGACCGAGTGCCAATTAACGTTTTACATCTATTGCAATAGCTGGAACATGAATCAACTTCAACTCACAAGTATTGAACAAAGTCTACTGTGTCTATGATGAAAATTTACAATAAAAGGCTATTGTGAGGCGCATAAAAGATTCCATTTCTTTTAAATGAGTCCGCGAACCGAGTTAATTCTCTTGAACCCTTTGGGTAAGTAGCGAGATCACGATTTAGATCTCAGAATGGTTTAAATACAGTGAAGACCAACTTCACACGTAAATAATCCGAGTCAGAATTAGTTTCTAAAGCAGGTAAACTATCACTTTCTGATGGTTCATTCACGTCCAACGGATATTGTTATGGTGGAACTGGGATCGGACACGTGATTGGATCATGAAAAGAACTGTTTTTCCTGATACCCGATTCAATATTTGGAAAAAATTCACAGACTTTCTAGTTTTAAAAGTGAAACCATGGATATTTGTCAAGCAGAAGTACTCACTCAGTAAAGGAGCGAATTGATCGGCTTCACAGCCATATTGGACTGGCACTCCAAAGGCATCGACTTATGCATTCGGCGATTTTCGTAACCAAACAATGTATTTTCAGGAGAGGTCGATAAAACCTGCATTTAGGCCTTCCAAGATTTTGTCCAATTGAGGATCATCAAAGGCTTGCCTGGTTTTTCGAACTCGAAATATTTTTCCTGATAATGAGAGAGTGCTTGTCTTTAGTATCTGGTGTCGAAGGTTGGATTTCTGGTGACACACGATCGGTAAAAAAATCCGCTGATACGTACACAGAACAGATCAAGCCGTTTCCCCAACTTTGTACGCATTTTCGCTGAGAATTATTTCCAAATAGCAGTGGAAGAAAAAATGCGTAAACTATGTCTGCATCTTTATTGCAATGGCAACCCCTAGAATAATTCTGGCTCATTTTATTATTTTTAAGTGTTAAGGGTTGGCGATATTGAAACTTAGTGAATTTTTTAAAAATAACGGTGGCATTTAGTTAATTTTGCACAAATATCTTAGAGATTTTTGAAATCAGCGCAAGAAATTGTACCTAAGAACACTTTATTCTTATATAAGAAAAGAAAATGGAACATCCTATTTAAGCAATTAATTATAGACCTGATTAGATTAATTACCACTTAATTGTTAAAATAAATAATTGTAATTTATTTAACTATACATCAATATTTATCACTCCTTTAAGAGCATTGGTGATTAACATTAATACTTTAATTAGTACCACAAAAAGACTTTAGAGACACGGTTAAGTGTGTTGATCTATAATACATGTGTTTAAAATTGTATTCTTTCATTTTTTTCACTTGTCATTTTTTTTTAAGACATATCCATCACTTTTCTATGTTTATTCATTGTTTTTACATTTCTTTTCATTTGCGTTTACATTTGTTTTAATTCAATATTTCTAATATGATAGTTTATTTCATTTACCACATTGTACCAAAGTTGTGCAATTGTGGATGTATGCTTTTGTGCATACCTTTTGTTTATTTGAGTTAACTTGAATTTCATATTTATGATTTTATGTCATGATATATTAGTAATATATTATTATGTACACTTGACTCACCTCTATCCGCGAGTAGTAAAGAAAAAAATTAATATAATTAATTTTTTGGGGGGGATTGGTAAGGAATCTGTAGAGCCCTTTTCGTAGGCCTTTACAGTCATTTACAGATGAGGGTAGTCTCATATTTTTTAATATGTGGTCCAATTTTACGCACCAACATATGTCGGTGTTAGTGTTAGTAAATGTCAATCTGTCACGCACGCATTATGCACAATTTGGTGTATGGTAAAGTCGGGCGCGCTTGTATCCAAACAAGCCAGATGACGTCAGAAAAGCGTGTATGATAAGTAAAGCCGCATCTCATATCCAGACATGGAGTCTGTTGATTTCTTTATTAGTGTACCCATCATTTTGGGGCTAGTGTATTTCTGGGACATGACTTCTGAAATAGAAGCCATTGTCGGCTTACTTTCCTACGTAAGTCAGATCCAGGCGTTGTTATAATTGAATATATTTTCATGATTTTTTAGTGACTGTATCCGGGCGTTTGGTTATCTAGCTAGTCCATTCTCGTTAGGGGTAAAAAATGGAATCAACCCGATGCTGCACCTAACCATCCTAATGTTTTAAAGTATTTTGAATACTCCGTCAGTTTCGGACTAATTGTTATGAATTATTGGACGCCGCGTCATTACACGTGAACCCCGGCGATTAAGGAGAGAACTGAAATCACGTATTGTAATTAACTTATGTGGTCTTCTTAGACAGAATGTAGCAGTGATCTATAATGTTTTGGAAGGTACCAGAATTCAATACAAACCTTGACGGCTTTCTTTCCTGTAGATATTCTCGCTCACGGAAGACAAGACTTTGTCTCGCAATAACAAGTCCTTAAGGCCCTCATAATTCTCTTCAATGCCGGAAAAGTTGTATCCATCTATTAAATGTTAGACGAGTTGCAGCTACAAACTGTGTAAAAATCTTTACCCGTTTTCAGGAATCATATGTTTGCCCTTCATACGATAACCTTCAGCGCCTAACCGACGAAGTTTTAATCATCACGTTCTAGCAGCATCATAATTGCGTCTATTCGCCCCAGTCCCAATTGGCACAGAGCAGTCAAGGATTCACCACTCATGAAATCCATCAATCTTGTACACCAATGTGATCTATCAAGCTTATTTTTCTTCACAAACATTTTCATAGCGTTGTAGGAAGGACGAAATATCGTCTACTTCTGGCTTAAACTCAGGCAAACGAAATTTAACAAAACCGCTATCGTGGTTGCTAGAGGAACCTCTACGTTCAGAGTCGTCATTTTGTCTAATCTGAAGTTTGGACTTTTTGTTCTACAATACGTAAAGTCGCCATTTTTTTTCTTCATGTGCAAGCTTTCTCTCTTCTAATTCTTTTTCATTGAGCAAGTTCCGTTGCTTCTGCAGCTTGTTGAATCTTTTTCTCCTCAAATTGTCTTTCCAACTTTTTTTTCTTCTAATTCTTTTTCATGAGCAAGTTTCGTTGCTTCTGCAGCTTGTTTGAATGTTTTTCTCCTCAAATTGTCTTTCCAACTTTTTTTTCTTCTAATTCTTTTTCATGAGCAAGTTTCGTTGCTTCTGCAATCCTTTTGTTCTCTTCTGCAAGTAGCTCTGCTTTTCTGAGCTCTCGCTCTTCATTAACCGTGCATCTCTTTGTCTCTTATTCTCTAGGGCTTCTTGATTTTCTTTGGCATTGAATTCCGCTTTGGCAAAGTCCATTAATTCCTTCGCCTTATAACCATATTCTTGCCCATAGTAATAAATTCCTTGATACATCCATTATCTACTTCTTCAGTATCTTACTATCAATATTATAAATTATGTAATAAATGTATCTCGATTAGTCCGTCTCTATCAATTCACTAGCTTTGCGCTTTGCAATATTATCAATGCAAATAGATTCTTAATATTACTAATTAATAACAAAATAGTATAGTATGAAAGACCAACAGTAGTAAAGATACGAGGGAAAAGAGAAAGAGAGCAGAGAAAAAAAATTATTATAATGTACAAGAACAGAATTGATGGAACTAAACAAAAAGACAAGTACAAGTGACCAAGGCAATGTAATAACAGCAGCAAGTAAACGAAAAAGAATGCAAATGGGAAACTAAGGAAAAACAACAATTAGAACCGACTTACTGCTTAAAAAAAATACAGGACAGGACCTGTAACAATGTACATATAAATGTAAACAAGTGATAGAAGGTTAGACTAGCATCACGAACAGAATGGTTGTCAACTAAGGAGAAGAAAAACAAAACCAGCATACAACAAAAACTGACAATTAGCAGGACGAAGCAGCACAGCTAAACAATTTAGGTCACACTAAACAGGCAGTGAACCACATCGGTGAGTAAACTCAGGCCGGAAATTTCACTGCTTGAGAAATGTAAGCAAAACCTATAGAAATATCTGCTGAGCGGTCATTTTCCAATG
The DNA here is from genome assembly GCA_024509875.1 of Oreohelix idahoensis. Classification (NCBI taxonomy): domain Eukaryota; kingdom Metazoa; phylum Mollusca; class Gastropoda; order Stylommatophora; family Oreohelicidae; genus Oreohelix; species Oreohelix idahoensis. Next base: position 139,795 of record JAMPIV010009408.1, on the reverse strand, counting down.
ACATGTGTCGTTAACAACAGATGTGTACAAAGATATAGAAACGAAGAAAACGAATAACATAGATATCAAAAAGGCTTACGCCACGGCAAAGATACAAGAGTGTATTAACAGGCACTTATCTTATCGTAATCCGATCAGATGCAAGTCCGGAAAAAAAAAATAAAATAAAAAAGGCGTCAACATTGGTACAACACTGTCCCTCAATACAAGTGAAGCACGGATAAAATGTGAACAGTACACGGTCTCCGTCAGATGGGCATCATGAACTGTGTAGATCTTGAAACGCTGTGTTGACTTGGTACAAAGTAACTTGATATCGCCGTGGCATAGACTTGAAACTTGAAAGGATCTTGCAAACGTTGTGCTGTAGACTGGAACATGAAGTAAACTTACAAACCGGTTGGTTTGAAATTGTTATCTTGAACGTTACAGCGAACAATAGGACATTGAAACTGGAACATTGAATATGTGCAGTGGCAGCGTTCGTTATCCAACTGGACCCGTTGATAATGACTGAGTTCACGAAGCGGTGTGTTCACAATAACACGCTGAACAGGAGTGACGAATGCATATACCGATTAAATGTCAGCTGTATTTTTGCAAAGTACGAAGGTATACTTGCTTCAGTGAATTTGAAAACTATGTCCTGATGAAAGTATCGATTCAAAACCATACTGGCTCACCAAATTATATGGTGTTACGTTGGGATAAATTAGAGGATCATGCATGGATACACGAATGATAGCAGGTGTTCATTCAGGATAAATATTGTCAGTACACATAACAAAGCCGGTAGGTGAACAGGTCCACGGGAAAACATGGTTGACATTTAATAAACAAAGTCACTTCACAATGGTCCATCAAACATCAAAAGTACATGGCAATGGATAAGCGTAGTAGATTATCTCTGGTCCGTCAATAAGGTTCAAACGTTAGGCATCTTTAAGTGGCAATAATATAATAATAATACAATCCTCTCATCTCCACTCAATTCTGGCCGTTGTACCAAAGGTTCGGTAATCCACGAAAACCAAAGTAAGGCGGCAGAAGGAATCAGTGCGAACCAAAGGTTGGTTGCCTCATATCGCAAGGTTACGCGTAGTAAAGTATGGTATGAACTTCGAGATACGGTTAGGAACCATCTTGCACATAACGTGGCAGCCTCCGAGAATCAACAATGCCACAATATATATTTATAAATCACGCTCCATTATCCCGGAGCTCGAAAAATTACACCTCTCTTGGACGCAAACACAAAGACGGAAGCCCCATTAATTAACACACTGAACGCCACGATCTTGCTAGACATGTTTCTTTATAACACAATCTTGGGGATAAATTAATAAGTTTCTGTAGTATTAACAATCTGGTCATTGGAGGAACACTTTTCCCACATAAAGAAATTCACAAATTAACATGGGAATCACCAAATGGTCGGGACAGAAACCAGATAGACCACATCATGATGAACGGTAGATGGAGACATGCATTACAAGATGTGAAGATAAGAAGAGGTGCAGATGTGGAAAGTGATCACCATCTAGAAGTAGCAAAACTGAAAGTGAAACTAAGAAGGGCTGGACCGACTGTAACTACACAGAAAAGGTTTGACATCAGCAAATTGAAGGACCCCCTTACCAGAAAAGCTTTTGCGGCTGACATAAAGAAACGATATCAATTTGCCAAAAGTCAGGAAAAGACATTGACTGATGATATAGACCAGAAATTCAACACCATTTCAACAATATATAAGGAAAGCAGCAAATCATGCTTGGGATTCCAGGAAAGGAAGAAGCAAGACTGGATAACACCAGAAACATTAAACACCATAACACTGAGAAAGGAAATGAAAAGAAAGAAAACAGAAGCGAAGTCCCCCAGGTTAAAGCAACTATATAGCGAACAGTACAGTCAGCTGGACAAGAAAGTTAAACGCCAAACCCAAGCCAACAAAAGGAATTTCCTAGACGATCTTGCAAGACAGGCAGAAGAGGCAGCACTGAGAAATGAACAAAGCACAGTATACAAAATAACTAAATTCATCAGCGGAAAACGAGGTGCAAACAATATTACATTAGTAAGAGATAAGCAAGGAAATCTCATCATGACAGCAGAGGGACAGGAAACAAGATGGGCAGAGCACTTCAGAGAAACTCTGAACAAGAAACCACCAGAGACACAATTGAATGTTCCTGAGGCTGAAAACGATCTAGATGTAAATACAGACATTCCACGAAAAGAAGAAATCATCACAGCAATCAAAGGGTTAAAGAACGGAAAAGCTCCTGGCCATGATAACTTAAATGCAGAGCTATTTAAGACAGACCCTGAGCTAGCAGCAGAACTATTAGAACCACTATTTGCACAAGTCTGGAAAACTGAGACAACACCATCAGAGTGGAACAAAGGAATAATTGTCAAATTGCCCAAGAAAGGAGATCTTGCAGACTGCAACAATTGGAGAGGAATCACTCTTCTCTCAGTTCCCAGCAAAATACTAGGCAGGATAATTATACAGAGAATTTCAAAAGCAGTAGACCACAAATTGAGGAAAGAACAAGCAGGATTCAGAAAGAACAGTAGATCATATATTCACTCTCAGGAACATTATAGAGCAGTGCTCGGAATGGCAAAGACAGCTGCACATTAATTTCGTTGATGTTGAAAAGGCTTTTGACAGCATACATAGGGACAGTTTATGGAAAATACTGAGGGCTTAAGGAATTCCAAGCTGTATAGTGTCAATCATAAAAAACCTCTATGCCAACTTTATGTGTAGTGTTGGGCAGAGCAACCTAACCTTTGAGGTGAAGACAGGAGTACGACAGGTATGCCCCTTATCAACCACTCTATTTTTAACAGTCATAGATTGGGTGATGCGCCAGACAACAGAGTGCAGTCCAAGAGGAATAAGATGGACTACATTTTCTACATTTGAAGATCTGGAATATGCAGATGACATTGCACTACTAGCACATTCGCATCAACACATCCAGAAAAAAAAGGATAGACTTAATAAGTTTAGCTTGCAGGTGGGCTTGAACATCAATTTAAAGAAGTCAGAGGTCATGACGCTCAATGTGAGCAACCCTGAGCCTATATCAGTAAGGAATCAGCAACTGGTACAGACAGACACCTTCACATACCTAGGATGCATGGTAACAGCAGACGGCGGGGCAGGCAAAGACATCAACATCAGAATGAATAAGGCAAGAACAGCCTATTTTTAGCCTAACAACATCTGGAAGTCCTCCCAATACAGCACAAGCACAAAATTAAGATTATATCAGAGCTGTGTGCTTTCTGTGCTTCTCTATGGTGCGGAATGCTGGAGAGTTACAGAGAAGGAAATGTCGAAATTGTCCTCTTTTCACACAACATGCCTAAGAAAAATTCACCGAATCTTTTGGCTGAAAACCATCATCAACCAAGATCTGCTTACTTAGAGCAAGCAAGAGGACATGCACACCATCATAGCTGGCAGACGCTGGAGCTGGGTTGGCCATGTCCTCAGAAGAGATCCCGATGCCATCACAAGAACAGCTATGCTTTGGACCCCTGAACGAAAACGAAAGACAGGCCGACCAAAAACAACCTGGCGGAGGACTGTGGAGGCTGAGATGCAAAGAATGAACCAGAGTTGGGGCACTGTACGAAGGATGGCCGCCGACCGAGCAAAGTGGAATCAATTTGTTGTTGCCCTACAAAACGCCACTAGGCGTGATGGCCACTGACTGCTTTGACAATCGGCTGCTAAGGATCAAAGAAAAAAAAGCAGAGTTACAACAAGGACAGAAGAATGACATTACCCTAACACTACTCTGCACAGAGCCAGATCAAGATATCCATGCTTCAGCTGGAATGTTCTACAAAGAAGAGGGGAATTATTTATCGACGGATGAGGCAGGGGAAACAACACATGGTGCCTCTCCCCTTAAGACACTCCATTATGGAAATGGCTCATATATCCTCATCAGGGGAACACGTTCCCATGGGAATCACTATCTTCTTCTTCTTTGTTCGATAACCACCAACCGTCAAAGCAGTCAGCGGCCATCTGGTGGCGTCTTGTAGGGCAGCAACAAATTGATTCCACTTTGCTCGGTCGGCGGCCATCCTTCGTACAATGCCCCAACTATGGTTCATTCTTTGCATCTCAGCTTCCACAGTTCTCCGCCAAGTTGTTTTTGGTCGGCCTCTCTTTCACTTTCCCTCGGGTCTTGTGATGGTATCAGGGTCCCTTCTGAGGACGTGGCCAACCCAACTCCAGCGTCTGCCAGCTATGATGGTGTGCATGTCCTCCTGGTTACTCCGAATAAGTAGTTCTTGGTTGCTGATGGTGTTTGGCCAAAAGATTCGGAGAATTTTCCCTAGGCAGATTGTGTGGAAGGAGGAGTTTCGACATTTCCTTCTCTGTTACTCTCCAACATTCCACACCATAGAGAAGCACAGAAAGTACACAGCTCTCATACAGTCTTAATTTGGTGTTTGTGCTGTACTGGGAAGACTTCCAAATGTTGTTGAGAGCAGCAAAGGCTGTTCTCGCTTTATTCATTCTGTTGTTAATGTCCTTGCCTGTTCCGCCGTCAGGTGTTACTATGCATCCTAGGTAAGTAAATGTGTCATGTCCGTTCTAACTTCTGGTTCCTTACTGTTATTGGCTCAGGATTGCCCACATTTAGTGTCATGACGTCTGTCTTCTTCAAATTGATGTTCAGGCCAACCTGCTGGCCATACTTGTTCAGTCTATCGGTTTTGTCTTGAATGTGTTGATGAGAATGCGCGAGTTGTGCAATGTCATCTGCATATTCCAGTGTAGAAAACGTTGTCCATCTAATTCCTCTTGGACTGCCCTCTGTTGTCTGGCGCATCACCCAACCTATGACTGCCAAAAATAATGTTGATAAGGGGCATCCCTGTCGTACTCCTGTTTTCACTTCGAAAGTTACATTACTCAATCCAACACTGCACGTAAAGTTAGAATAGAGGCTTTTTATGATGGAAACAATGTGGCTGGGAATTCCATAAGCCCTCAGAATTTTCCATAGGCTGTCCCTGTGTATGCTGTTGAAAGCCTTTTCAAAATCAACAAAGTTAATGTACAGCTGTCTCTGCCATTCTGAGTACTGCTCTATAATGTTCCTGAGTGTAAATATATGATCTTCACATCTTCTGTTCCTTCTGAAGCCCGCTTGTTCTTTCCTCAGTTTATGGTCAACTGCTTTTGAAATTCTCTGGATGATTATTCTGCCTAGTATTTTGCTGGGAACTGAGAGGAGGGTAATTCCTCTCCAGCTGTTGCAGTCTGCAAGGTCGCCCTTCTTGGGCAATTTGACGATTATTCCTTTACTCCACTCTGTTGGTGTTGTCTCAGTTTCCCAGACTTGTGCAAATAGGGGAACCAATATGAGTAACCTTAAAGAGGTTTACTTTTGGCCCAAATGATTGGAAGACGTGCGTCAGTTCGTTCAAAACTGTACATATTGTCAAGCGAGCAATTCAAACACTCGCCACTAGTATAATGAGAACACTGTTATCCAGAACTGTAGTAGAGGAACGCACACACCACGTAAAGGTGCACACCCTCACTTGAATATTTAATAAACGTCGACTATCTTGAGGATTAATTGTAATCGCATAAATGGTCTAGCCACCTTGAATGCAGAAGGTATCCGTGAAGAGTAATACAAAATAGTGACTTTGTCATAACTCATTTCCGGCCCAGACTGAGTGACCACCTGGAATTTGAGGTTTATCACCGCACCTTCCGATACCTTGGGCAGAAAGAACAACAGACTACCAAGTGTGTCATTGAATAATATTTGCGAGCTGGTCTGTATCAGCAATTATCTGTCTCGTTAACGATTTGAGTACGATGTTGATAATCGGCTTATCTCTTTAGTGCAGGCATTTTCTGTGTAATTAATAGACAAAATACGTCTGAGGAGATATTATGAGCCAGACATCATTGAGGGATGAGTTCACAGATTTGTTTGTGAGTTTGCATAAAGATTCAAGCAGAAGTATTACTGCCTTATTAGAAAGAGGTCACATGTTGGAACTTTAAAATTTAATATTTTAAAACTCTTGGGGGATGATATGATTTAACACCCCTACCTATATAGCCAAAAGAGCTTACTATCGGCTTGATTTGAGAGCTGGAATAGACTTTGACTTTCATTGGAAAAATCGTCGTAAGTACAATCTGGGATTTGAACCAATAATTGGAAATATAATCTAGCAAAATCAGTCACAAATCAGACTGCATCGCCAGCTAGCAACTCCCAGGAGCCAGAGAAGTATCGAACTAAGAATTCCAAAATTTTAAGTGACAGATCAAAGTATCTGGGCAACTTAAAACTTAAAAGTAAACCCGCATTTTTAAATACAAAGACTGGAGACCTAGGAAACAGATCACCTATCATAAGAGGAATACTAAAATTTCCAGACCAAGTGATTCGAAAGCATCAACAAGCTGTGTCCATTCTAAACTGTACCAGGAGATTGTGTTCCCAAAAGTTACTTTGTGGTAAGTGTAAACATTTATTTTACAAATGTGAATTTGACATGTTTTCTTTGCTAAGTGGTTATATATGAGGCTGGCAACCTCAACATATGAAAATACTTTATTCATAAACCCCTACAGCAAGTGCTGGTGTTTATTTTATGCTAATTTGCTCAGAAACACGAAAGCAGCAGCAATCCCAGATTCCAACTGGAGCAGTGATGAGTGATGATTACATCACATGTGCCTCAAGTGTATAGTATCATTTTGTGAGATATATGTACCTTTTTAATTGTAATTCAGGAAAATAATTGCATTTCGCGCTGTCAAAGCATATATTTTTCCAGTTTAATACCCAGAAGAATATTCGTGATTTCTAATCATCTTCCCTGACTCACGTTGTGTATACTCAAGAATTTAATTATTCAAAGAGGCTAACATTGGAAGATGTATAGCGAGACAATGTGCCTGTTAATCTTCCAAACCAGTGTACTTAGCAGAGGCATTTGTTCTTTTTATTTTGTCTAAAGTTCGTGGAATGAAGCTATCAGACAGTTCGTGGAATGAAGCTATCAGACTGTTTGTGATACGAAGCTGAAAGACAAAAGTTCTACGCTAAAAGCAGGGAATCAACACCACTAACCACCTAAATTGGACGAGTTGCGTGAAGAAGTGCCCTCAACACAGAAGAATTGATGAAACCATGGCTGCAGGACCCACTTAGACCAGCTAATATGATTAAGGAAACAGCAGAAGGACAATTGTTTTTATCAATCCTCAAATCAAATCTCAGTGAAGACAATTCTATCTAAAATTCACCATCATTACATCGCTATTTTAACTTGTTAAAACTAAATGATTATTAAGTTTGTTACTCGTTATTTTAAAACAAAACCATCATAGTTGATTCAGTTATTATAATTGTGAAAACAAACGTATGAGCAAAACTCTTTAATATATAAACATCTAGACATATATTTACATTTATACAGCAAACAATTATAAAGGAAGTTTGCTGGATTTACACCAGCTGGGGGCTAGAAAGGGCTAAAACCATTGCTTAATTCTTCACAAAAGGCGATGAATCAGATTCAAGTTAATAGTGCTCTGCCCTATGTAGCATTGTTCTTGACTTCTGAAAATATCTTGTGAATACTACCTTGAGATAGAAGCATCATTACCCTCTATCTACAACTCTGCTAAGAGTAATCTTGTGTGAAGGTAGACAACTTTGATGATCCATGTTAGATACTCTTGAGTTTTGGCCACTGGCAGACCACCACTGCAGAGCTAAGGGGAGGCAATCCATGACAAACACAGACTGACCATTTTCCAATAACATAATGCAATGTCAGTGTGTACTAGACTGTTGTAATATTGGATGTGTGAGAAAGTTCAAATCTGTGTGTTCTGATGTGTATGACAAACATTCCAGCAGATCACATAGTCATTCCTAAAGCAATCAACAACTAAGGGATTCAGTCACAAGAAACATTGTAATGGAATATGTTCTGAACTTTGGAATTGTCATACAAATACAACAATGTTCTCCTAAAAATCACTATACTGATACCATGGAGAGCAAGATTTTCAACTTGAATAATCATTAGCTTATGACTTGTAGTTCAGATATCGAACTAAGGAAGCTATCGCATATTTAAACAAATTATCACAAACATAGTGCTATTCCTTTATATTCCATATCCATTCAGAACCAGAAAACACAGCCAACTCTCTCTCTCTCAGAACCCGACAAGCAACTCTCAAAATTCACGTAATCAATTTTTTTTTAAAAATATTTAAAAAATTTATCACTGAAACACCTTCACTCTCACATGACTTTCACTGATAACATTTATACCCTAGAAGCTGACTCACAATCTCGATAATTAATGTCTGGTTCATTGTCAGACCTAAACAGTACCTACTCCAAGCTAACCACATACAAAACAATATAATTGTAGGTGTAAATGCCATGAAGGATTTACTAATGAATAATTGTAGAAGTGTAAATGTTATAAAGGATGTACTAATGAACTATTGTAGAAGTGTAAATGCCATGAAGGATGTACTAATGAATAATTGTAGAAATGTAAATGCTTTAAAGGATGTACTAATGAACAACTGAAGAAGTGTAAATGCCATGAAGGATGTACCAATGAATAATTGTAGAAGTGTAAATGTTATAAAGGATGTTCTAATGAACAATTGTAGATGTGTAATTGCCATGAAGGATGTACTAATGAATAATTGTAGGAGTGTAAATGCCATGAAGGATATACTAATGAATAATTGTAGAAGTGTAAATACCATAAAGGATGTACTAATGAATAATTGTAGAAGTGTAAATGTCATAAAGGATGTACTAATGAATAATTGTAGAAGTGTAAATGCCATAAAAGATGTACTAATGAATAATTATAGGTGTAAATGCCATGAAGGATGTACTAATGAATAATTGTAGGTGTAAATTCCATAAAGAATGTACTAATGAATAATTGTAGAAAGGTAAAAAAACTCATCAAGGAGAAATAACCGAACTTAAAATTCACTCATTTGTGACCTTCTGACTCCTCATGGGCCATAGGTCATCAAAACGGTCACATCAAGTCCTCCTGTCCTGTTCCATCCAATTAACAACTGTCCATGTCTTGTTTATTTCTATCTTAAGTTGTTTTCTTCATGTCTTATTCAGCTCTTCCTTAACTTCTCTTACCCAGAAAATTCTAGAACAAGGACTACCTTGTAATGCTATCAACATGTTTCCTCACTGTGTATCTTATTCATCTCCAGCATCTTCTGATTTCTCATTTCTTACTGGCACTTGTCTGGTTCTTGTCATCGGATCCACATTAGTAAACGTGTTATCATTTCCACATAGGTGATCTTGTCATACCATTTCAATTCTCCTCGTTGTAAGCTGCCATTTATGAAAATCTGTAACATCTTGGTTATTGTTTTTGTTGTTCTCCATGTTTTACATTGATACAATAAGACAGAATTTGAATTGAAGATTGTGATTTTTTTTTTTTTAACCTCCATACTTTCCCTGCTATTACTGTTTCTCAAACTTTGTCGATATTGCTGCCAAATATGATGCTACACGTGTTTCTTCATAACGCAATCTTGCTAGATGCTAGACATATTTCTTCATACTGCAATCTTGATAGACATTACACCTGTTTCTTCATAACGCAATCTTGCTACATGCTAGACATATTTCTTCATAACACAATCTTGCTACATGCTAAATGTGTTTCTTCACAATGCAATCTTGCAAAATATATTTTTTCATAACACAATCTTGCTACATGCTTGACGTGTTTCTTCATAATGCAATCTTGCTACATGCTACATGTGTTTCTTCATAACACAATCTTGCTAGACGTGTTTCTTCATAACGTAATCTTGCTGGACATGTTTCTTTATAATGCAATCTTGCTAGACGTACATGTGTTTCTTCATTACGAAATCTTGCTACATGCTAGAAGTGTTACTTCATAACACAATCTTGCTAGACATGTTTCTTCATAACACAATCTTGCTAGACATGTTTCTTCATAACACAATCTTGCTAGACATGTTTCTTCATAACACAATCTTGCTAGATGTGTTTCTTCAAAATGCAGAGCTAGACAAATACCAGTGGAGCAACATGTGTACAGAAGACATGGTCACTGACAGGATGAACACTGAGACAACCAGTTGATAGCACTACAAGGTAGTGCTTGTTCTGGAACCCCAAGGGTTTCAAATATAGAGGATTACCAAACTAAACAAGCACACAGATAAGAAAACTCTTCTGTGCATACCAGTTTGTGCTAATTTAGATTACTGACCTGAGAAAATCCTATACCAGTGCTCTGCAACCAGTGTGCTGCGGTACACTGATGTCTGCCTGACATGCCGTGACACCAGGCAGAATACACCTTATAATGGTTCACAAAATTATATCTAATGGCAAAATATTGTGAAAGAATCTCACACGTACATTTTTACAAATAAGCAGTTATCATCATTAACTAATTCATCACATCAAAATTAGGGAGCGTTGTCTTATGACTGTATTAAATTTTTTAATATTTACCATAGCAACCTATTTAAATATCAGTGTGCTAAGACATTTTGACAGGCACTCTAAGTGTGTCGCAAATGAACATCAAACTTGAAAAATGAACATCAAACTTGTAAAGGCTTCTTTCCAGTATGTATTCGTAAGTGTCTGTTCAAGTTGTAAGCATGAGCAAAACAGGCACTACAAACATCACATTTGTAATGCTTCTCTCCAGTATGTATTCTTTTGTGTGTTATTAGAGTACTGACTCTACTATAAGATAAACCACAAACATCACATTTGTAATGCTTCTCTCCAGTATGTATTCTTTTGTGTGTTATTAGAGTACTGACTCTACTATAAGATAAACCACAAATATCACACTGGTAAGGCTTCTCTCCAGTATGTATTCTTTTGTGTGCTTTTAGAGTACTGGCGATAATATAAGATAAACTACAAACATCACATTTGTAAGGTTTCTCTCCAGTATGTTTTCTTTTGTGTGTTTTCAGGTGGCTAGAATGAGCAAACGAAGCACTACAAACATCACATTTGTAAGGTTTCTCTCCACTATGTATTCTTTTGTGTGTTTTCAGATTGAAAGCTTGAGCAAAAGATGCACTACAAACATCACATTTGTAAGGTGTCTCTCCAGTATGTTTTCTTTTGTGTGTTTTCAGGTGGCTAGAATGGGCAAAAGATGCACTACAAACATCACATTTGTAAGGTTGCTCTCCAGTATGCATTCTTTTGTGTGTTTTCAGGTGGCATGAGTGAGCAAAAGATGCACTACAAACATCACATTTGTAAGGTTTCTCTCCAGTATGTTTTCTTTTGTGTGTTTTCAGGTGGCCAGAATGAGCAAAGGACACACTACAAACATCACATTTGTAAGGCTTCTCTCCAGTATGCATTCTTTTGTGTGTTTCTAGAGTACTGCCCTGACGATAAGATAAACCACAAACATCACATTTGTAAGGCTTTTCTCCACTATGTATTCTTTTGTGTGTTATCAGAATGAAAGCTCGAGCAAAAGATGCACTACAAATATCACATTTATAAGGTTTCTCTCCAGTATGTTTTCTGTTGTGTGTTTTCAGGAGGCTAGAGTGAGCAAAAGATGCACTACATACATCACATTTGTAAGGTTTCTCTCCAGTATGTTTTATGTTGTGTGCTTTCAGGTGGCTAGAGTGAGCAAAAGATGCACTACAAACATCACATTTGTAAGGTTTCTCTCCACTATGCTTTCTTTTGTGTGTTTTTAGATTACTGGCTTTACTATAAAATAAACTACAAACATCACATTTGTAAGGCTTTTCTCCACTATGTATTCTTTTGTGTGTTTTCAGATTGATAGCTTGAGCAAAACATGCACCACAAACATCACATTTGTAAGGCTTTTCTCCAGTATGTTTTCTTTTGTGTGTTTTCAGGTGGCCAGAATGAGCAAAGGACACACTACAAACATCACATTTGTAAGGCTTCTCTTCAGTATGCATTCTTTTGTGTGTTTTTAGAGTACTGCCTTGACGATAAGATAAACCACAAACATCACATTTGTAAGGCTTTTCTCCACTATGTATTCTTTTGTGTGCTTTTAGACTGCCAGCTTGAGCAAAAGATGCACTACAACTGTCACATTTGTAAGGCTTTTCTCCAGTATGTATTCTTTTATGTGTTTTCAGGTTGCTAGGTTGAGCAAATGATGCCCCACAAACTTCACATTTGTACAAATTCTTTCCAGTATGGGCTCTTCTGTGCCTGTTTTGATCAATGCACCAAATAAACTGTACAGTATTGTAAGACTTCTCTCCCCAAAGCACTTTCTTGGTATGTTTCATTTGTACTTTACTCTGCAATACATAATTTGTATCAGTCTTACTAAGCTCACCATATTTTTCAGATGAGGAAAACACTTTGTCGGAATCTTCACTACAGTTTTTACTACATGCCACCAGACAACCATTCCGAGTCCCACAAACTTCTGCTGTCTTTTCATGATGGCCTGTGACATCCACAGATGTTTTATTTTCTGTGATTCTAGCCTCAGTGTTGTCTTCTTGTATTTGTTCAGCACCAATGTTACCATCTTTCTTAACTACCATTTCAATTATTGTATTGCTCTCATCTTTTAGTAACACATCTAAAAGTCCATCTTGTTTCTCAGTTTCCAAGTATCTGTCATCATAAATTATTTTCTTCTCAGTTTGGAAATATTCCAGTCTGGTGAAGGGAGGATAACTGTTGAAACTGGCATGTTTTATTTCTGAAATGTAAAAATTGTGCATTAAGACGAGTGACTAACATGTGTAATGAACAACATTCTAAAATTATTATGTTAAGTCAGTCTAAACCTCCCAGGTTTTCTCAAGACATGAAAGACTTGATCATAGGTAATAAGAATATTATTATTTATATGAAAAATCTTAACAAACTTTAATGTTATCACAAGTTGCTAATAAGTCATCAATCTATACTCCATCAAGAAGTTGACAATTCATATAAATTGCCACACATTGTGTCCAGAAGTACAGAGAAAACATAAATATGGACACCATGATTAGAAAAAAATTAATAAATGAAATCAGTATTACAGTAGGTGACATAAAACTTTAATATTAAGTGTTACTGTTATTCAAAACTTGTCTGTCTATGTATTATTTACCTACTAATTTGACTTGCTGCTGTACAATGGAGTCCCTACAAGTGAAAGAGCTAAAGGGGGTCTGGGCTGTATTGTTGCTAAAAGCCAAATAAATAACATCAAAGGATGTAAGTTTGTCTCGGTGGTATTATGAGGCTAAATTTAAAAGAAGGAGAATGAACGAACGAACGAACGAACTTTATTTTCGAAGGGTAAAGAATTGGGCGCGCAGGCCCGTTTAACATTCTGCCCTTCCACTCTCATTATCACAGAGAGATCACAGTCAGCCTAGTCATTGTGTATGGGCCAAATGAAGATAAGCAAGCAGAGGTCAAAGAAGAATTATTTGAGCTGCTCAAAAGACAGTAGACGACTGCATGGATGAAATTATCCTTCTTGGAGATTTCAACGCCAGAGCTGGAAATGACCATGCTAGATGGGGTGGAGTTACTGGAAGATATGGAGATACACTGTGTGACAATGGAAAGCGACTCCTTAGATTCTGCACTGAGCAAAACCTTGTCATTATGAACACAAAGTTCCCCCATAAGCGCATACATACATACACCAGATGTGAACCAACAAAGAATGAGATATCAGCCATCCACTTTGCCATTGTTAGGAATAGTTCATTCAAGTATGTGCAGGATGCTAGACTGTGGAGAGGGCCAGAGATTGGAAGTGATCACTACCTGCTAACGATTAAAAGAACAACTGAAAGACTTGCTCCACCTAGGCATTGCCAATCATTACACAAGAAAAAAAAAAATCAAGCAGGAGAGATGAGAATCAAGGCTTACAAGCTAAGAGAGCCAGATGCTAAGACCAGGTATCAGGGGCTTATTGTGACAGCAGTGAGGAGCCTATAAGAACAACCTGATGACCTAGAAACCCTCTGGCTTAAATTTAAGGACATCATAAAAACAGCTGCAGCAGAAGCATGTGGTGAAGTTTGACTTGGGAAGACGGGAAAGTGTACACCTTGATGGAAAGAGGAAGTTAAAAAGAAAATAAGAGAAAAGAAAAAGGCATGGGAACTATACTCAGAAGCTAAAAACACAGAAGGAAAAGCAGAGAAATATACAAAATACAAGGTATATGACAGAACAGAACCAAAGAACAAGGTGCTAGCAACAAAACAGAAATCCTGGGAAGAATTTGGAGAAAAGCTAGAAAAAGACCCTATAGAACACGAGGAAGGAAATACAGTGCCCTCTTAAATTTATAAAGGACAAGCAAGACAAATTGGTTACTACTCTAAAGGAAGTGATGGAAACATTTAAAAAATATTTCTCAGAGCTCCTTGACTGTGAGCAAGGTCATGTTTTAGAGATAATAACCACTATCACAGAAGAGGAAACCAATGGTGATGAAGATGTCATCAAGATGGAAGAACTGAAGGGAGCACTGGAGAAAATCAAGATAGACAAAGCAGCAGGACATGATGGTATAACACCAGAAATGGTTAAGTACATGGGAACAGCAGGTGACCTATTACTCCTGAGGGTCCTACAGGCAGCTTGGTGCTACAAAGCCATACCAAAGAATTGGGAGACTGCCATCATAACACCCATATTCAAAAAGGATCTTCTTCTTCTTCTTTCATTCGCTTGAAATATATTGTCTATATCTGCAATGTTGTTTCTTGTATAAACTTCACTGTCTTTTGTAATTCATACAGAGGTCCGTATAGTTTTGCTTCCAGTGTTGTTTCTCTGGGTCAGTGGGATGTCCTCAATATATCATATTCGGGGCAGTCTTGAAGTATGTGCTCTGCAGTTTGGGGTGCCCGTCCACATGTACACATGCCTGAATTGCCAATCTTTTATTTTTTATACATGTGGCTGCGGTAGTCATCCTGCGTTGGTGTTGGTGGCTTTCTGATTGATCTGATCATCTTTTTCTTCTGATGGTACGTAACTGGTACATACAGTTGCTCGTCTGCAGCACCTTCTTTAGCCAGTAGGTATGCTCTTTCATTTCCTGGTATTTCAGAGTGAGTCGGTATCCACTGCATGGCGACCTTACGCTGGTTGCACAGTTCAGACAGTAAGGCTTGTATGCCTGGTAATTTTCTGGACTGAAGTGCTTGAAGTGCTAATCTTGCATCTGTCAGGAATACCACAGGCTGTGGACCAAGATTGGTGTTCAACAGTTTCTCAGTTGCCACCTTGATTGCCTGGATTTCTGCATCATAGTTGTTTCAGAATTTCCCCGTTGGTAAACTGACCGTCTCCCTAGTGTTGTTTGGGTATTCTATGTACACTCCTGCTCCTCCACTCTTTACTGCATTTTGTGCTGACCTATCCATGTATACTCGGACCCAGAGGTCCTGTAGGTATTCATCATCCAGGAAACTGAGAGTGTCTGTCCTACGTTGCACGCTGTTCTGTTCATCCTTGTCGAGTATTCCTTTCACTTTTGTCTGGATGTATACTGGTAGTCCAATCTCCTCTTTCCAAGGGGTTTGTTCTGGCACAGACTTTAGGGGGCTGTCAACTTCAGGTAAGTCTAAGGTTTGTCTACAAAGTCGTTTGGCCTGGTGGATAAAACTGCTTTTTTTCAATCGCCCCATTGCTAGGTTTTGGAATCTGTCCTTCATTGGATGGCTCGGCATACAGAGGAACTTTTCTGCCTGTGTTAGCACTTTCGTGTCTCTGCGTTCTCTCAGTGCTTGTATCCTCCCCATTTTCTCCATCTCCACTATAGGCGTTGATTTCATTGCCCCCGTGATGACCCTAAGTGCCTGGTTTTGCACCTTATCTAGCTCTTGTAATGTGGTGTTTGATGCTCGACACCACGCAGCTCACCCATATTCCAGGTGTGGTTGTATGCCCTGCTGGTAAACTTTACTAAGTATTTTCCCACTGGCTCCCCATGTGGTTCCACTTAGTTTTCTCAGGATGGCTAGCTTCCTCCTGGCCTTTGTTGCTGCCTTCTTGATGTGCTGCTTCCATGTCAGCCTATCATCGAATGTAACTCTGAGATAGGTGGGTTGTTTATCTTCTCTCAGGAGCTCTTCATTTATCTTGATGACACCAGCTTTTTGTTTTGGAGAGAGGGTGAAGAGCGTAGTGCTGCACTTATCTGTATTGATGCTGACACACCATCTATTTGCCCATGAGATTAAGGCATCTATAGCTCTTTGTAGCAGTTTGGTGGCCACTGTTGCATGCTCATCTGTGCACCATATTACAAGGTCATCAGCGTACATTGCCACTTTCATTCCATGTGGTAGTTCAGCAACCAGGACATTGATGTAGACTAGGAAAAGTGTGGGGGACAGAATCCCTCCCTGAGGGATGCCATGACGCAGTAGAATTTTCTTGCTCTTGAGGCCATCTAGTTGTACTCGGGTTCTTCTGTTATGCAAGTATGCTTCCACCCATTTGTACATCCTGCCATTCACTCTGCAATTTCTCAGTTTCTTCAAAAGCCCTTCTTTCCAAACCTTGTCAAATGCTTTCCTTAGATCTATCCATGCTGCTAATACCAGTTTCTTATCTTGGAACGCATCCTCAATCTCTTGGGAAAGGTAAGTTGCCTGATCTTAGGCACAGTAACACTGCCTAAAGCCCGCCTGCTGTGGTACAAGAAGGTTTTCACTTTCAAGGTACCACTGAAGCCTGAGGTTGATGATTCGTTCCATTGTTTTCAGAGACAGCTTGTAAAGCTGATTGGTCTGTAGCTGGAGGCCGTGGAACTGTCTTTTCCTAGTTTTGGGAGTGATATCATGATTGCTTCCCTCCAGGTCTGTGGAATTCTGCCCAAGTTCCAACAGATATTGAAGATCTGCAGCAGCTTTGTTTTTGCTGCGGTTCCCAAGTTCTTAATCATTTCATTGGACACTCCATCAACGCCTGGCAACTTTCTCATTTTCTATTTTGATATTGCAAGCTCCAATTCTCTGAATGTGATTGGCACCCCCATAACTTCATGTATGGTTCCATCTCATCCTACGTTTTGTCATTTTTCATGAATCTCCTGTTGCTTCTCTGGGCTAACTTCGATGTTGTTGTCTTTAACAAAGGTATCTGCAAAGTGATCAGCTGCCTGTTTTCATGTGAGGATATTTCCATCTTTATACAGTGCAGTCTTTGAGTTTCTCCCTGTACCCTCATCGTTAAGTTGTTTTACCAGTTTCCAGGTATCTCTTTCAAAGTTCAAGGACTCTGTTTTCTCCTTCCAGCTTCTCCGCCTGGCCTGCAACTTGGTCCTTTGAAATTTAGCCTTAGCTTGCTGGTAGTTATTGTGATGTTCTTGGCATGGACTGGTCTCTGCCTGCTTTTGAGATGTTTCCATGTTGTTGTGCAGCTGCTCTAGTTCACTATTCCAATATGGTTTGTAGTGCTTACGAGCCCCTCCAGGTATTGTTTCATGAGCAGCCTGTAATATGCATCTGCTGAATTCATCGACTAGCTTATTGATGTCTTTATCTACAGTCAGATCTCTAGCCAGTATACTGGTACGATGCTGGTACATTGTCCAGTCTGCCTTCTTGTAGTTCCACCTAGAGAGAGTGCTGCTCTCCTTGACAAGTTCATTTTCCACAATTAGGAAGACTGGCCGGTGGTCGCTGCCTCCGAGTTGTTTCCCAACAACGCGTGTGATGTTCCACTCTAGGCCTGGTAAGTGGAATGCCAGGTCTGGTGTAGAGGTGGTGTGCCATGATCTCAAGTAGAAGGTTGGTGGGTCGATTGGCTGGTTAATCAGGATAAGCCCATTGTCATCCTGCTAGTTTTCAAGCTCCTCACCTTTTCTGTCCGTGTGATCATAGCCCCAGCTCTGTGAGTAGCTGTTGAAGTCTCCGCACACAATCAGTCTTTCTTTTCCTGGGATTGTGTCTAGTGCCAGTGGGCGGTCGCTTGGACAGTAGTAGTTGAGCAGGTGGAATTCTGCACTTTCTGACCTGAGATGAAGAATTGGGAGACTGCCATCATAACACCCATATTCAAAAAGGATGACAACTATCAGTGTGGAAATCATAGAAGTATATCCCTGCTAAGTGTCCTTAGTAAAAATTTACTGTAGAATATTGAAGCAGAGAGTCAGATGCCTGGCAGAGCCACACAAAAATGGAGGAGGTCCAGTGTGGTTTCCAAGCAAACCAAAGTACTCAGGACCTTATCTTCAATTTCAGGCAGCTGAGTGAAAAGGCCCTTGAGGTGAGATGCATCTTTATTTCTGGGATCTAGAGAAGGCATTTGACAAGGTTCCTTGGAGCAAAGTTTGGGACGGTTTGGTGAGGAAGAGTAATTCCAGCAATTCCGATCCATGATATACAGAGCTTCTACAAGACTTGCAGAAATTATGTGAGGATGGCAAACCATGTCAGAAGAGTTCAGGGCCACTGTTGAGGACTGCTGCATGGTATGCAATCATCTTGGTGGGTTTTATATTAAGTGAGATGATTCAACATCCCAACTAGATATACTTGAACTTTATGCGTAGTGAATGATGACGTGGAAGACTTGGTAACCATTTCAGTCTGTGTACATGCCTTGCGGCCGTTGGTTGTGTACAACCTTCTAAGTGTGAGTTTTTAAACAACATCATAGTGAACTAAAGGATATGTGTCTGTAGACACCGTTGATTATATTTTAAATAAATATAAGGACCAGAGAGTCCATTGGATAGGTTCTAGGCGGTATTAAAGAAAATGAATAATTTATAAAAAGTGGTATGTTCAAAATTACTAATGTCGAGGCTATGGTTGCCATATGAAATATATTATAAGAAAGTCAAGTAAAAGTTGGCATGTTTAGCCAAAACTAATTTTAATGTGAAAAAGGAACGTGTTCTGTAAAGCTGGACTAGTGAGCTAATTCTAGTCAATCCATGAGATAAGGAAAAAGAGACATAGTGAAGTTAGTACGAATAATTTCATCAATATATTGTTCAAGAAATTATGAACTTGGCAGACCAATATTTTTTTAACAGTCATGATCGAGACATGATGTTGTGTGCAAAGAACAGTATTAGCATATATTAATTTTTATGCAGACTCAGACGTGACCTATAGAATTCCAATGTTGTAATTTATTCGTGGATCATCATAGCTGTACTTTGTTATGATTAAATGTTTGGAAAGTCATCAATAACAGACTTGTATCAATGAACTTGTTCTCAAAAACTGCAAGTTGAACTGCAAGTTCGCATTTGATTATTTGTTGTTTGACAATTATAGTAAATTCTAAGCATTTTGAACAATAACATGCTGTTGCATCCTTTCTGAGTCCTTAACAGGCATAAAGTAGTCATAGGTCCTACTTCTGTTAAGAGAGTTCGCACCAACTATGTTAGTAATATATTTTGTATATTTAATTTATCACGCACGATAGCGCACAATTTTGGTAGAGGAATTTCTGGCGCGCTTGTTGCTAAACAAGTTAGATGACGTCGTAAGCTTTGGAGAGGAAAGCTTTCATCCATGTCAGACATATTGTCTGTTGATATTTTCAGCCCCATGTGATGGGTAGAAAGGATTATTCTTTGACCCGGCCTTCTTGTTAGAAGCCATAGCTGGTTGTCATCACCGTAAGTCTTTTTTATTCAAGTATAATTGAAATGAACATATATTTTTATGACGTTTTTAAACCACATTGGTATCTAGTCCATACCGTCAACGAGACTGTATCGAAATGGATCAATGTTGGAGTCAAGTCATTGAAAGCCAGCCTATATAATTTTAAAGGAATTATTGGTACAGAAACGTAACTACCAAGATAAATCATTTAACCGCGCCGTCATTGCGAGTTATGGCTAGAAGGAGAGGTTAGTCAGAGGACAGAACTTATATATGTATATGCGCAAGGATATCTTCATTATGAATGTTTGGATGTTCCAGATTTATTATTATTGATGAGGCCATGTAAAAAAGATGAAAGATTTATAATGTATTTTTAAAGTATGGAACATAGCCATTGTCTTTAACCTTGGAAGGTCAACGGTTAGAGGATTCACCTTATGATCATAACTGCCTGATCATTCATGTACATTGTTGTATTAACTAAGATACCCAGCTATAAAGTACTTAAAGGATTTTTCTGGGACTATCTGATTGGATGATTGAGCAAAATACTTTACCTCTCATCATGTTGATTGAACTGTTAAACGTCAAGGTTGGATGTCTTGTCCCGTCCAATGTCTCCGTCAAAATAAACTATGTATCAAGTTAATTCACTGAGTTCTACCACTACAGTCTTGGCATTTGTTGACATGCCCTGTTGGTACTCCTGTTGACTGATTACCACATTACCTAATGAAAATTCGTGGATCAGCACACGCTAGTAGTCATTCAATAACCACTACCAAGAAACGACTACTACACATGCCTAGAACGATAATATAATAAATTCAAGACTCACAAAATATAAATAAGGCTTATTTATTGAAAAATTATTAACGAAGTTAGCTGTAATGAAGAAATAATGAATCCACGGTTGCAGTAACGAAGATTTGACATTTGTTGAAACTAAAACTCAAGAATAATATAAACACTAAAAATTAAGACTGCAGCAGCCACCATTGGTGTAAGGCTAGGTGATATTTTGTCACCTTATCTTTTCACACTCCTCATGGACGATGTCGTTAAAGCATGTAAGGAAAGGACCAAAAAAAGTTTAGTGAGGTACTGGAAGATAAGGCAGGTCTGTATTTCGGAGGTGGCATATGCCGGCGATGTTGCCTTGATTGCTAAATAAGAGGCACATCTTCAATCCAATCTGCAAGTCTGGAAGGAAGAGCTGGAGAAGAGAGGGATGGTCATCAGCAGCTCCAAAACAAAAACCATGGTGATATCATGAGAGGAAAGAAGACATCCCATTAAGCTGGGAGAACAGGTCCTGGAGCAGGTCAACCCGTTTAAATACTTCAGAGTTGTTACAGGCTGGAAGGGAGGCATCAGATAAGAGTTAGCTACCTGAAGACCAGCAGCTGGGAGACTTTTTCAGGCCATAAATCAAGGATTCCTCAGCAAAAGAAAAGTTGGCAAGAAGATGAAGATGGCTGTGTACCACTCCACCTATTTTCCAGTCTTGACATATGGATGCAAGTCATGAGCAATGACTACAACCCATAAAAACCAGCTCCAAACCTCAGAAATGAATTATCTGAGGAAGGTGGTTGAAGTAATAAGAAGAGATTTGGTTCGCAACAAGATGATAAGGCAAGGCTTCAAAACCTACCCCTGCAGACTGAAGTAGAACAGTCCCAACTACAATAGTTTGGTCATGTCTGCTGAATGGAAGAAGACCGGCTACCACGACAAGTACTTGAAACTAAGAGCCAGGAATTCAGACCTAAAGGACAACATTAGGCAATCTGTCAAGGACTGAGGACTAGATTGGAACCAGGCCAGAAGGAAGACAGCCAATAAGATAGTATGGTGCTCCCTCCTTCAAACCTCTACACCTCACGGTAGATGAGGGATGACTAAGTAAGTAAGCTTGTGACTGTATATGGCCCTACGTGCATTGTGACTGTTTATATAAACTTGTGGAGATTGAACCAGCCATTGGTGTGCATTTATTTATCACAAATCATTCCTCAGACACATGTGCTGTGTGGAAACTCGTAGGCTCAGCTTCATTATAAGATCAATGTATGGTCTTCTGCCATCATCTGCAAACTTTGTGAGATGGAGAAAGTCCAGTAATGTTCAGTGCCCCTGTGTCAAGAGAAACAGATACTGAAACATGTGCTCTCAGCATGCAAGGTGTCACTAGGGCAAGTGTAGTACACATGTGCTCCCAGCATGCAAGGTGTCACTAGGGCAAGTGTAGTACACATGGTGCCACATCAGAAAACTAAAACTGGTAGTTACAACAGACCTGGCAAGGGTGAAGGTGAACACCAAAGTCAGATCAAGTACCATAAATACATACTTTCTGAAAGCAGGAAAGTCAGTACTGGGTGTGAAAGGACAGTCACAAACAAGGGCACTTAAGAGGCTTGGTGAAAGTGCAGAAAGGGTATCATGTTGGCTGTGGAATAACTGCAATGGGCTATGGAATTCATGACAGTAATTTATATACAACATAATAGTTACTTTTACAACCTCAAGCTGACAGCATGGATAAAACCAGGAGTGAAGTTGACAATTGCAAACAAGGTGAGTGGGTTCAATTCTGAGCGCAGGCTGGAAATGGTCAAACAGGAGACTGACATTGTGAGTCATGACCCAAGATAAAAAGGCAGATACACTTGTCTAATTTGGGGGTGGGGTGGGACATTTTCTGGTGATCAGATTATCTCCTGTTGTAATGCTCTGTATAGAGTTTCCTATCAGACATGATGACACCACCAGAGATTTTTCTTCTTGAACAATTACTTTTGTTTAACTGCTTTTTCTGTGAACATTTCTCAAGACCACCACCACCACCACCACCACCACCTGGTGATTCAACAACAAATAAATGTAGCTACTTATTTCAAGGCACTGAGCTAACAGTTTACAATGTATATTTCTCTCAAATATGTACCTGACATTCTTTCATACCTTTACCATAATTTTCTTCACATAATCCAGAATGTTGTTTCAAGTCTCTAGCTGGCATTCTTCTATCCATGTTGTCAAGCACTTGGAGATGAGTGTTGAGATCTTTAGTGTTGTCATGACAATGATCAGCCTGACAAATAATGTGGCCAAGTCAAATGTTCAAGTCATTCATTATAAAATATATATATTCACCAGTTTTTCACTTCAACGTCTGATCTATGTAAACAACTTCGGAGAAATGGTTAAAGAAATAAGATCAGATATCTAAGATGAAGTTTAAGCAAAGTTTAAAATAAAATCTCCAATGAATGTTATTCTACTTTCAGTATCTGCTTTAAACATTTATTTTCAATGACTTGATGATTCTTTCCCCTACTAATCCTATTCCTCTCCCAGTGTGAGGCCACCTTGTCACAGTGGTGTGTGTGTGTGTGTGCCTTCATGGCCCTAAAAGTGATGAAACCAGTAACCAAGGTACCTGCAGGGTCTCTCAAGTCAGAATGATTAAATGGTAGAAACTAGATCAGGTCAGACACAACTAGCTACCCTGCAGGCAGGTAACTGACAGACAAAGTAATTTATGTTAAAATCAGCAGCTCTGGACCATAGGCCTAATGAAAGAGTGTAACCATAAACAACATCAGCCCGTATATTCTGTTCCCAATTTAAGATTATCTGTAATAAATAAAATATGGAGTTGTCTGTGGAATTTCAGTCTTATATTAAAGTTATGATAATCTTCAACAATTTTCTCACTTTCTTATCTCATTCTATATGTCCCTGACAAAGACACTGTGGTGTAACATTGGTTATTTCTTTCCCCTTTTGGAGTAAGAATCTCAACTGTTTATATTTACCTCCTTCCAGTGACGGTTGTCTGTGTATTGTCTGTAATGATTGACTTAAATGTGTGACTGTCCATTATGTGATAATTGAAATGTGATTACTTGTAATTTGTACATTCAATTTCTAGTTCTTTATGATGTGATAACTTCCATGTGTGGCTGTCTTGAGTTTCACCTCTAATGTTTCTAATGAACACATTACCTCAGCATTATCAATATAGATAAGTGGCCCATGCTCAGGACAGCCTCCTTCATATTTCATCTTGCATTTCTCACAATCTGAATAGGTACATGGACTACCATTAAACAGACAATATAAATAGTTTCTTGACAATGAATATATTAATTTCTGAACATTCAGAAAAACATTTATTTCAAAGATTTTGTTACTGCATTTGTAAATCTGTTATAGCCATAAGTAAACAATTATATGTTTCAGACAGCAAATAACATAATTAGGTGAATGTGGAAATATCAATTTGAAATCTGTGAAGGAAAATGACTCATAGATTTATTTAAAGGCATCCTAGAATTTGGAAAAAGGACAGAAAATTGTGTTTTATGTAACAACTGCACACAATACAAGAAAAAGAAAAAAGCCAATGAGAATTATGTTTTTTTAAATAAGTTTATAAAATGAAATGGACAGAGTTAAATAATTCAATAAAATACAGAAAAGAAAACTATCATTACAAACAACGACAAGTAACGTAAACTTACACAGAAAATTATCCTCAACAGGAAACAACATGGATGCAGAACTGGTCTGCTTCTCCAGGCTGACAGGGGACACACATTTTTCTTGTTCATAATTTACTTCCATCTTGATTGTGTGTCTCTGGAAACATTGTTTTTAACATGTTCAAGGACAAGTTATAAAGAGATTTACATTAAAATTAAATAAAAATAGAAGACACCAGGATGGTCCATGGGAAAAACTCATAGTTTCTAGTGGAAGATCCCAAATATTGTTACCACAGGAAGATTTTCCATATTGTTATCAGAAGAAAATACCCCTTTGTTTCCTAGGGGAAAATATCCCAGATTATTTCCAAAGGAAGAAATAATCTACTGTTTTCAGAGTACAACACCCCATTTTGTTTCCAGGGAATAATACACCATAGTTTGAAGACATAATAGTGATTACATAGTAAGATGTTTCCATGGGAAGATATCCCATATTTTTCCTAGAGTTAGATACCCTATATTTTATTCAGGAGAATATTCCAGATATTGTTTCAAGAAGTAATTATCCTATATTGTTTCCAGGTGGAGATATTCTGTATAATTCACAGTGGATGTTATCTGTATAAGTCACAGCAGACAGTTCCTGTATAATTCACAGGTGATATTACCTGTATAATTCACAGGTGATGTTACCTGTATAATTCACAGGGGATGTTACCTGCATAAGTCACAGGGGATGTCACCTGTATAATTCCCAGGGGCTATGTATGTGAGACATGAACTCCCTCACACATGGCTGGATATAAGTTCTCACAATAGTGAGGATATAGAATTGCAAGGGATTGCAGTGAACATTAGCATGAAGAATGGTGAGTCTACAATTTGTAAACTCATGTAGACCGCCTTCCTGAAGAGGGTAGTTGGGATTTCCTGATACATCTGTCTGATGAACCTAACAACAGGTGTTTAATTGCTGGTGACTTCAATGCTAGGTCAAAGGAGTGGGGTAACATCACGTACAATAGACAGGGTATGGCCTTGAGTCGGGCATTACTGAACACAAACTTAAGCATTTTGAATGATGGACGCCCGACAAGACTGGTAACTAAACCTGGGAACACTGATGGCATCATAGATCCAGCATTGATTTCTAATGCTGCCGCAACCCTTGCACGTTGGAATGTACTGGGAGCATAGGAAAGTGATCATCTACCTTGTGTAGTCCTCACTGCCAAGGGGAAGGCAACCAGACACAGAAAGTCTAAACACACTTTTAAGTACCCTGCAGACTCACATGACTGTAATAGTCCTCTACATATATTGTGTCAAAATGCCAGGAAAAAGACAGCTAGAACACCTTTCACCCAACTACCCTGGTGGAATGAGAATGTAGAAAAAGCATGGATAGAAAAGGAAAGAGCAACGAAAGAATGGAGGAAAGCATGAAAGAGAAATACATTGAATAAAGGATGGGTTGACGAGATGAAAGAGAAAAAAACAGACAGCCACCAATAGGTTCAAGAGCGTTGCAAGGGAAGCCAAGGACCAAGTGTGGGAGGCCTTCATGGCACAGGTGGGCACGGAAAAGACCTTACAGAAATTCTGGACCTTACATCGACGAATGAATAGAAACAATATAAGCCAACCCATGCCTAATATTCTGAGCTCCACGGGAATAAGCCTGAAGACTGATGAAGAGAAAGGATGTGCATTATTCAGTCGGTATATAACTCAGACAGATAAAGGTGATAAAGCTGCCCGTCATAAAAAGCCTCTATGCTTAGGGCAGAGCAACCTAACCTTTGAGGTGAAGAAGGGAGTACAACAGGGATGCCCCTTATCAACCACTCTATTTTTAACAGCCATAGACTGGGTGATGCGCCAGAAAACAGAGGGCAGTCCAAGAGGAATAAGATGGACTACATTTTCTACATTGGAAGATCTGGAATGTGCAGATGATATTGCACTACTAGCACATTCACACCAACGCATCTGTGACGTACGTCTAGTTTGACAAGTGAATTTTCCCTGATTTGATGGATGATTAAAGGGACTTTAGCTTTTCATAACATTAGAACCCCTGAACATCAGTATTGTTGTAACTTTTCATCAACGAAGAGTAGCGGCTATGATCAAAGCAGTCAAAGACGATCCCCAAAACAGAGAAGCAGAAATTTAGCATTTCCGTGCGAACACTGAACCGTTCGCAAGATGGACACGAGCGGTCAGAAGAAAGCTTCTTGCAGACTTCGCACCTCTGTGTGTTGCGGGGCTTTATACGATCCACTTCTTTTATTGTTGTTGCGGCCCCGTCTTCTATTTCAGTGGTCGTTGTGGAAAGCCACCGTTCTCATTGATTCAATAAGCTTCTTAGTTCTGGTCATTTGATTCATTAATTCTTGATCGTGCTATTGTTGGAATAGTTACGCGAATGTGAGTTAATACTTTCTGTCTGTCACAAGGTTTGAACTCAGTATCATAATTGTTGAATTTGTAACTTCAATGAACGTGATAAGTCTCTTCTCGAGTCCACACAATTTTTAATATACATTTCAAACAGTAGACAGTCCATGGAGGTTGATTATGAAAACATTATATATTAGAATTGAATCATACATCATAAATGCTATCCATGCATTATAGTCCTGGTCCAATAATATGCAACACTATAGTCAGAACGTCGTAACTATATGTACGCGCGGTTGGGACATCCAACGGCCGACAATGAGATTAGACGTCTGGCGATATAAAACGAATGTGGACCATAATTTCATCCTTCCTTGACTTTAGTTAAAATTACTAACCTCGATACATTCCTCTCTTCATAAGAATATCGGACTGACCCATGTCCGTACTGCAATAACATATGTGCGGCAATATCATGCCTACCACTGGAAGGATTATAGGACACGTCTTATCCGTTTGACGGTCATCTAAGAAAAGGGTGTGGTAACCTAGTCACGGTGCGTGACATACCAACGCATACACGTCATAATCAATCGTGTGTATCGCGTACACTAACTAACAATTATTTACATTATATTAAACGTAGTCACCTATTAATCTTATGCTGTTAACCTCTAGCAGACCATGCCAATAAAATACCTTAACAATTCCCTGTCCACTGGGGGAAAAAAAAAAATCTATTAGATAGATTTTTTTTAACAAAAACCCATCTGAAAAAATACCAATATGTTAACAATATCAAAAAAAAAAATTTAACGAGATTGCGGCATATGGCCTACGACGTTCTGTCTAGAACCAATGTCGTGGTCATGTCGACTAACCAATAGTCATGTAATATATTCATTATTTATATCATAAATAAATATAAATGGTAATAAGAACTAAAAGAGAATGGTAATGTCGATCTCTAATTAAATAATTAATTAACTTAAAATATGTCGTGATAAAATGTCATGTCAGACTAATTTAAAGTGTTAAAATTAAACTAAATAACTATACTAGGTATGGAATAAGAATAAGTTGTTGAAAATCTAATGTAAGAAAAATGAGAGGATCTGTTAAAGAAAGACATAATAACGAATAAAGAATAAATTAGAGAAAGAAAAAAAATGATGTATAAATTTAACTAAGTTATGTGTGTTGAACATCAAGTAAGTGTAGTATTAAGTTATTAATACCTTTCTAACTAATTTAAACAATAGTATGCAATATAATCATGTAATTCTAAGAATATAATCAAAGAATTATGTGAGTTTTCTTTTCTTTCTTTCATTTTTTTAAGTTTCATTCATTTTTTTTAAAATTCAACTCACTTGTCATTTTAATGTGGATTAGTTTTAAAGAATAAATTAAAGTAATTAACATTGGATATGAAGATCCATTCGTAGTCTTGATCCTTGAATTTCCATTAGACAAAATGTTCAAGTATTCTGAATCACGTTATATAACGAATTAGTTTGACTAGAATGTCATTTATTTTCTCCGAAGTGTTTTGAAACAATGTTGTGACAAATGTAAACCAGGAAAGTCCCGGTGTAAAGACGAATATAGTGTCAATTGATTGCAGTCACTTTGCGTATAATTTGCCTATAGAAAGCAGCTGAGTAAATGGTTCATTCATGTGTCAAAAAGCAACGATGGTGCTATGTTCTTTGATTAAGTTTCTCTGTACATAGTATTGTCTTTGCGACAAACAACGTAAATTAGGAATCGACATCATTAGGATTTCGAGATAATGTATCTGCCAAGATGTTGTCGGATCCTGTGATGTACTCGATTGAAAACTCGAAGGGTTGGAGGAGTATAGCAAATCTGGTCAATTTTGGACTCTTGTGATTTGCTCGTTGTAGTGATGCTACGGCCCTTTGATCGGTTTGTACTACAAAAGGGGCTCCCAGTAGGAATTTTTTTAGTTTGGTTATCGCCCACACGACGGCTAAGAGTTCGCGATCAACCGTAGAGTACTTCACTTCTGGTGGTTTCAGTTTTCGTGACACGTACAAGTTTGGATGGAGGATGTCGTCATGGTATTGGAGCAAACATGCGCCAATTCCGTAGTTACTCGCATCTGTACGAAGAATGAACTTTTTAGAAGCATCAATTAATCTCAAAATAGGTGGATTTGAAAATATAGAAATTATTTGCCGAAAAATTCTGTCACATTCGTCAGTCCATGTCACTTTCACTGGCATGTTCTTCTTTAGTAATGAGGACAATACAGCAGTGATGGATGACAAGTTAGGTACGAATCTACTGTAATATTGGACTAGACCTAACAAGCTTCTCACTTGTTTCTTCGTTTGAGGAACGGAAATGTTTAAAATTTTTGAAACTGTACTGGGTAATGTTCGGATATATCCAGCTCCAATAATGTGACCCAAAAAAGTGATCTCATGAAATGCTACCTGTAATTTTGTAGGTTTAGCAGTTAACTTGTACCTTCTCAAGGTATCAAAAACGTATCCAAGACCCAAAAAATGTTCCTCAAAAGATGAACTAAACAAGCATATGTCATCTATATATGTAATAATGTCTGGTCTACCTGAAAAAAATATGTCGCATCATGCGAACAAAGGTAGCTGGAGCGTTAACCAGCCCAAAAGGCATCACGTTCCACTGGTATAGACCTAGCGGAGTTGAAAACGCTGTGTAGTATTTTGCTTTTTCGGTTAGTGGTATCTGCCAATAACCTTTAGTTAAGTCTATCTTAGTAAATATAGTTGCTGTCGATAGACGTGGCAGTAAGTCATCGAGAAGTGGATGTGGTTCGCTATCAACTATCGTTTGTGCATTTAATTTTCTATAGTCGACGCATAGTCTAATGTTATTGTCCTTCTTTCGGACAATAACTAATGGAGAAGAAAATGGGGAATTACTAGTTTCGATAATTCCTAAAGATAACATCTGTTCAAGTTCCTTAGTAGTTTTAGTAAGAAAGTGTATAGGAACAGAATAAGGATGTACCCGAATTGGAGTATCCTCGTTAAGAGTGATGTCATGATTAATGACTGATGTGCGACCTGGAACATCGGTCAACACATCTGGATAAGATTGTAGCAGATCAGCAATCTTTTGATGCTGTTGCGGTGTAACCGACGAAGAGATGGTTACGTCCCGCCAAGATTCGCTAGATTGTACTACAGGTACAGGTAAAGCTAACTGTACCTCAGGAAAAGAAGATTCTTCTTCCTGGATAACGGATAAATTAGAATAGTGACATGTAGGTCTGAAAGTGTCATCTAATTCATGAAAAATAGCTTGTAGATGTTCAGGTCGAGTATGAAATTGCTTGAGCATATTTATGTGAAATATTTTGTGATGTCCCTTAATGTCCAGGACATAATCAACATCAGAAATCTTATTGATAACCTGGTAAGGACCATTCCACGAGATTAGTAGTCTATTATTGTTATGTGGCAATAACACATAAGCTTGATCTCCTGGAAATAATTGACGTAATCGTCTATTACTGTTTTGGAAAGTTCTAGCTTTCTCTTTCGCAGCCTCAGATGAAGCTGTTGCCATTTGACAGGCATCAATAATGTTATTCCGGAGATTAATTACATATTCATAGGATGACTGAGTGTCCTGAGTCATCTCAGAATCGATTAATAAATCTTTTATCAGTCCCATAGGACCTCTTGGAGGAGCGCCAAAGACTAAATGAAACGGAGAGAAGCCAGTTTGTTCATTTGGCACCTCTCGATAAGCGAATAACACCGCTGGTAGCACTCTGTCCCAGTCCTGTGGATGGTTAACTGTAACTTTATGTAGCATTTGTTTGAGTGTACGGTTAAGTCTTTCTACAGCACCATTACTCATTGGGTGATAAATGCTGCTGAGGTTTCTATCTATTTGCCAAGTCTTCATTACCTCCGTCATAGTCTCAGATATAAATTGAGAACCATGATCTGACAAAAGTTTTCTAGGAAAACCTACTCTAGAAAAGATCAAGTGTAGTGCATCAGCTACATCTGTGGTGGTGGTTGTTTTTAATGGGATGGCTTCTGGCCATCGTGTGCATAAATCGATGCAAGTGAGAATAAACCTATGTCCTCTGGCTGATGGTAAAAGTGGGCCAATGATATCAATGGCCATTTTGTCGAAAGGTCTCACCGATATATCACAAGCCTGAATAGGCGCCGTGTGAAAGGCTCCCCGTGCTTTCACTTCTTGGCATATCGTACAGGAGCGTACGTACTGTGAAATATCTCGTGATACTCCCGGCCAAAAAAAAGAAGATAATACTCGTGAACGTGTACGAGTATAACCCATGTGACCTGCACACTTAGAATCATGTGCATGTTGAAGTATGTACCGCCTAAAAGCAAAAGGTACCATGACTTGTTGTCTTATCTGAGTTTTATCCATAAAACATCTTAATAAAATGTCATTTTTAATACTAAACCACTGACTATAATTTATGTTCCTAGAAAGATTGTCATCTTTGTTGACCAGCGTAAAAAATTTTGTTAGTGACCTGTCTTCCCTCTGTTTTGCAGCAAATGATACTCGGTCAATAGCAGAATGAATCTCGATATTTTCATGATCATTTGTTTCCTTGTTTTCCGTGTCTATAGTCTCTAATTGTTTTGTATGTGCTCTGGTTATTGCTGCATTTCCGATGTATAGATTATTTTTTTCCCATTGAATAATCTCATCTGGTGTGCAATCTTTACTCCCGTGTATGCATCCCACCATAAGGTCGGCAATTGGGTTTCTTAACGTGCATGCTTTAACATTGCCTGTGAAGAAAGGTGTGTCAATGTAAATAATAGCTGTTGGATAATATTCTATGGTTCCCCCAAAAGTCATGCACCTGACATGTTCTCCAGTTGCACAATTTGGATGAACAAGTGTCTGACGGATTCCGATCGTGGTCGATCCCGAATCTCTTAAGACTGAGACGATGGATCCATTAACTTTTCCTCTGTTGAAGATCAGTGATCCTGTTCCGTCATTGACTGCTAGACTGACTTCTGGTAGAATATGACCGCAGTTCAGAACTGTCTCTTTTGCTTTCTGAAATATAAGATTACATGTTGGGCAACTATTTGCCACGTTATAATTCATTGCAAAACAAGTAGACGATGACTGTATTTTGTTATCAGTAGTTGAACTCTGAACCCTAGGGGTTGTAGCAGTAGTAACAGCTGCCCCTGTATTATGGTTATAAGTTGTCGATCTACGAGAATGAGAACGATGACGAGAATAATTAGATGAATTATCCCGTTGTCCTCTATTGTAACTGTTATCTCGATGTCTCGAGTTATAATTATCGCTATTGTTCCACTTGTAATCATTATTATAGTTATATGATCGATTATAACTTGAGTTACGTGGATTACTGTTATTTCTTGACTGAGGTGAATAGTTTCTGGTTTGTTGTCGTCCTCTATTAAAGTTATTGTTAAAGTTATTCTGTCCCTTATGAAAATTAATGTCATAGTTTCCTTTGAACCTACCCCTGTCTACACTGTGTGTTCTAGGTTTGTTATGATTATGATATGCCATATTGGAGGCTACAGGAAGTGGTTCTCTTATCAATGTGCCAGAAATATTAGCATTCGGATGAGCTGTGCAGTAATTTAAAGAAATTTTTTTCTAACTCATCAATAGATTCTGGTTTTCTTTCTTGCAGATAAGCAAAGAATGGTGGGCTGACAGACGATAATACTTTATCCCTCAATAACAAATCGACTAACTTGTCGTAGGATTTGTTGACACCTGCCAGTTCAACCCATCTGTTAAAAGTATTGCGTATGTTAGCAATAAAACCTGTGAAATCTCTATTGTTATCTGGCAACAAACTTTTAAAACGCAATCTACATGCCTCTTCGTTCAAGTGGAAACGACGTAGTAACAACGTCTTAATGGCCTCATAGTCTGTTGATAGTGTTGGATCTATATTTTGTGCTGCACTTGCAGGTTCGCCATCTAGAAATTCCTTAAGTTTCAGTGCCCATGCCGCTTTGTCAAGGTTATTCACCTTACATATGTCCTCAAAGCGCGCGAGCCACGATGAAAGGTCATCTACGTGTAACTTGAATGGAGGCAGCTTAAAGTAATAATTACCTTTAAGTCGTGTGGATGAAGATCCAGATTGAGCAGTATCATTTTGGGTTGCTGCAGCGCCCTGTGAATTAAGTTTTGCTGTTTCTAATTTAAGTCGTTGCAATTCCATTTCTTGCTGCAGTATGATTTCTTGTCGTTTCAATTTATTCTCTTCTTCAATCCGTAGGATTTCATCTCTTGCTATCTTTCTTTCTTCTTCTTGTCTTAATTCTGCCTTCTTTTCCGCCTGTTTTCTTTCAAGTTCTTCCATCTCTGCTTTATATTTTGCAAATTCAGCCAATGCATAAGCCTCGAGAAGTTCTCCTTTTTTCCCAAAATCTTTACCATTTTTAATAAAATAGTCTAAGTTAAGCATCTTGACGTTAATATTGTACGTAATGGTTATGTAATAATCACCAATAAATTTTAAGTAATTATTATACTTATTCAATTTATGAATAGTCGATATAAACAATCATAATATTATTGAACTTAATCTGGGAATGTTCAATTTAATTAATTGTAATATTATCTAACTATTATTTGTAGATTCCATACATAGACATACTATGTTGGGAAAATATTACATATATACTCGTTAATATATCATAAATAGTTATGATATTTATCTATTTCGGGTGCTGAATTACTATCATGCACCTAATAATAAATAGTATTATTCCTCAAGTATTATATCATTCAGTCAGTGATATGTGCTAAGTAAATCATTTAGTAATGGAAAAAATGTACCAAATAATATACACTATGTCCTTTATATGCAGGACAGACTAAAAAGTCAAATTATTTTATAAATATATATTATTATTATATTATGCCTTAATCATGAGCTATAAAGTGCATCGCCCATTTCTTGGACTACCACTGCAAATTGGTGCAAAGTCCCTAATTCTCCTTAAAAGTCATTAAATTTTAATTATATTCATATACACTCTTATTAAGCAAGAAATTATATTATTAGTGTTAAATCATGAACAGATGAAATGAGGACATACGATACGATGGGTAAACCAAGGATAAACAAACCATATTATCACGAAACAAGACGTTTCTACAATAAAAAATTGATATTATGAAACCAAATCTGCAAACCGGAAATATAGAGTAGGGTGAAGGTTAACTGAATATAGAGTTAAATCTGCGTACACAAAAATTAATGACGCAAACATGGACTCATTGACGGTTATACAAAAAAAAAATGAACTGAATAATAGCAAGATCAGAAAGAACAAGATAGATTACTAACATTGTTACCAAACTAAATAGAATTTAAACTGAATACGATAAAATACACCGATTATTTCACCAAACTAGACATCTAACATATACTGTGAATTAAATGCAGTCCCGAACGAAACAAGCCCCGGAAATGTCATCGACGCGTTCTCCGCGAAATGCGATTTAATTCACTACCCTAAAGACCGTTCAGAATGAATATCGGCAATCCGTAGAGCCATAATTTATTCATTTTCTGAATCTCCACTCCAACCTCCCACAAATTAGGCACAGCACAAACAATGAAAACAAATATAACGTGCATATAAAATATATAGAACGGACATGCCTGCAAAATGTGAATTAGACTCAGTGATGTTTCTTATGAATGACAACAGTCACGAACTGAGACTTATCTTTTAACCCGTCGTCCGATGCGATCTTCACCAACGGCCTAGACTAGAGGATAGGACTGTTTGCTCCTTGTTGGTAAATAATGTCTTTTCAATCCTATGATCTACTGAGAAGTTGTATTCTTGAATGAAACATTAGGTGAGCTGGCATCGTCCTTCGATCGTTGGCTTGTACACGGAATATTGTGACGTCACTGATTTTTGCATAGTTACACAAGCCACGTCATGTTCGGAATCATGTGACTTGAACGTTTTCTTGTAATCGTAAACAGTCCGTGAAAGTATGTAAACAAGAACAATTTCTTTCTTCCTTCGTTCCCCAGCAATGGCAACCACTTTGTTGCGGGGCTTTATACGATCCACTTCTTTTATTGTTGTTGCGGCCCCGTCTTCTATTTCAGTGGTCGTTGTGGAAAGCCACCGTTCTCATTGATTCAATAAGCTTCTTAGTTCTGGTCATTTGATTCATTAATTCTTGATCGTGCTATTGTTGGAATAGTTACGCGAATGTGAGTTAATACTTTCTGTCTGTCACAAGGTTTGAACTCAGTATCATAATTGTTGAATTTGTAACTTCAATGAACGTGATAAGTCTCTTCTCGAGTCCACACAATTTTTAATATACATTTCAAACAGTAGACAGTCCATGGAGGTTGATTATGAAAACATTATATATTAGAATTGAATCATACATCATAAATGCTATCCATGCATTATAGTCCTGGTCCAATAATATGCAACACTATAGTCAGAACGTCGTAACTATATGTACGCGCGGTTGGGACATCCAACGGCCGACAATGAGATTAGACGTCTGGCGATATAAAACGAATGTGGACCATAATTTCATCCTTCCTTGACTTTAGTTAAAATTACTAACCTCGATACATTCCTCTCTTCATAAGAATATCGGACTGACCCATGTCCGTACTGCAATAACATATGTGCGGCAATATCATGCCTACCACTGGAAGGATTATAGGACACGTCTTATCCGTTTGACGGTCATCTAAGAAAAGGGTGTGGTAACCTAGTCACGGTGCGTGACATACCAACGCATACACGTCATAATCAATCGTGTGTATCGCGTACACTAACTAACAATTATTTACATTATATTAAACGTAGTCACCTATTAATCTTATGCTGTTAACCTCTAGCAGACCATGCCAATAAAATACCTTAACACTGTGGCAACCGGCAGGCTTGCCCGAAAGACTATGGAACGGGAGAGACGGAGCGCTCAGCGTAGCGGATACGATCTGAGGCATCAGGAAACTCACCGCGAACGAGGCTAGTCTCGCAGAAATTTCACATCCTCGCGCGAGCAGCCTGAGATGAACAAAGATCGGAAGCCAGTCGGGCCATCGCGGTTAGCATGGCGGCTAAATAACTTCAACTTTCCCTGGGATCTGAAGAGGCGCGAAATTTTCACACGACCCATTTAACTTACATTCCCGTTAGATATATACAGAATCTGAAAAGGGCAACTTTATCATTCGTTCTGACAGCATTCTAAGATTCACTAGCATATAGTTAAATTCCTGCTAGATTTCATCTAAATTGTTGGCTATTGGAGTGAATTATTTTCTGTGCAGACGGTAATTTATACTTTAGCTTCGAGTGATCAGTGGTCTAGTTATTTCATTTTTATTTCACTGGATTAAAGCGTAAATTTAAACTTATTAAATAAACCCATTTTCAAAGTTCCAGTGCAAACTAAATGTTACATCTATAGGTTAATTTCCTAATACAATAGCCGCATAAATTAATTTTGCAACTGTTAAGGGAATTGTGACTTTAATACAGTTTAGTTCTGTATAGATAGATGTGCTTTTAAAATTATTAACCTCACAGAGAGTTTTTTCTTGATTTACTAATTAAAGACGCGAGCGTAGAAAATAGTCTAACTGTAAATGTATCGCGCGTTAGATTTCAATATGATTTCATTGCATTTCATGTTTTTTCTATTTGTATCCAGAGTGATCTTTCGAACCTCGCATCTCAGCAATTAGGCAGCATTTTAGCAGCCATTACACAGCAATAGAATATATATATAGAGCTTTGCCGACCCAGTTCGATTACTCCAGTGACATATGAACTTTTTTTAAAGCTAAACTTGTGGCGACCTGTTGCGGGTCTCGCTCCTCTGAATTTAACTGAGAACAAAGCCACCCAAGAAACACTTTTAAAATACTAATTCATAAAGTCGTTAAAACTGGAAGCAGAACAGTCGCCAGTAGCAATATTCTACTCATGCTCTCTTTTTGTGAAGAAGAACATAGATTTTCCTGAACACTGTCTGTCAAGTATATTCAGTGGATTTAACCCCCCCCCACCCGCCCCCCCCCCCGCCCCACCCCCCCCCCCCCCCACCCCCCCTCCCCCCCCTCCCCCCGCCACCCCCAAAGAAGAAGAACCTTTCTCAGTGTTTTGTAGTTGTGACATTACGGCAAAAGAAAGTTATCTCCACCAGCTGTGCCCATCTTAGAAACCACACCATACCTCACACTTAGCCAAGTGCCTGTGCCATTCATTAGGAACTTTTTATCCAAAAAAAAAAACCAACAGTAGCCTTTACGCTTCACCGTCTGGCGATTTTTTGAGACTATTAGCTACCAGCCCACCTCTATAAATCTGGGGCCTGACACAGAAGAAATAAAAAGACAATTTCCATTGTTCTACGGTATTATCTGCTGTTGTAAAATTCCTAGGAAGTGCCAGAATTCACCATTTGGTAAGTCTGTGTGTGTGCCTGTGTGCTGGCCAGCCAAGCGTGTTTTTGAATGAAAGGAGATTTAATCTTTTTTTACCCTTATAATTAGTTCGACCTAGTATTAAGGTGTACTGTATTCATTGTACGGGATTTCTTCTAGCGGGATTGTTTAACTGTGTTCATTTCCCCCTCCCGTAAAATTTGTTGGATAAAGGAAAACATTTGAGAACCATAGCTTTTCCTCTACCCCCTTATCACTGTAACCCCTTGTCTCAGAGTAATAAATTTACCGTTGGGTTAAATTGCCTATCTCTGATCATCACCCCCCCCCCCCCCCCTCCGTCCTGTCTTTGGGACCGGGTCTTTTCTGTTAGTAAATACAAGCGGGAAAGGTGTAGTGGATACTTCTCCTCTAAAACCCCTCCCCCCTTGTCATTTTTGTATTTTGTAACCCATGATTTCTGACTGTAAATTGATAATTATTTGTGACTTGATTTTATGATAATAAAAGTATTAAAACTTTACTTAGCATGTTGTGTCGGCGGGCCAAAATCCAACATTTCCCATATTTGTTATTGTAGTCAGGCCGTAAGGAGGCAGCCCCTCCACCATGCAAAGGCACAACAGGCCAATCACCTGTTCGCTTTAAATCATGATTACGCGAACTACAAGAGAGAAAACCGGACTGATTCTAAAGGCGACGAACTGGAACGGACTACGGACTACGACTTATGGAACTTGGAACACAAGAAGTATAAATGGGAAGGAAGAGGAGCTGGTGGAAGAGATGAGGAAAGCAAAACTAGAAATCCTGGCTATAACGGAAACGAAGAAAAAAGGACAAGGAGTCATGGATCTCGATGGCAAAACGTTACTCTACAGTGGTGTACCCATATCTGAAAGAGCTAAAGGGGGCGTGGGTTGCATTGTGGCCCAAAATCAAAAAGATAATATCAAGGGATGGAACTTTGTCTCGGAGCGCATTATGGTTGTAAAACTAAAAGAAGGAGAAACCATAGTCAACCTGGTCATAGTGTATGGGCCAAATGAGGATGAGAGAGCAGAGGTCAAGGAGGAATTCTTCGAGCTGCTTCAAAGGACAGTGGATGACTGCCTAGATGAAGTTATTATGCTCGGAGATTTTAATGCCAGAGTTGGAAATGACCATGCTAGATGGGGTGGAGTTATCGGAAGATATGGAGAAGATACTCTCAATGACAATGGAAAGCGACTCCTTAGATTCTGCAGTGAGCAGAATCTGATCATTACAAACACAAAGTTCCCCCATAAGCGCATACATGCATACACTAGATGTGAACCAACCAAGAATGAGAAGTCAGTGATCGACTATGCCATTGTTCGGAGAAGCTCATTCAGATATGTCCGAGATGCAAGAGTCTGGAGGGGGCCAGAGATTGGAAGTGATCACTACCTGCTAACAATCAAACGAACAACTGAAAGAGTTGCTCAGCCTAGGAACTGCCCAACATCACGCAAGAAACCAAGTAAACGAGCAGGAGAAATGAGCATTAGGACCTACAAGCTGAGAGAGCCAGAAATTAAGACCAGATATCAGGGGCTTATTGCTACAGCAGTGAGCAACACAGAAGAACGACCTGATGACTTGGAAACCCTCTGGAATAAATTCAAGGATATCATAAAGACAGCTGCTGCAGAAGCATGCGGTGAAGTCCGACTTGGGAACCAGAGAAAGAGGACACCTTGGTGGACAGAGGAAGTCAAAGAGAAAATAAGAGAGAAGAAAATGGCATGGAAACAATACTTAGGAGCTAAAAACACAACAGGACAAATGGAAAAATATAGAGAATATGTGACACTCAGAACAGAAGCAAAGAACAATGTGCTAGCAGCAAAACAGAAGTCCTGGGAAGAATTTGGAGAAAAGCTAGAAAAAGATGCACAAGAAAACCAGAAATTGTTCTATAAGACCCTAAAGAACATGAGGAAAGAAAAACAATGCCCTCTCAAATTTATAAAGGACAAGCAAGGCAAATTGCTTACTGCCCCGAAGGAAGTAATGGAAAGATGGAAAGAATATTTCTCAGAACTCCTGGATGGTGAGCATGGTGAAGCATCAGAAATGATAACCACTAGCGCAGAAGAGAAAACCAATGATGGTGAAGATGACATAAAGATGGAAGAACTGAGGGCAGCACTAGAGAAAATCAAGATGGGCAAAGCAGCAGGGCATGATGGTATAACACCAGAAATGGTTAAGTACATGGGAGCATCAGGCGACCTATTACTCTTAAAGGTCCTACAGGCAGCATGGTGCAACAAGACCATACCAAAGGATTGGGAGATTGCCATCATAACACCAATTTTCAAAAAGGGTGACAATCGACAATGTGGAAACCATAGAGGCATATCCCTTCTCAGTGTCCCTGGTAAAATCTACTCTAGAATCCTAGAGCAGAGACTCCGACGCCTAGCTGAGCCACAATTGGATGAGGTCCAGTGCGGATTCCGAGCAAACCGAAGTACTCAAGACCTAATCTTCACACTCAGACAGCTGAGTGAAAAGGCCCTTGAGTATAAGAGTGAGATCCATCTTTGTTTCATAGATCTGGAAAAGGCGTTTGACAGGGTCCCCTGGAGCAAACTTTGGGACTGTTTGGCAAGGAAGAATATTCCAGCACCTCTGATTCATGCTATACAGAGCTTCTACAAGTCTTGCAGAAATTATGTGAGGACAGCAAACCATAAGTCAGAAGAGTTCAGGACCACCACTGGTGTAAGACAAGGTGATATCCTATCACCTTACCTCTTCATACTCCTTATGGACGATGTCATCAAGGCATGTAAGGAGAGAACAAGAAAGTATTCAGTGGGGTACTGGAAGATGAGACAGGTCTATATTTCGGAGCTGGCATTTGCTGATGATGTTGCCCTGATTGCTAAATCAGAGGCACATCTCCAATCCAACCTGCAAGTCTGGAAGGAAGAGCTGGAGAA
This sequence comes from Oreohelix idahoensis, assembly GCA_024509875.1. Lineage (NCBI taxonomy): Eukaryota > Metazoa > Mollusca > Gastropoda > Stylommatophora > Oreohelicidae > Oreohelix > Oreohelix idahoensis. The sequence continues at coordinate 99,700 of JAMPIV010009408.1, read as the reverse complement.
GAGAGGGATGGTCATAAGCAGCTCTAAAACAAAATCCATGGTGATATCACGAGAAGAAAGAAAACATCAGATTAAGTTGGGAGAACAGGTCCTGGAGCAGGTCGACCACTTTAAATATCTCGGAGCTATTATAGACCGAAAGGGAGGCATCAAAGAAGAGTTGGCCACTCGAAAAGCAGCGGCTGGGAGACTTTTTCAGGCCATAAATCGTGGGATTCCTCAGCAAGAAAGAGGTTGGTAAGAAAACGAAGATGGCTGTATACCGCTCCACCTATGTCCCAGTCTTGACATATGGATGCGAGTCATGGGCAATGACTACAACCCACAAAAGCCAGATCCAAACCTCAGAAATGAGGTATCTGAGGAAAGTGGTTGAAGTAACAAGAAGAGACATGGTCCGCAACCAGACGATCCGTTAAGGCCTAAAATCCCATCCGCTGCAGACCCAAATAGAACAGTCCCAACTAAGATGGTTTGGCCATGTCTGCAGAATGGGAGAAGATCGGCTACCACGACAAGCATGGGAAACAAAGAGCCAGGGATCCAGACCTCCAGGACGACCCAGAGTCCGCTGGGAGGACAACATTAGACAATCTTTGAAGGACCGAGGACTAGAATGGAACCAGGCCAGGAAGAAGACAGCTGATAGAATGGTCTGGCGCTCTCTCTTCCAAACCTCTACACCTCACGGTAGAAGGGGAACGACTAAGTAAGTAAGTAAGTAAGTTATTGTAGTCTGTATTCATGTACGTTGAGTGTCAGAATCACCAAATCGGTGAGTGCGCCTGAGTGACTGGAACTGACAAACAATTGTTTGCTCAGAAGAGTGGTAGGAGTAGTTTTGAGAGTCAATTATTGTCGTAAACCGAGACTGTCCTTACTCTTCCCAGCACTTGTGAATCCACTACCTGACTTTCCTAAATCCTTATTCCCACAGAGCCTTCACTATCATTCTACACTCTAAAGGGACCAATATCCATCAGAACTCTCTCAGAAAAAAATTACGACAGCATCCAGGAAAAAATGGATAGACTTAATAAGTATAGCCAGCAGGTGTGCCTGAACATCAATCTAAAGAAGACATAGGTCATGACACTCAATGTGAGCAACCCCGAGCCCATAACAGTAAGGAATCAACAACTGGAACAGACAGACACCTTCACATACCTAGGATGCATAGTAACACCAGACAGCGGAGCAAGCAAAGACATCAACAACAGAATGAACAAAGCAAGAACAGCCTTTTTTAGTCTAAACAACTTCTGGAAGTCCTCTCAGTACAGAACAAGCACAAAATTAAGATTTTATCAGAGCTGTGTGCTTTCTGTGCTTCTCTCTGCTGGAGAGTTACAGAGAACGAAATGCCGAAATTGTCATCTTTTCACACAACAGGCCTAAGAAAAATTCACCAAATCATTTGGCCGAATACCATCACCAACCAAGATCTGCTTACTCGGAGCAAGCAAGAGGACATGCACATCATCATAGCTGGCAGACGCTGGAGTTGGGTTGGCCATGTCCTCAGAAGAGACCCCGATGCCATCACAAGAACAGCTATGCTTTGGACCCCTGAAGGAAAACAAAAGAGAGGTCAACCAAAAACAACTTGGCGGAGGACTGTGGAGGCTGAGATGCAAAGAATGAACCAGAGTTGGGGCACTGTACGAAGGATGGCCACCAACCGAGCAAAGTGGAATCAATTTGTTGTTGCCCTACAAGACGCCACCAAGCATGATGGCCACTGACTGCTTTGACAGTCGGCAGCTAAGGATCAAAGAAGAAGAAGTAATATGGAGATTGGAGTGTACAATAGGACATTTTCCAGACATTAGAATCTTTGTCTCAATGTCACGTCAGTATAATTCTATGGCTCTGAAGCATGGAGAACAACAAAAGCAACAGTGAAAAAGTTACAGACTTTCATAAATGGGTACTTGCTTGGAATAGGACTGATGTGGTGTGACAAGGTCACTAACATGAAACTGATGACAAGAACCAGATAAGTGCCAGCTGAACAAGAGATGATGCTGGAGATGGATAAGACACATATTGAGGAAACCTGTTGATAGCGTTACAAGGCAGTCCTTGTTCTGGAATCCTCACATTAAGAGGTAGAGGGAGACAGAAGACCACATAATTGGAGACAAGCATGATGGGATTGGGGAGAGCTTGGGCTGATGGCATGTGTCAAGAAGTTTGTTGAAGACAACATAACCAACCATTTTCAGCTCTGTTGATTTATTCATAAGTCCATCTTCTGGTACAAATAATAAGGTGTTGCTTCATCAGACAATTGTTATTGTTAATTAGAATCGACCTCACTGCACTCAGAACAAACCCATTGGTGCTCAGTCTCCCTCAGCAAATGTCGAAGAGTATGAATGCTAATTGTACCTGTAGCATGCTGGTTGTACATACGATGGATGCATCCTCTCTCACGTCCATTTCTGCTAGTCCCACATCAGACAAATTATGTTTAGGCCCTAGGGATACAACTGGAATAATTCCATAGGAGTAAATGTATCTCTCTATCCCTGAGAGCTAATACAACTGGAATAATTCCATAGAAGTAAATGTGCCTCTCTATAGATTGTTTATAATGTTACTAGTTCCTGCATCGACTGTCTTCTTGGGGAGCTAAAAGGTAATGGTCTAAACTTGAGTCAGTTGATCTGAGTCATTATTGACCAGGTATTATAACTAGTAAACTCACTTCACAATCTGGTTCCATTTTTATATTCTCTTTTGATACAGGGCTCTATGTTTCCATACTTCCTGCAGTCTGGCCAATTAAAAAGAAAAATGTGATTGATGAATAAATCATCATTCTAATATAACAGGTAATATTCAAGCATAAGAAAGAGACCATTCACATGAACATTAGTGGTAGTAGCCCCACCAGTCATAATTGAGCATGGGAAAACTAAATTGTTTTGATTACTGTTACTAATTTTGTAGCCCCATCAGCCATAACTGACTATGGGAAGACTAAATTATTTAGATAACTGTTACTAATCCTGTAGCCCCATCAGTCATAACTGACCATGGAAAGACTAAATTATTTAGATTACTGTTACTAATTTTGTAGCCCCATCAGTCTTAACTGACCATGAGAAGACTAAATTATTTGGTTTACTGTTACTAATCTTAAATAAATAATGAAGGAAACCTGAATCCTGTGAATTGTAAATGAATAATTAAATAAATAAATAAAGGTAATTATCAGGCACTCGGACATGAAGGATGACACCTGACAACAACAAAAGAAATTATAAGTGATAGGCTTACCGGAAATCAAACCTTGGACCAACCAAACGGCGCCATCACCTTGCTGTGAAAGTAAATCATGAAAGCCAATTGGCTGAGTGTCCTTTCACAATGTACTTTCACAGCAAGGTGAGTACCTGATAATTACATTAATAAAGGGCTAATCCCTTTGAAAATAAAGTTTGTTCGTTTGTTACCTTTGTTTATTTGTTTGTTTATTTGTTTGTTTATTTATTTGTTTATTTATTTGTTTATTTATTTGTTTATTTATTTGTTTATTTATTTGTTTATTTATTTGTTTATTTATTTAATTATTCATGTACTATTCACAGAACTCAGGTTTCCTTCATTATTTATTTAAGAGTTCGCCCATCCGTGACCTTTATCCTACCCATCTAATCTGTGTTGTTCGTCTTCCACTACACATTACTGGACACAAGTATTTTGGTCTTTATTTGGTCTACACTTGCTGATAGGAAAGTTATATTAGTGATTGCATCTTTAAATTGTCTGGGTCTTCCATGGGTCCTATATACCATAGTTGTGTGGGTGTCATCAGAATGACCTCAGCCAATGATGCATTTTCTTTGAAGTGTAAAACTGGCTGATCGTCCTTTCATGAAGTACTGTCACAGCAAGGTGATGGTGCCATTTGGTTGGTCCCAGGTTCAATTCCTGGTAAGACTATTACTTATATTTTCTTTTCTGTTGTCTGGTGTCATCCTTTATGTCCAACGAGTGCCTGTTAATTACCTTTATTTATTAATTTAATTATTCATGTTACTAATCTTGTAGCACCATCAGCCATAACAGACCATGGGAAGACTAAATTATTTAGATTACTGTTACTAATCTTGTAGCCTCATCAATCACAACTGACCACGGGAAGACACAATTGTGGGATAGTTGGGCTTGTTGGTATTTTCTTTGTGACTGAGCTTGCTAGCAAGGCGTTTTATCTATTTTTTTTCTTTTGTCTAGGTCACAAAGTTAGTTTGCTTGCACATGCTTCTTCCTAGCCTATTTATTCTCTTGCACAGGGGTGGTCCTACTTGTCTCTTAAATTTTTCAGCCTGTTGTAAGACTCTGTTGTCTTGTCTATCCTCCATAGACTGCAGTCCTGTAATGTTTTCCATACAGTTGATTTTTGTGGAATTTAGGGCCCCTATTTTGTTTTGACTTTGGAGTTTGTTTACTTTATCAAATTGTGACTTAACTGCTGTCAACCAGGCTGTGATACCATATTTCATAAGAGACCTGATTCTACCTATGTACAGCTTTTTTAGGATGTTCTCATCAGCCACCCCCCACCCCAGCAGTGATCAGAGTAGCATTTGGCAATAACCTACTTTTCTTTAAGAAGAACTGGAGATGCCAGAAACCTTGAGCTGACTACCTTTACTAGAATCATTAATACTCAAGTCTGAGGGTCAAAGAGCAAGAAGATATCTTTTAAGGATCTCTTCATTTTCGTATATTAATTCTGCCAACTTTGTGATGTCGTCTTTATTTGCTGCTGTACTATTTTCGTGCCGAGTAACACTTGTTTTGCACTTTCGACGCTACCCGTATTTTCATCGCATCTGTCAGTTCAGGTTCAGTTAATGTCTGGCTGGCGGTTTTCTCTTTCATTTTGTAGTTTTTGTTTCAGATCTCTCAACTCTGACCTAAGCTGTCTGACTTGTCTTCGCGTTTATGACATTGTGTGTTTGCTGCCACTCTGTGCTTTGCCTTTTGGTACGAAAACTAGCCTATACAATTTTACATGTTCATCTCAGTTATTTACTTAACTGACCAATGACTAGTTAGGCTAATATACTGCTTTCAAACGTAGCTTACCTTGCTTTAATTGTAAAGGTCTGAAAGTCCCAAAGCGAGATCAAGTGATAATTTTCAGATTGCGAACGGTCAATGTAGGCAAAACAGTGTTGCCACTCTACATTTTGAAATAAACCTAGAATTTTGAATTTTGGGATACTTTCGGTGGGGTTTTTTTCCTACAAATTTAACAGTGTTAATTACCTATGGCAGATACAGCCGTGGGGAAGTGAAGTGTTATTGTTGATCAGAATCGACACCAGTGCAATCCGAGCAAACCCATAGGTGCTCAGTATCCCTCTGCTCTCTCTCTCGCTAGATTTCATGGCGTGCGGACGTGTTTTTGTGGAGTCCTACATTTTGATTTTTAAACTGCATGTCTAGCAATATTTCTGAAGGATTTTTATATCACTGTGTGCATAATGTTAGTTGCTTTTTCGTGAAATACATATTATTGTGTTCATGTGAATAGGAAATGTGAATTTTAGGAAAAATGAAGACTAGCATATCTTCTATTATAAGTATAGTAAGTTGCCTTTGTGTTGGAATTACTAAACGTTCCACATTGTCGGCACTGATAATTGGGGTAGCCGACAGAAATGGATGTTTTATTACACCCTACGGAATGCCAGAGAACCGTGGCTTTAGAAATTTATCACCTGTAAATATGTGTGTCGACAAGTCAAGCTGTCAATGAGAGCGGAGTGAACGGCTATAATTGACCTCTTTCCACGCCCATTACATACGCCAGGGTATTTACGTTCTCATTCACAATGCTACACGTAACTTCGGTCGCCACGACCCGACCGAACACAAAAGGTACCAAACAGAAGGACTACATTTTGAATGTAACTAAAGCGGTTAAAAAGAAAACTATAGTCCGTTCGGAAATTCGTGCCCACAGAAAGCGTCAATTTTCTCCAAAACTGTTTGTTGTATGGACATGAATTTTTGCATGCAGTCTTAGATTTTCCATGCAGTTAAGATTTTGCGATCATTACATCCACAGCTGTCGCGAAATTTGCAAAACGGCGATTTTCTTTGATCTTCTTGGAACATTTGCCTAAATCTGCCCGTAAAATTAATTCTTACAGTAAATCACAACATTTGTGCGACAAGACGGCTCAAAGGCGTATCCTAAATGTGTGATTGGTTGTTCACGTGATTTTGATACGAGGAATGATGTTCTGATAATGAACCATGATAGCAGTAAATCATCAGGAAGCTATGACAAATCGTAACTGTTTATGTGTTATTATAGATTGGCATATGAAATTAGTTTATCACAAACGAAGGAATGCGATCGACGTGCCTCATTCCGAATCGGACGACTCCAATAAGTTCACAACAGTTATTGGTTGGATAAACTGCAAGCCATATCGCTGCCAGTAATCTTCTTCTTCCTGTAGCACGTGTTCTTCACATTTAGCCCAGTACTCTGTGTCTATTCGTGAAAGGGCCTCACAAGTCATGTCTTTAACATCGCACATTTTAAAAGTGGTGTTCTGGGCGTCCACTTGCCCTTTAATTCTAGCCCAAACCAGCTCTATTGGGTTAAGGTGAGAATGGTAAGGTGGGAGTCGAAGAGAAACATGACCCTGCTCTTGGATGATTTTATCAATCAGATACACTTTTGTCATATTCCTCTGTCTCACAAGCTGCAACAACTACGTTTTAAATAGCTGTTGTCAGCGAAGATATTTTCATTTACAAGCCACCTCCTGATTTCGTCTTTCGTGCTTGCCGAAGTGAGAGCTTTATCCTCCTGCGCTAGAACATTATGATAGGACGCATTATCCATCACCAAACAAGACGGCCTATCTAGAGTCGGGAGGAGTGTATTCACTATCCAATCTCGAAAAATGTGCCCATTCATTTCACTGTGGTAGTCCCTACCATCTACAGACTTTGATTGAAAAATAAGCTCTGCATCACGGACAAGCCCATTCTGTCTGCTGCCAGCATGTGCTAATATAATGCGTTGACCTTTGCTGCTGGGAATTTTCCTTCTATGGTCTCCGTCAACAGATTGCCATTCTTTCTCGTTCGTATGATGAGCATTAACCCAAGATTCGTCCAAATACATTATATCATAGCCGTCTTGCCTTCTCTCACGAATCTGCCTAAGGTATTTGCTTCGAGCTGCAACCAGATGTGGTTTTTCACATAAAAAATTCCTTCCGCCAGACGTTTTTCTAAAAGTAAAGCCGACACTTCTGACAAGTTGCCAAAGAGTTGTTTTTGAGACGTTAATATCGCATTCTGCTTGCAGCCGACTTTTCAGCATGCGGAGAGTAACAAGTTGATTGGCATTAAACATCTTCAAAATCAAACGTCTAATGACATCTTTGTCAAAATCATCAATTTTTTTCTTCCTTCCTTGCTTAACCGCAGCCTCTGTACAATCACCGTCCTGTTGTATCCAACGTCGAAAAGATCTTCTATCCACACCCAGGGCCTTTCGTGTTCTTCTACCTGGTTCTTGGATGTCGTGGTATAAACAACCCATCTTAGCCACTCTGCGAAAATGCCTGTACAATATAACAGTTACCTTCTGCAAAGTGATAAATTTGCATTTCAGATTCATTGCGCTTTTCATAATTATGCAGTTTAGTTTATTAATATATTATACGCTGGTATCGTTTTGTTTCGTTGCAGCCAACTCATTGCAAATAGCATACGCCGCTGAAATAATTACTCGCGACTGTGTACAATAGGTGCGCACACGTGCTGACATGTAGTCACTACACTAATTCAAACACAAAAAATATTGAATAGCACATTTCATCGCTTGTGCTGTGCTGTAACAAAAATTAAGTGTGCAATTTTTGAACGGATCTTGTAACTTTCATCTAGAACTAATAAAAATTAACCCAGACAACGGTAAGAGTTTTTTTTTATATAACTTAAAGAAGAAAATTCGAACATGACATGAGTTTTGTAAGGGCAAAAAATATATTAATAACTGCATTGATATCAGTAGGGCACGTAGCAAATTTCAATAACATCTGTCAAGGGGTTGCAAAGTTACAACGTTCAATGTGTGGGCACGAATTTCCGAACGGACAATAGACGTATGAAGACTAGCACGCTATACACGCCCTGCGTAACATTATCTTACAAGAACAATAATCAGTGTGCGGTTCTTAAGTTTTCTACCTTAATCGAATATGAAGCATTACGTAGCCTGTCTAAGGCATACTTTGAATCTAGTGTAACTGTTGAAGCAAGGACTGACGCTAATGGTTCATATGTAGAAGATGTTATTTCCACAGGAGAGGTTGTCCTACATTTCTATAACACAACAAATAAAGTAATGGTACAGGATGCAGAGTGCGCTATTAAAGACTGGATTAGTACGGACTTGAATAATTTATGGAAATCAACAACTACTGCTGGAGTCAGTCGAGAGGCCATCATTTCAAATGTGCCGGTTCAAAGTATTCCAGCAAAAACTTCTAAATCTAAGAAGTTAGCAGTCACACATTCCACTGTTCCCGCTGATATCACAACAAACACAACTCCCAATAAATAAAGAGTGCGAAAAGGTGTCACAGACAAAACCAAAGTCATCAGCGTTAGCTGATACAAGTGACATCACAGAGACAGAGCACCTATCAAGCACTTTTGACAGTAGTCCAACAACATCCCCTCTTACATTACCTATGCACTCGTCACAAGATCAATGTTCAATAATATTGTCTGAGATGGAGACACTAAAAGCAGAGCTGAGCAGCCTCAAAAAAGCTTACGAGCAGCTCCATGCTGACAATATGTCCCTCAAAAATAGCTGTGAGAGAAACGAGTCTGAACAACAGAAAGAAAGCACACAGCAGAAGAATAAATACAGACAGTGTAACACAAACACAAGCTCAGAGGGAAATTCCGACGGTAGTGAAGTACAACATACGACACGAGCTGAACTGAGCCATAAAGAAGACCACGACCTGTGCATTCCGGAATTCCCCGCAGACGTGAGCAGAATCCCTGTCCAGATTTCTACTCGGCAGCCCCCACTGCCGACAGCCAGTTCACATCACAGCAAGAAACGTACACACAATCCCAGCATAGTTCAAACACAAGAAACAGCACGCACTGCCACCAGCACACACACACATCTTTCAAATAGAAGGAAACACTTCATCTTTGGTGACCAAAATGTGAAGGACCTTCACAAATGTCAATTAGTAACAGCAGATACAGACACGGTCACTGTTCGCTTCAAAAATTGGGCATCTGCGCAGGACCTACTGACTCTCCTTAAAAGATATGAAACTGATCTTAATGTAGCCAGGGCCACTGTGCACATTGGTCTGTCGGACGCGCTAAAACATAACGAAATTGCACAAACAGAGCTAAATCAAATCACATCTAACTTCCAGTTCCTGTTCCCAAATGCAAAGGTATGTTTTTCAGCTATTATACGTCCAGTTCGCTCACATTGTAGGAAATCTGTTGAGATGAACAACACAAAATTGAAAAAGCATATCGTGAGACACCACCACACATTTATAGAACACTCCTCGTTCCTTGCCACATCCGGAGCTCCTAGGAAGCATCTTTATATCGGCGACATTTCCTTATCTGATCAAGGAACCAGTATGTTGGCGAGAAACATCATATTTCCAGAAAACACCCTCAGAGGCACAGCCAGCACATCAGCATCCAAGTATCCTTCAAAACGACACACGAATGTAACCAGCTACTCCTCTAAAGCAATGTACGACCTTGAGTTTCCGTCAATACCCACAACTTCAAGCACCAGCCAGACGACAATGTCACACAATCAGGGGTATCAAGACAGACCCCTTATTAGAACTACAGATGTGCAGGAAACAGCCAATAAAATCGGCCTTCTGCAACATTCTACGACCGACGACCCACCTCAACAACAAAGACCTGAGACACTCCATCCTCAAAGATCTGTAAAAGATTCAATTCAACCAACTCAGGGTTCACCTACTGAAATCTCACCACGTCCGCTGTCGCACCAGACACCAATAAGAGATCACCCATCATCGTTGTCATCACAGGTTTTCTCATATCAATCCGCACACCCAACCTTTCATAACTTTCTACATCAGCAAAGCCTCTTGAACTACGCACCTTACACTTGGAGGTCCTACTGGCCGGAATATCCCATTCATCCAACAACAGTACCTCAACATCCCGCGAACACCTACTACCAAATGAATCATCTTTCACGGCCAAATCCATCTCGCTTTTATTGTCCACAACCCTCTCCTCAACATTATCAGTGACTGTTCCCTTCACAAATCGACGTCTCTATAACACAAGTAACTGTCGGATAATGCTATATTTATTTATTCTCAGTATCTGTTTGTCTGCCCGTCTATTCTTTTGGTGCAGCTTAAATTTGTTGTTAACCTTCACGGTGTGGATGGGTGTGCTTGTTGTGTGACAGTTTTCTTACAATTTTTACTTAGTACAGTTATCTGAATTGTTTGTAATTTGTTGTATTAAGGTGTGCATTTATGTACTATTACTATTAATCTCACCTCTATAGCAACTTCGTGATGTTTAATTAGTTATTTATTTTCTATTTGAGCGTAAAACTTCTTTCACATAAAAATGTCAGATAATTATGAACAATTACTAAGTACAATAGGTTTACGACACATAAGGAAGGGAAACCACGCGGCCTGTAAACAGTAAATTAATATGAAACAAATATAAAGGTATGTTATAAGGCACTCGTAGGAAATAAAGAAGTAGAACACTAGACAACAGAAAAACAACAGACATGAGTGGCTTACCCAGGATTTGAACCCTGGGTAAGCCACTCATGTCTGTTGTTTTTCTGTTGTCTAGTGTTCTACTTCTTTATTTCCTACAAGGCCTTATAACATACCTTTATATTTGTTTCATATTAATTTACAATTGGTGTACGGCTTGGCCACTTGAACGTAAACCATCTTTTAGGTAAAATTCCAGAACTCACACAAATTCTTAACCAAAATTTCCAGGTTTTTGGTTTTTCCGAAAGTCGTCTGAATGAGAAAATAACCGACGATGACATTGCGCTCAGAGGTTTTAAAACAATTCGGCGAGATTCAAGTAGACAATTAGAGACGGGTCTAGCAGTTTATATTTCTACTTCTCTCAGTTATCGCCGCAGAAACGATCTTGAGACTATAGATATAGAATGCATATGGTTAGAGGTAAAGCCACAAAAGCAAAGATCAATTGTAATCGGATATCTTTATCGTAATCCCAGTGTAGGAACAACATGGTTTGAAGATTTCACGAACATGATGGATAAAGTTATTACTACAGTTAATGAAATTATTCTTCTTGGTGATTTTAATATCGATATGCATAAGCCAAACCAAATATGGACCAACATCATAGCATCGTATAACATGAAACAAATAGTCAACAAACCTACCAGAGTAACAAAAACGGCATCCACACTGATCGATCACATCTATGTAACCTGTCCAGAAAACATTATAGAATGCTCCATCCCTACTATTGCTATGAGTGACCATTATCCAATATGTTGCACTTGGGCAAAAAAATGGGTACAAATCTCCAAAGAATAAACACATTAGTTTTCAATATAGAAGTTTTAAAAATTTCAACCGTGAATTATTTTTGAATGATTTGCGAACTGCGCCTCTCGCCAACGTTTTTCAAATTCCTGATCCTGATGACGCCATCGCATATTGGACAATGATATTTTATAGTATTTTTAATAAGCATGCGCCTACTAAAGAAATTCGCGTGAGAAGGCAAATTAAATCTCCATTGATCACACATGAAGTTCTTGACACAATGAGGCAAAGAGATAGAGCGCATAAAAATAAGGATATCACTACATATCGGACAGTAAGAAATAAAGTACAATACTTAATTCGCAGAGAAAAGAAAAACTATATACTTTAGAAATTTAGTTCAGAGTAAAACAAACAGTAAAGAGATATGGAAGGCAATCAACACTTTAGTGAACAAACGAAATTTTCCAGACCCACATACTCCCAATACGCCACTTACTTGTACAGACTACAGCAATCATTTTCAGGCAGACATCAACAATATAAAATCCACCATTCCGTCTCTCCCTTGTGACTTAAGCAAATATCAACGTTCTGCGAGAACAAATGTACTAACACAATTCCACCCGACATCCCTTTTATAACAGTTAACGAAGTTTATAACTATATTACTGGCCTTAAAGATAATAACTCATCAAGACTTGATGAAATCAGTAATCGAATACTGCGCTTTGCCGCACCTGCCATTAGCGATTCACTGACATACATATATGTCGTAGATTTTTGATAGGGGAATTAAGACATAGATTGGTCCCTTCTGAATAGAAATAGAACAGGTAATAGCTCAGTGGGAGATAATAATAGAAATAAACTTTCACGAGTGAAATGGTGGAAATTAATAGAGTTTGTCCCTGAAACGCGAGAAGCTTCTCTCGGTCAGCCTATCTTCTACAACAGATCTAGATTAGTCAGACAGTCTATTAGAATATATATATATATATATATATATATATATATATATATATATATATATATATATATATATATATATATATATATATATATATATATATTTAATATATATACCACTCACATACTTACTTACTTAGTCGTTCCCCTTCTACCGTGAGGTGTAGAGGTTTGGAAGAGAGAGCGCCAGACTATTCTATCGGCTGTCTTCCTCCTGGCCTGGTTCCATTCTAGTCCTCGGTCCTTCAAAGATTGTCTAATGTTGTCCTCCCAGCGGACTCTGGGTCGTCCTCGGGGTCTGGATCCTTGGCTCTTTGTTTCCCATGCTTGTCGTGGTAGCCGATCTTCTCCCATTCTGCAGACATGACCAAACCATCTTAGTTGGGACTGTTCTACTTGGGTCTGTAGGGGGTGGCATTTTAGGCCTTGACGTATCGTCTGGTTGCGTACCATGTCTCTTCTTGTTACTTCAACCACCTTCCTCAGATATCTCATTTCTGAGGTTTGGATCTGGCTTTTATGGGTTGTAGTCATTGCCCATGACTCGCATCCATATGTCAAGACTCCACTCACATACACCCACACATAAGTGACGACAGTTAGATGCACAGACGTGAAAACTATGACAATGGAATATAGATATTTTGGGACAAGCTGACTGACACACTCGAATAATGTTTATGTAAATTTTATTAACATAAAGAAAATTTTACCAACACCATAAATTTGAATATCAAGCACATATAAATACACATAAGTTAATGCATTACCAAAACACAGATAATAGACTCATAGGTGTAATCCTTTCCCCCTCTGTTTAGCTCACGATCCCGTTAGAAGAAAAGTTAAGCCCCCAAAGAGTCACAGATTTATACGCTATGGTCTAAGATTTCTCTTTATAGTTAAGAACAGAGTTGATACATTAGTCTATACTAAGAGGAAATCAGCATTAGCAACAAACTTGCATAAAGAAATTTCAAAGTGGGTGCATGAATATAAAATGAAAGAATCACTCGTTCTGCTTTCTCTCTGTTCATTCAGCCGGAGCTCCTGACATACTTTCTTACCTATAAACGTGATGTTTTTCGCCTTCTGGCGCAGACTTCAGGACACTTCTCTACAGTGAATCTGTTTTGTTTCTTTTGATAAAGAGAATCCCAGCTCTGCAGATACAGGTTTCTTCCAATGTTACTGGTAATGTCACTTGAATCAGTTCAGGTAAGAAATTATAAACGGGCTCACAAGGTCTGAATCTTGGGGTTTCCTGTACTTAGGAAAAAGGCAGGTTGGTAACGTCTCTCAAAGGTAAAATTCGTGATCACACCACAATTAGTTTTTAAAAAACGTCGGAAATGTTACTGTTTGTAATTTCTCTCGCCACAGGGGCTGAATGTACACTGAGATTGTTGGGAAGAATTATAATCTGGCTCTATAAGCCCAGTTATTGCATTTAGTATTAAAGTTCGTGAGATGAGTACTCTGTCTTTTACTGGATGCAAACACAATGCCAGACAGGTTGTAACTTGGAAACTCACTTATTTAAGTATAAAAATGTTTCTTCTAAGTTAGTCTCAAATGTACTGAAACCGCTGGTAGGTGTTGGGCTTTACCCAGAATACTGTATAAAGAAAAAGAAACATACACAATACTTAAACATAATATTATACACATCCTATCCTACCCTCGCGTAAAACATAATATTCACTTCGGTTATTAACTTTAAATTAGAGACTATAAGCTTAGCGCTTGTCTCATCGTTTAAACTTCCGTGAAATATATTCTAGTCATTTTAAAAAAATCAATCATCATGAATTAGAAATACGTAAGTATCTCGTCAATACTCAATGATGAATCAGCGCATTTACTAGTTAGTTAAAATATTCTCGGACTGGTTACTAGCAATTTAATTAAATTTTTTTATAGCTGTATGAGTTTTAGCTAGAAATTGTAATTATTTTGCTATCCACTGTAACACAATAAACTTAGAGAAAATAACTGACTTTCATTTGATCACTCTACACATAAATCTAGTGAAGATATAATAGGCGATTTACCATTTAAATCACTCACAAATACTATCACTATATTTACCTCACACAGTACTACTTAAAAACTATCCTCCAACGCAACTGAGAAATTCTACTTAAATAAAAGTGATTTCTAGAACGTAGCTAGGTTGTCTAGCGAGACTGTGGATGTCTGAATGAATGAAGTCTAAAACTGCTCTGGTATAAATATATCTCTGATGAAAGGAAAATCATTACATTATCGAAACCCCAGACTCTCTCTGCCACATGTTCGCACCTAGAGGAAAATCTACATAAATTCTATCTCATTCTGCGAATCAAACGAATTTCTCACGCTGAAGCCGAAACAGACTCGCAAATCGAGCGGACAGTCTCTCTTAGATCTTGCGTAACATGATTTACCAGACCGTGCAAGAGATTTCTGCTCTCGAGAATTCACACTATTACTGCCTGCAGACTATGGTCATAAACGAAATACACGCACGCTCGTCTTTCATCTTAAATCTTTCACATTGAATAATTAACTTATAGGCGAGCAGATCAGAGAAAAATAATAGACGATAGTCTTACTTCTTATCCCTGTCTAGAACGAATTAACACGATTCGGTCTCATCAAAGAACTTAGCTTAACAGCAATAAAATGCGTTGCTAAATTAGCAAGGAAAAGACAAAGGTATGAATGGGAGAGTTTTATCTTAACAATCGAGCGTATGCGAAAATAAGGGTAAAAGAGCGGAAGAAGGGTAAAAGAGCGGAAGAAGGGTAAAAGAGCGGAAGAAAAAGGAAAAGACAAGTGTAGAATAAAGAATAGATATCTGAAATTTATAAATCATAATATCTCTGCCACAATATATAATCAATGTATCGCAAGGAGTTACTTTCCATCTGCTTTTAAAAGCGCTAAAGTATACCCACTTCTCAAACCAGGTTCATCTGATAGTAGTAATCTTAGTAACTATAGGCCCATCTCTCTTATATCGTCGCTGTCCAAACCACTGGAAAAGCACATCCACAGAACAACACTACAACACCTAGTCAATAATGACTTGCTAATCGACAGTCAGTCGGGGTTTAGACCAAAGCATTCATGCCACACAGCCTTAACAAAGATGATAGACAATTGGCACCTAAACATCAATAACGATAATATATGTGGAGCAATATTTGTAGACTTCAAAAAAGCATTTGATATGATAGATCACTTTATTTTAATCAGAAAATTAGAAACAATGAAAGTATATATTAAGCTGGTAAAGTTAATTAAATCGTTCCTGTCAGACAGACAACAAATAGTCTCTTACAATAATTCCTTGTCGAACCCAACCGTTGTCAAATACAGGTGTTCCTCGGGGCTCTATTCTCGGCCCTCTTCTCTTTACCGCATACATTAATGATCTTCCTCTATACTTCAAACACTCGTCATGTGACCTGTTTGCCGATGACTATACTGTCTATACTAGTGATAAAAGTTGCACCACACTAGAACAATCTTTACAAAACGATACACATAATCTTATTAAGTGGAGCAACGAGAATCGAATGCAAATAAATATTAGTAAAACAAAATGTATGTTAATATCAACCAGACAAAAACTACAAAACTTGCAGAAAACAACACTTCAGTTCTTCATTGGAACATCACTAATTGAAAACGTAAATGAACACATAACTCTAGGTATTACTGTTGACCAACACCTAAGTTGGAACTCACATGTACATGCACTCACAAAGCATACAGCACAAAAAGTTTACCAATCAGCCAAAATTAAACATTTCCTGGATGAGGAGGCAAGGAAAATTTTCTACATATCTCATATACAAACGCATCTAGACTATTGTTCCACAATCTGGAATGGTTGTTCTGTCTCCAACACAAAAAGGCTCCACTCGCTTCAAAAACGCGCAATGCGCTTTTAGATTTATATAATTATCTTCAAATATTACCCCTCAGCTTCCTATTTAACAAAGGGAAATTTATTCACAAAATCCTGTCACAGAATGCTCCAAAGTATCTTTGGCCGCTTTTAAAATATAATGAAAGACGTAGTCAGCGCTTAAACAAATTACAGGTACCCAAGCCCAGGCTAGACCTATTTAAGACTAGTTTGGCTTACTCAGCTGCTCATCTTTGGAACAATCTTCCCAATGACCTGAAAAACACGCACAGTCCTTACTCATACAATTGTATACTATTCAAATACTTTATGAGTGCTGATTATATGCCACCCTAACTGATTGTGTTGTACTTTTATCTAATATACTGTATGGAGGCTCTGATGATCTAGTTTTCATTACAATATGCTTATTCTTAATATTATATTCTTAATAACTTATATTCTTAATTTTATGATCAGGTACGTTAATGTATTCTGTTATACTTCCTTGTAATGTTGCACTACCCTTAAATTAATACTTTCAGTACGCTGGAGAATGTTTGAGTAACAGTAATAAAAGATGAGCAAGAGGAAGGAAGAATGCAAGAGGGGACTGTGCCAGATTTTCAACCCTTGGCAAATTAATTGCTTTCATATATGTCTTTCTAACTATCTACCTAGTCTGATTCTGGTATTGAGTTTGGGACGCAAAGACAGCGAGGAAAGTAACTGTTTACCCCACCTCATCTTGATGAACCTAAAAAAAGTCCCTGAGTCATTCAGTTGCACACCGTTTGAATATTTCACGAGTTCTTATAACATACATCTGAATATGTCTCAAATCACTAATTTACTGTACGAAGAATTCGGTTTTTATGTCTTGTTGTTGTTGTTGTTTTTTTTTAAATTTTTTTTATTTATTTTTTTTTAAATGTTTATTTTTTATTTATTTTATTTTAAAATTCATTATTATTTTTATTTTTTTTATTATTTTTATTTTAAAAACGTACTTTAATTATGATGATTATTGCAAATGTAATATTACTGTTATAATGATAAATGCCTTAATTATGCTTAAAGTAAATGTGAGAATGAAAGGATATAGTATACATGATGAGAGAGAGAGGAAGGGCAGAATGTCAGACGGGCCTGCGTGCCCAATTCTTAACCATTTGAAAATAAAGTTAGTTCGTTCGTTCGTTCAGTATATGTCAAAGAAATGTTAACTGTTCCTCTATAGCTCACTGGTTATAAATACGACGAATGCATCCTCTAATATGCCCACCTCTGCTAGCCTGACGTTTGATGACAAATTCCAGCAGTCTCCTTGATGATTCATCTGTTGCAGTGTCCTCTAACAGGTGATCATTAATTGTTCTCAGTATCTCTCCCTTATCTATACCCAGTGTCCCCTCTGTTGGTGCTCTTGATGTTAGTATGTCAGCGCTCTTATTACCATGTACCCCTGCATGACCAGGACAGTAGATATATACCAGCTCCTGCAGATTCGAAGCTTCTATGGAGGTTTTCCATTCATGTCGTAGCCAACCATTTTGAACCTTTCGAAATGTGGACTGAAAGTCTGACACAATGACTGCCTTTGTTAATGAAGTTTCAGTTAGCCATCTTAAGGCTGCAGTAGCCGCCTCTACCTCCATTCTAACGCTGGAAGTAGTTATCTTGCACGCCTCGCTATGTTCGGTGACGATTCTGGCTTTTCCCCTAGCAGAGAAGCCCCAACCTGATTTTTCAACACGGATCACAGAACCATCAGTATATACAATGGCATCCATATCTAATGCATGATCAAGTTATCAGTTGATTAATTTCCAATTCCACTTTCCCATTGCCCCAAGTTCTACACTCTCTGCCAAGGCTGATGATGACTTGCTGGTAGTTAGTCTAGATCTCATCTGACTTACTGCACTCTTCCCCTTTGAATATATTTTCAACTGTGATCACCTGCTTGATCGTTGTTTCTGCCTGTGCCATCCATGACATCCCCCTCTTTATTCTTGCTCCCTTAATGTCAGCTATGTTTCCAAGCAGATGCTGTTTGCTTGTGGTTACTCGCATAAAGGCTTTTGCCTGGGCCATCGCACATCTGGATCTAATAGACAGCACTCCAAGCAAGTACCTCATTGTCACAATGGGGGGTATCACGCGTACAACCCAAGACTATACGCATCCCTTCTGGCCATCGCCCGGGGCGGACTCCCTCCCTCCCCGTTAGTACGCCTCTGGTCGTGGCTATAAAAAAATGTTAGATCAAAAATGAGGTTCGACTTGGGACTCAACTTGAAAGCCTGTAATAGGGACTTGCGATTCGTTAGGAAAGACTTGACAACTTTGTAAACTGGGTTATGGGAAACACATACCTTGTATAAGCAGAAATACAAATAATCACGCACATGAGATTTTTTGCAATGTGAGCACCAAGTAAGTAGAGGGATTTGTATTATAGTCACCCTAACGTTGGGAAAGGTAAACTTTGTGGATTCTTAAAGAATTAAGTGTTTCAAAGGAAGAGTTAATAGGAGGTAGTGAATATCATTGTTCTAGACAACTGGATATAATTTTTCTAGACAACTGAATATAAATTGTTTACACTATAAGATTGTTAGGTGCTGCTATGGGGTACAGTAAACTACAACAGGTATTTTGCAGTAGTAGTTGGGTCTTCAAAGGTATCTACCTGTCGATCAAGATTACGCTTGGCAGAGATGTGAATTGAAGAATGGTGCTTCAGTTCTAGGGACCCTCATAGAAAGTTAAAGAAATCAAGTACTACAGCAGATAGCATCCAGGCCGTGTAAACTTTTTATCTTTCCTGACCTTCTATGAGTTAGGATTTTGCTCGTTCTGATGAGCCCCCAACTGATTTAACTCTGTAAAATATTACTTAAATAGCTCTATTATAAATATTTAAATGACTGAGACGTGCGGGTGCAGTTCCCTCAGAATAAGGAGTAAATCGACTATAAATATGTACGGTATATTTACAGATAACAAAATTTAATAGTCAGTTATCATAAACAGTTGTAAAATAAATAAAGGTGGGGTGAAATTAGATACAGTCTTTAAAATTTTCTCACAGGTGATGGCCTGATTTTAAAAGTTCTTTAATAAAGAGTTCACTTGACAGCTTTGAATGGGTACTTATCTGCCAGTAAGATGTTGGTGGCTTCTGCTTCAGCTGATGCTTGTTCTTTGCAGGTTATGGACTGGTTCATTCCCATCACTGGTCAAGTCTGGTGGCCGCAACACGTCCCTCGTAGTATCGTGGGTAATTGTGAAGATGGTCCAGCGTTTGTTAAGAGACCCGTCTGTTGTAGGTGTCTAGCTTTGACTGTAGGCCAATTATACCACTTACTTGTTCCACAGATAGCACCACTAGTTGTTATCACCGACTAGTATCATGAAATAAGAGAGAAACAAATACCCTACTGAGTTTTGGGTTTCCTGGCACAAAAATCAGGTCCTCCTTTCTTTTCATTCCACCATCCCATCTGCTTCAGAACTTTACCCTCTCTGGGCATTAATTTTAATCCCAGTGACCGGAAAACACCCACTGCATTTATACTGAACATGTTTACATTTACCTTTGCACTGGTTGAAAAAGGTTAATATAATAAGTATGTACATCAGTACTATAACCATCTACTCCCTGCTCCATATGGAACTTGGGACTACCTCTGCTTTTGGTTCTCTATGAGAAACCCGCATAAAGCAGTCGCCAGCTCTTGAAGTGGTGGTTCATGAAACCATCATTCTCTATGCTCAGTTTGTCAGCTTCGTATGACTTGAACATCCACTAGCAATTTTCACATAGCAAATACGCAAAATAAAGAATTTAAAATGTACAACTCACCCCAAATTTGGGAATTTCATCCTCTGACTCAGAGAAATAGTTTCGGAAACTTGATTAAGATGCCTTATACATGTGATCTAGAATGTTACTTTACAATAGACTCCCATTAAGACTTACAGTGTTCCGGTTCCTAGGATTCCGGGCTTTCCGTATTAATACAAGTTATAGTTGTGTAAATTCATTAGATACTCAAACACGTTGTCCGGTCCTTTAAAATTGAATCCTGATTCTTTTCCTTAATCTGTCTTGTCTGGATGTCTTCTTGGTGAATTGGCTTTCACAGTGTGGTAAACTCACAATGCGCTAAATTATAAGGCAACATTCAGCCCATATCCAGATTGCTACTATATGACAAGGCTCCAGTCAGAAATGTTGTATTTGTACATCTGTTACGTGCAGTCTTTGATATCTTACAATATAATACATTTGTATGCTTGTTATGTTCGCAAATATTTTGTAAACAAAATAGATACTTTTTAGTGCTTAAGGAAAAGTCATTATTGGGTTACTTCCCTTGAAAGGAGTGTCGTCACTTTCGTTCGAACTCCGCGGATGAATCCAGTTTTACTGCGATTTATTCTTTGTTTGGGTAGAAATAGGTTGTTCTTGCTTCAGTGTATCTATGGCCTGAATTTATGTGTATTGTTTGT
Source organism: Oreohelix idahoensis (assembly GCA_024509875.1). NCBI lineage: Eukaryota > Metazoa > Mollusca > Gastropoda > Stylommatophora > Oreohelicidae > Oreohelix > Oreohelix idahoensis. The sequence continues at coordinate 78,706 of JAMPIV010009408.1, read as the reverse complement.
CTGGGTAGAACGAGTCTGTCTTATATCTGAACTACAAAGTAATGAGAACATTTAATGTATGATTAACTTTGATACAGATTCCTAGTTGTATCCAAACGTGAGTTACAGCTCACGAGAGAAGCCATCTTGTATTCACATATTTAAGGACTATCAGGAAGAGAAAGGGATGCCCCGTATTATCGCTTGATGAGTCCAGAGATCACTGCTACACATGAGAACCCATTACTAGCGGTTCAATATGATTATATGAAAAAATATGTGCTGAACATTATTTAAAGGAATCTTCGCTAGACGAGGTTAGGTCTAGAAGCCATCTTGAATGTTGTTTATAATCTGACGTGCTTTGTCAGTAAACTCAGATGATATATATATATATATATATATGGGCAATACTGAGTGGTTGTCTACTGACAGTCCATTATGCTATTATTCTACATGAGTGCCCATGTATCATTGCAAGACCATTTATCCACTGTACCATGATGTATTATGCCAACCTGTGATTTGTCACTATCCGTGCTGTCGAGTGTGTACGTCCAATTAAACTGTAGCAAAGGTACACAGTCATTGGTGTCGATGACTTCCAGCCATACATGAGTGTAAGAAAAAGACCATTTGTCAACACCACGAACTCTTCTTATCATTCGCATATTATACTCTCAATCTATGTCTACACACCACTGCGTAGGTCAAGTTGACATCCCATACTCAAACCACGAGTTACACAACAACACAGCATTTAACTCTGGTGATGTTCTAGTGAGCTTATATTTATCAACTGATGAACAAAAGAGAGTTATCAACATCTCAAATGCCAAAACCAATCACATGCAAGATGCATATATTTCCCTTTCTCTCATGACAAATTCCACCATATATGATATGCCAGCTTCCGTGTATTATCGATTATGTTTACACTCACGACTACATAATCTATCACAGGGTAATCTCTTTCAAGATGGATAATTATTCTCCGACCCGTCTTGTCCATAAATGGTGATCACATTTACCCGGTCTCTCCTACACACGGTCGGCTCGTAAATTTTACTCCACAGATTCAGGTGCCAATATGGATTCAAATGAGAGTGGTTGATTACCCTAATCAGCAAAAGATGGTCGCTAAAGTCCCAACATGACAAGAATTGAGGGAAGGGAGTGTAAACAAACAATAATTAAGTACAGAAAATGAGACGTAGCGCAATAATGTCGGCGATAAACATGATTGCCAGGAAAATAGAAAGCACAATTTATCTACAGACTTATCCTAAGATATTTATTGAATATCTGGAGTTCGGCGTTCACTTTTCCGTGGGTTTTGCTGTCCACCATGTTCGCCCTTTTTAGCAGAGTTTTCGTCTTTTCCCTCATCTGATTTTTTCGGCCGGCAGAAAGTACAATTTTTGGCGTACTTCCTCATGTCCACTCCTCGACCTGGCTAAAAGTGATGTACGTTTATATTGCGCATCGTCTTTCCTACTGACATGTGTATCCCTGAATGTGATACATGTCCATCTCTCAAAATATGAGATCTTAATTAGAGAAGGACCATGAGTTGCTTCGCCTGCTCCGTTTGTCTGTATAAGACTCAATCTTCCTTGTGGAATGTTCCAGCTGAACATGGGTCTGTGTTCTCTGACGTTGTTCAGAGCAGGGCGCTAAGGTGACATCATCACCCTCGCTTTTTCCATTTCTGCTATACTGACGAGAAGTGGTAGGTAATTGTCAAGGCCATCCATTTTTGGGAATTGGGTGCTCTGCTCCATTTCCTTTCTCGTAGAAAAATTATGGTTTTCATCTTTCTGGCTTCCTGGGCTATGGCAAACAGAACAATCTTTCACATGTTTTCGAATGTCTCGTTGCATGTTCCGCTAGAAGTATTCGAGGTAAACCTACCTAATTAAGGCGCGAGCAACTCGATGAGGTTGTGACTGGGGATTATGCATTTCTTTGTTGCATCAGGTGTGTGCGATGGTAGACTGGGACAACTAATTGCCTTTTGTTTCCTACCCGTCTGTATACTAACCCCTTCTCCCTATGCCCTGTGAAACAAGACTTTAGGGTTTTATAATCCATTTGTGCCTTCTTCAGGTCCGATATGTTCGGGCTGGTTAGAGATGAGAGCTCAGGGGCCGGTTGGACATGTCCTGGGGTCTCCTTCTCTTGTGTCGCCTCGGAGTCACGTGACGGATCCCCAAGAAAGACATATTTCCTCCCTAGAATCAGAGTATATAATAAATCATCTAACTCTGCACTTTGATTGTCCCCCGGACAAACCAGGTTGAAACTTCAATTTCTGCAACCAAAGGCTCTATATTCATCCGAGGCCCTGTATCATATTAGCAGTCTACAGTTTGGTTATCAACTGTCACGTTTTCTCGTTTGGGGAGATGACTGAGGTTTTGTTGACATGTCGGGAGGTCAAGTTTTCCTGCCGACCTCGTTAGCAGCCATACAACGTTATAAGGGCTTGTTTTTGGCATCTTACAGTCCGATGTGAAAAGTGTGTCATTTTTTACACGATTTGCACCATCGACTTCCATTTCCTTGTGCTTGATTGCTCTGTTTCTGTCTGGTGCTGCCCTTTAGTTGTTGTGCCGTTTTGTGTGTTGTGTTGATCGTTGCTTGCACATCCTGGATGTACGGTCTGTTTGGTGGGGGTTTGATTCTCGTGGCCGCGTTTCCTGTCAGGGTTAATTTCTGCTTGGGCGCATTGATACATATCGGCAAATAACACCACCTGCTCAAGCGTTTAGTACCCGTGCACTGCCAGGGACCGTCTTATGTCAGAGGTCAGCGAGTCTTTGAACCGCTCTACACTAATCATCTTCTGCAGCCCTTGATAAGATTTATCGAAGGTGCTGAGGGATCCCCATTTCTCCAGGTATGTTTCTAGCCTGGTAGCGAATTGCCTAAACGACGCATCCTTCTGTCTCTTAGCCTCACGGAACTTGCTACGAAAAGACTCTGCGTTCAGCTGGATACGCTGAAGCAAAGCATTTTTCAACATGTCATAGTTGTTTTGCTCTTCCATGGGTATCATTAGAAACACATCAAAAGCTGAAAGCTTAATGTTGTACTTCTCCCTCTCTAAGCCATAGATAGCAGCTAAAGAATCAAACCTAGAGAGATAGATGTCTATTTCTTCAGAAGCCTCTGAATAAACATCTAGTTGGAAGGAGGCCGCAATAGACGTTGCCGCATGAGAGATGTTTACCCCATCGCTGCTTTGGGAACTTCCCGAGCCGCTAACACTGGGACTAGATTCGGTTCTCCTTCCTTCATTTTCTAGTTCCTTCAGTCGGATCTCGTGGGCCCTTTCCTTTTCCCTTTCCGCTGTTTCATGTTTCCGTTTCTTTTTCCTTTTCTTCGGCGTATGCCTGTTATAATGATATGATTGTAGTGTCCTATCCAACATTTTAGAGATACTTTTGGATAGGAGAGGAAGAGTTCTTAGATGTTAGACATGTTTGTGTATCTCTGTGTATAATAAATGTTAAGAACGACAAGAGTCTAGTATTTCATTTAGAGAACTAAGGGTGAATACCACAATGATGTTCTTACTACAGCCAATCAGAAGTTTAACTGAATATTTTTCTTCATAAATTAAAAAAGAAATATGAGAACCTGTAACTTTTTGGTTGTTGTTTTCCTTGCTCGCGGGCACACCTTTGTGCACATCCATTTTGAAACACAACACATTTTTACCACAATCATTACAAATATATAATTTATATGATTTGTATTCCTACAGCACATATTTCTGTAAAAACCAAACAACTTTGACTAATATTATTTACACCGACCAAATTCTATTTTATATTTCCTAGAAGAATTTGCCACTTTTCATATCCTTTTATGGTAGTCTTAAAAACATTTTGGGTGTAGATGTGGCTGGTCTGGACATCCAGTGCTATAATAATGCGAGCGCTGACGACAAGCAGGTGTGCTGCAGTGGACACAGTTCTTACCTTTTTTTTCATAACTTTCAAGATGCCTAGTGTCACTTTGGTACTCTGAATTTGAGGCAGCTTGAGATCTAACAGTATCTTCTTCTTCTTCCTCGTTCGTCCCGAAAAGGACGTTGGTTGCGTTGTGTCCGTTTACAGCGAAGCTGCGATATCTGCACCTTTCAGCCGACACATCCGACCAGCACGGCATTTTTTTGGGACCGGGTTTGCCTTCCCATTTTGATCCCTACCCTCTCAGCCAGACTGCAGTGATGCAGCCTGTTTCCAGGACCACCACTTGGAGGTGGAGTAGGGTCTTGGTCAGCTCTGGTTCGCTGACCCTGACGCAAGCAGTCAAGCTTTGGGTCGCTGACTGCATTCTCTGCTGTTGCATCTTTGGGTCCCTAACAGTATTAGTAGCTGCATTTTCTTGGACACTAAGTGGGCTCAAAACAGCAGAAGCTTCATTTACTTGGTGAAGCAGATTTCTTTTGAACTGCAGCAGTGATCGCTTTTCACCTGGATGAAAACAGTATAAAACTGAAGCATTCACCTGCCCTATTTCAAGCAGCCAGAAGAACATTTGTTTCCACCATTTAACAGATTTTCTGTTATGCACACTATAATAACCAACTTTTTGATCCAGGAGATCACATCCGTTTATTGAATTGTTGTATTCATCTATCAATTTTGGTTTAACAATGTGCTTCCGTGTCTCTGTGGTCTCCTCTTTGGCCTGATAAGATACAAGGACAACTGATTTCTTGGCCTTTTTGTCTCTAAATGCTGTACACAACACTGTGCTTGTTTGTGTCATATACCATCTGTATTCCAGATAACTAAGGCGCAGAGTCTTCATCAGCTGTAATGGAAAATTTCTCCGTATAATGTTCAGAGTACCAGTGTAGTATTGCTTCTTCTCCAGTAAGAAGTCAATGAGTTCTCTTGTGGTGTAATACCTGTCAGCAAATAAATGGTGGCCTGTACCCAAATTCTGTATTAGGGTCTGAAAAATCTTGACAGCTTGCCCACTGTTTGCATCTACTTCAGGATCATATGAAGTATCAGAACCAAAAAATGTGAACATGTTCACCACATATCCAGTTGCTGAATCACATAAACCAAAGACTTTTATGTGATCTTCGCTTGGTTTACTGGATTGTACAGCTTATATTGCCATCTGCCTTTATACCATATTTCCATTTCTTTTGAACGCAGCAGTGATTTTTTTCACCTATAATCTTGAATTTACTACATTATATATTCTAATCATAACCCGCCATGGGTTGAACGGGATACTTTGTCTTTTAAAAAAACCTGTTTTCTTCTTCGGTGCCTTTGGTGCCATCTTTAACTCAAGAGTCATGGATACCCATTTCCAGCTGGGCACCTATAAATATAGAAGAGGTGTTGAGAATAGACAGACCTAGGGAACTGCATTAGTATAGTCAAACAGCATTTAACAAGAACAAAAGTTAATATATAGTAATTGGGAAGATGAAGGTCTGATGTTGTTCTTACAATACATATTGTATTACCACTTAAATAAGAAATAAGTATACATATTGTATTACCACAAATTTCCAGTCCTGGATGGCTGACGTCTTTCACAACATTACGATTCGTTGAACTGACTTGATGCCTTTTTTATTTTGAGTGACGGCAGTGCAGCATTTTGTTACGTGTTGAGATATCCACCATTTGAATCGGTACATATCGATGCATGTAGCTTGTGGATTTGTATTAACGGGGGATTGTTTTGCTAAAAGTCAGCTTTCAATCCTCTCAGCGGGGAGCCGCGTTAGCGTAGTGGTTACCACACTGCGCTGGCGACCGGGTGACCCAGGATCAAACCCGGGCGAGGAGATTTGAAGATTTTTCGTCGACCGGGATTTGGACTCGATTAACTCGAGCCCTGGCGAAGACATTTGAAGGAGTGTCGTCGACCAGGGACTGGCGGCTCCTGAGCCGACCCAGCTCTAATGGGTACCTCCGAAATCGGTGAGTGTCTGCCTGAATGGCGAGGGACACCTGTCTCTGTGCAAGAAAAAAGGAATACTCACGTAAAATCAGTCTCTGGTTAGACATACTAACCTGAGATTTCGCCTCGAGTAATAGCGTGCGTACGAAAAAAAAAATCCTCTCAGCCATCTTTGCAGATTATGTGCACGGAACAGTGACGTGAATTTCTACGCTTATTTTCAGTTTAAAAAGGTTTTGTCAACAAAGTTTCCACATTCGAATGACGGTGCCCTGCCTAAAAAGTTTCAGAACTGTAATAAGGTCGGTAGAACTCTAGTCAACACATGGTTTTACACTACAAAAAGGTGGAAATTCGTAACGTCCATATTTACGCCGACATCTTGAGGCGTTCGTAATGTCGTCTACTGCATGTTTGAAGCAAGAATGACACGTTTGAAGCACACTTTTAGATCTTTTCATAAAGAATTACCCAAAGTCTAAGGGGAACCAGTGTGCCGAGGGACTGCATGACTGTTGGGTGAACAGTTATAAACACTGGCTGTCTAGAGGGCGTGCGGGCCGGCACCAGGCAGATGGACTCCCTAAGGGACATTCCTTGCCTCTTTCCTGGTATGGTGGCTCTTCCAGGGTGACCGAATATTTCCACCATCTATTGCAATGCTACCATGAGTTATCTTTAAAACAAGAATTATCACGGGAGCTACGGAGATCATGCTCTGCCGACAATACATTTGGCAAATAAAACGAAAAAGAATGATTGCAGAATGAGGGGTAGGGGAGAGAAGAGAAGAGAGCGAGAGAAGACGACGAGCTGGCAAGAGAAAATTCAGAAAGAAATAGGATAGGCTGTCACTGAAATATTTGTGTATAAGATACTGGAATTGCCGAAGCGCCAATCAACGAGGAGCAGTTATACAGAAAATCATCTATGATTTTGACATCCTCGTGATTCAGGAATCAAAGTTAAGTGACAAGCAATAATAATTGTCCAGGCTACAAATGTAACAGCAATCCTTGTGGGCCTGTCAGACGAGTGCAAGCTATGTATGTCAAATATGAACTCCCTCACACATGGATGGATACAAGTTCCCACAATAGTGAGGATAAAGAATTGCAGGGAATTGCGGTGAATATAAGCAATCAGTAATGGCGAGTCTACAATTTGAATGCTCACATAGACCACCATCCTGGGATTTCCTGATAGATTTGTCCGATGAACTTAACAATAGGTGTTCAATTGCTAGTAATTTCAATGCCAGGTCTAAGGAGTGGGGTAACATCACGGACAATAGACAAGGTATGGCCTTGAGTCGGGCATTAATGAAAACAAACGTAACCATCTTGAATGAAGGACGCCCGACAAGACTGGAAACTAAACCTGGAGACACTGACGGCGTCATAGATCTGGCACTGATTTCTAATGCTGCCTCAACCCTTGCACGTTGAAATATACTAGGAGCATAGGAAAGTGATCATCTACCTTGTGAAGTCCTCATTGCAAAGGGGAGGGCAACCAGACACAGGAGGCCTAAACACACTTTTAAGTACCTTGCAGGCTCACATGACTGTAATAACCATCTACATATATTGCGTCAAAATTCCAGGAAAAAGACAACTAGAACATCTTTCACCCACCCAGCCAACTACCCTGGTGGGATGAGGATGTAGAAAAAGCATGGATAGAAAAGGAAAGAACTACGAAAGAATGCAGGAAAGCACGAAAGAGAAGTACTGTGGCAAAACGTCTGAACATGCTCTTTTGTGTGATCTCTCACTCCTTCAGCCCTCCTGCAGTATCCTTTCTGTTGCTTCATTTTTTTTCACTAATCGCTTTTATTTGGCATAAATAATGCCTTTTCATTCGTTATTTTCACTATTTTTCTCTATGATGGACATAGCATAGTGAAGTCTCTTACACGCCATTCCCGTATGGCAGTAATTGCTACAGGAGTAATGCGTATCTTATTGTTCACCACTCCTCAGACGTATTTACGCTTCGCCAGGTTAGGTGACCCGGCCGGCGATAATATTTTATCGCATAATGTCTGACCATCTTTTCTAAGCGACGGTGTTTTGTTTATTCAAGCTACGTTGGGAAGGAATGTTAAATAAAACCAGATTTGTTTGTCTGGCGAAACACGATAAACCGTACATGAGGCGGAACGTATGACATAATCGCTTCCGGTCCTTGGTTAAAAAGTAATCATGGATTTTTTACATTTTACACAATACGAGTCTACAAATGTGTTGGTGAGAGGGTAAGCAAAACATCAGATGTCCATATATGGTAATACAAGACCTTTGCAGGCACGCACCTTATTTTACGCGGCTGTGACGGATGAAAGTATAAGCTGTCCCTTAATTGTCGGATGATAATAAAAGTACCCTTGAATAGCACCGGGGGCCCTGAATTTACGTTGAAATGAAATCACCAACGTGGATCACACGTGGAATTCCCCACGCGTGCTAACTAGTATGCATTATCCCACGTGGAATCCCCCACGCGTGCTATTTAGTATGCAAATAGTTATCATGCGGACAGCCACGTAATTCGCTTTGTCTTAATTTTAGTTTAGCCACGCCTACTGTCTTACCTCTCGAGCTACTAAAATCAAGCTATTTCTCTATCTTTTCTGTCATCCCCTTCAGGAGGCGTCGCCAGACGCGGCAAGCGGTCAGCTGTTAAAGACTGTTGTAGTCCCTTAGAATGAAGCAACGTTTTAACACCTCCGGTTGACATGTTACGCGAAATGGTCTAAGAGGGTTAGAAACCGCTGCAGGACGAAGACGAACTGGGGGAGTCAGCGGTAGATAGTTGGGTAACAGAGCTTTGACTCTCGGCCCAAAACGAAAAAGTTCCAGAGAATCAAGAGAGGCGAGAAATCTCGCATGCAGCTATTAATTGTCATTAAATTCATATATATAGAAATCTCTTTAAAAATGCAGTTATCATTCGCGCCAGAGAGTTGAAGGAAGTAACTAGCTTATATATTAGAATTCTACAAGAATTTCTTTGGATCTCTTCTATACGTGGAGTCTGAATTCATTCTGTGTGATGCGGTAATATATATTGGAGTTTGAGTGATTTAGTCGTTTAGTTCTTGATTTTTCTCCAGATGTAAATCGTAAAAGTTGTTTTTCCCGAGTAATAATGCGTAACCATATATTTCTATTTCATCTTGTGTAAATTTTAAGTAATTAACTGTTCATAGCTAGTGGCAAAAGCGATACATTAGCTAGTCACTCGTGTAGTTCTTTTTAATATAAATAATTAAATACCGGAGTGATTTTACAGATCTTACATAAAAACGCGGGTGTTAGAATATAATTATAGTAGGATTACCTGTTATCTATATTCTCTGCTATACAGGTGGTCATACCTTTTCCGATCCAACGGTTTTATAGAGATACATAATCAGATGGCTTAAGGCATCCCAGTTATATGTTCCTAAACATACAAACATTGACAGAAAAAAATCTGATGTTAGAGACCCTTATAGGTCCACCTTCTCAACCCATGAAAGCGGTTAAATAACCAGAACACTTCAATGTTAAATGGTGTTAAATGTTAAACTGGAACGGGACAATGCCAGAAGATTTTTTTTCTATCTTAATCATATAAAGTTCCCTGGCCTGATGAGGCAGAACTTACAGCACTAATATTTCTTTAATCAAACCCATATGACAGTACAGTGATCCTACCACCAAATTCTACAGAGAACATTTACGGCTATTTCCTCCAGAGAACAGCCTGGGAGTAACATTCTGCAGTTTGATAATATTTTCACCTTCACTACGACAGAAACCTAGAAAAAACTTATCCCCACAAAATACCTGCAGTACGAAAGAGGAATAACCCCACCCAGGAAAAATATAATCAGCCGACCAATTCAGCGAATCTCCGAGAAAAAATAGCAGTTGCCTAGACGGAGTTTCTGGGGCTGAACTGGTCAAACAGGACAGAAATAGTCTTAAAATACATTGTGTGTGATTTAATTCCTTGGAGCGTATGCAGCGTCGGCAGAGGGGTAAGCCTGAATGTAGTGAGCTCACTGTATGTATGTAGAGAGTGAAACGGAACGAAAGAATTTATTTTCTTAAGTTACTACTAATATAACATCTTCTCTCTTTCTTTTATTTACCTCTCACCCAATCTGAAAAGCCCACGGGATAGTTAAATTAAGGACATACCCTTTACTCATCCTGACTACTCTCCACACCCTTTACTCATCCTGACTACTCTCCACTCCCATTGTTAAATCAATTGTTTGACACGGCTGTTTGTGCCATATACCAGAACGCTCTTTTAGTTTCAGTGACCGGACTTCTGACACCGGGTAATAAATCTTCATATGCACCGTAAAAGATTACTGAGGGTTTTGGCGGGGAAAATCAGCTGATGTGTGTGTAAAATCGTTAATATATAAATCATTACACACTCGTTCTGGATAAACATAGCGCTAAAATACTTTTGTGTACTATAACTTTGTTCTGTGTTCTATTTTTAATGCATTTTTATTTGTTTGAAATTATATTTGACGGAGTTACAGACTTTTGAAAACAGCGCCATCATTTGAGGAAATTCATAACAGAAGTAATCTTTTTTATTAATGTAATATCTAAAAATCGGCCCATTCATATGAGTTTATAATTATATAGACTTCTCGAAGGGAAGCTAAAGATTATTTCCACATACTTTTTTCTTTGGTTTCATATTTTGAGAATGTGTGGTAGTCAGTTTTGTGAGTTTGGCATTACAAGAACAAGCATATTGTCACCAGATTTTATAACATTTAAATCACTGTAAACGCATTCCTGATACTCGCAAATCTTAAATAAGGTTGTAAAACAATAACATTTTGTAAAGCATCATCTGTTTTTGCATTTTCATTCATTTATAATGATATTTAGCTACGTATATAAGCGTCAGAAAACGTGTAAAGCTATAGATAGATTACTTCCACATACTTTGATCTATCTTTCACGTCTTGTTAATCTTGTATTTATAATATGAATGTCTTTTTTTATTGTGTGTGAGATAAGGACTGTTCCATTAGTGTTCTTTGGTAGACAATCCTGTGCACACGACGGCTGCCAAAGAATTCAAATTAACTGTTTGTATATCTACTTTCATTCACAGATGAAAGATAAAGCATTCTACAGCGTGGTGTTAGACGTGATACTCCCAAATATTCAATTATCTTTATACATACACAAGTAAACTGTACTACATAACAACGAAATGGAACATACTTTGTTGCATCATATGAATTGTGCCAGTGCACTGTAAAGAGCCTGTGGCAAGAGAGCATTAACTTCCCAAACAAAAAGTTCAAAACGGAATGCACTGAACTGTTCGAATTACTTTAGTGATCTGTTCTTTGTGTTTGGAATTAACGTATCAGATGATAAACCGACAGAGCATTCAACTATATTTTGTAGGAAGTGTTACTTACCAATACAAAAAGATAAAAGGAGGCATAATGAGAACTGTCTTGAAACAGCCAAGTTACTATCGGAAAACAGTCAGCACATCTGGAAAGACTATGACCATAATTTAACTATAAGTGAATGTCAACTGTGCAATTATTTTGCAAGGATATCTTTTGGTGTTTTAAAAACAAAAATCTGCTCTATCCCCTGTGATGTTCTTTCTGACCCCTCCATGTCTAGTCAGTCAGTTAGTTGTAGTCAGTCAGTTAGTTGTAGTCAGTCAATTAGTTGTAGTCAGTCAGTTAGCTGTAGTCAGTCAGTTAGCTGTATTCAGGATAGCTCTGTACAGTAGGAGGTTGATGTGCCTGCCCACACTAGTGATGATATTGTTCAGCTGGAGGTTGATGTGTCAGCTCACATTAAAGGCGATACCACTATTCATTTGGAGGTGGATAACACTACTCACCCTAGCATGCCAGTTTTTGTTGCCACATCTACACCTACCAAGTCAGTTATACATAAAACACGTACATCCACCTCGCCTGTCTTCAAAAGCGACATCACAGTACAACAGTTACTTGCTAAGCCACAATCACAACCACTAACACAAGAGGAAGAACCCCTATTCACATCCATTGTTAGAAAAAAACTAGAAACAGCAAAAAATAATATCATAAAATGCAAATCCAGAGGACAGCCTATTGTGCTACAAAAACTAATTAAACATAGAAGAGAAACATCAGTCACCAGAACGCCAACAAAACGTAAGCGATCTCAACTTCTCCACATTGTTAGGAACATCATATTGTTGGAACATCAACTGACTCACTAGACCTGCAGCAGGCACATGAGAGGAGAATTTGTACATTCCACTATTTCCAAAATTGAAAGACGCGCCAGCGGTATTAAAAATATAACTTCACAATTAAAATTTATAACGGAAACTCATTTGTTACAAATTTCTCCATCTGTGAATGTACAGATTCCTCCTATTAAAAAAAGGAAGTGTGAATGATATCACAGCCCTAACCAAAAAAAAAAATTTTTTTGGTGCCAATCATTTTACTCTTGATTGTACATAAATGAGGCCTGCTCAATCGAAATATCACATTTACTTGTCTGTAGCGGCTCTAGTTTTTGAGATACAGACATGTTTTTTGGGTCACCCTGTATTATTACAATATTTTCTATATAATATTTTCTGATGCATTCTTGTTGGGTCACTACTGATACAGGTTTACTGTGCTATAGTTGTAGTGGCTGGTAATGTAGTGTGCTTTGTAATGTCAACATAGCGCGAATGCGTGTTAGAAAGTTCGACAAGGTAGACGTCTATGCAGCAGTACAGACTTGACTCACAATCCATAACATATGAGAGTGTGTAGCATTCATCACATATAGAGGTGTAGATGTTGAGTTGGTAGAACCATATATCGTACGTGTCACAGGCATGGAGTCAAAAATATAGGTGAACAGCTGTTGACATTTCAACCATTTATTTTAGTCACAGCGACAAGACAACGTAGACAAGTTCATATAAGCATGACACAGGAACATGGCGGACGTGAAGACAGTTCACTACGATTGCATGGAACAAGTTCAATAAATATTCATATATTCCACAGCTAGCAGAAAAAACCCGCATCACAGAACGGGTAAATAACTGTTTAAACATCCATCAATTTCATCCTGACTTCACCATGTCAGATATTTTCTTAAGTCTCCCGTCGACCCCAAACATGGTGGGCGACGAAATAGCATAGTCCATCCCTCTAGTCGGACGAATCGACAATGATCTGTCCTTTCGAAGATAGTCTTATAACATTAATGGTACCACTGACTCAGCGCGTCAGGTACTCCAAATAACCCCCTCGTACACCAGGCGAGTTTTCATTTCCATAGTTATAATAACAATAACTTGTAACTCATCTGGTCTTCCACTCCAGATAGTTATATTAGGCCTCTATGAAACAGTAAACACTGTGGATTCCTCATACGTAGACATAATCGTCCATGTTCAAAATATACCGCTAACATGCGGGTTTTCAGAATAATATCTATTCTCCTGGGTTTCTGTGTAAATCTAAGACTAACAGTCTTAATTGGCTCCACCGAGCATAGCAAATAAAGTACTCTGCATTTCAAACATCCGTGAGTTTCTTCTCACAGTTTGACTCAAAATATGTTCTGCAAACACTGCGAACGAAGGAAGTTTTAAAGTTCATTTTTACCTTGCTTCGAATTCCTATCACAACTTAATAACAACTGTCGCCTTCCTGACGAACAGAATAACACAGGGGAACCTTAAATAACAAGTGGAAGAGTTTCCATCCCCAAAGGTAATGCAGAGAGAATCAACAGACATTTTTGTCTGACAGAACCCAGATCAACTTCACGCACAGGAAGTCTTTTCAAAAAACTCCCAGTTCGAGCATGCGCTGTGTACGCTTAACCTCTGAACTATCAAGTCAGCTATAGAATCCTTATATGGCCAGCTAGGCCTAATTTCGGTTCTAAGAATCGAACGCTTTGACTAACAGACAAGAGGAGGCAACTACATATTTACTTTCACTCAAAGCAAAAAATGAGTATCCGCCCTTTGATTAGGGTTCTAATGGGGTGTTGGGAAGTCAGGTATTGGTAGTACCTCTGGTGAAGGAGCTGTCATGCCCTTTTCAGGGCAGCTCAGCCACCTTTGGTCCAAACCTGGCATCCAGCTCTCACCTGTGGCTCCTCGTAGCTGTCAGCATGCGACAGCGGCCACCCCACGGACAACGGCTTTGACAGGCCGGCTAAACTAGGTGAGGGTAGCCGAATGGTTATAAACCTTCGGTGAGTTAGGGTCTGCCTACCCATGCATGCGAAGACTGGATTCGATAGACTGCGCGGAAGAAACCACCTGTTGGTTCAACGGGCATGAGGGCGATTACCAGCAACGCGCTGTGGAGCGTAAGGAGCACGGCGAGGCACGTAGAAAGCCCTGGTCATCCACTGCACCTGACTTCATCTCCAGTCGTCTTGACTTGTCTTGCCACTGGATTGAGATGGACCCAGGCGAGAGAGTGAGGTCGGCGAATTGCGCAACTCTTCCTCACTTTAATCCAAATCACCGCGCAAGTCAATCTTTCATCCATTCATCTGGGAAGCTGCTGCGCAAGACCGAACTGCTTGGCGCACATCTCTTCGTAAAGGTGCAGCGGCATGCGAATCATCCAGAAGAGCAGCAGCGGAACAGCGGAGACAAGCTAGAAAGGACCGTGAAATAAAACCTTCACATGAAGCAAACATTCCCTGCCCACACTGTTTGAGATCTTTCCAGGCCCGCATCGGGCTCATCAGTCACCTTCGTACCCATAGACTAACCTAACATATTCCTAAATAATTGGATGAACAGAGTGGTCTTCATCACCCGTGATGGACGAACAACAACAACAGGGTTCTAACGAAAAATACCTTAGACCCAAAATCTTATTACAAAATATTTTCAAACATAAACAAGTAAACAGACAGACTAAATTACTAGCTAGGAAACTGCACGCAACAGCTATGTAAAAAAAAACTATTGCTGTCTAGTCCTTTACAAAAGAAAACTGCTTGTTTACTCTCAGTCTCAGTTTTCCAAGAATCTTCCCAGAATTGCCTTTTTTAGATTTTAAGCCACTGCATGCATGTTAGTATGCTACTTATTTTATTACACTTCTAACAGAGAATGGCATCATCTTCAAGAAGAGCATGTTTTCTTTCACCGCATTTATTTTGTTATATTTGTGGAGAGTACACTTTCAAAGAACATAGGAAGCATATTAATGTTTTTGTGAAAAAGGCATACTTTGCTTACTTTAAAGTAAAACTAGGTGACCAGGACAAGTCTTGGGCTCCTCATATTGTTTGCAAAACATGTGTTGAACACCTGCGACAGCGGACTTGTGGGAAAAGAAAATGTTTAAAATTTGGAATTCCAATGGTTTGGAGAGAGCCCAAGAACCACTATGATGACTGTTATTTCTGTGTTGTGAATATTAAGGGAATTAATGGAAAAAAATCACAAAAAGTGGAAATATCCAGATTTAGATTCTGCTAGGCGACCTGTTCCACACGGAGATGACATACCAATTCCAACTTTCAGTCAGATTTCGGATTCCCTGCTAGAAGATGAGACAGCAGTGGCATGTGGAACGACAAGTGACAGTGATAGTGATTTCGAAGATGATTTTTCAGATGCTCAACGCTTCGACCAGCTTGAACTAAATGATCTAATCCGAGATCTATATCTCTCCAAGGAATCTTCAGAACTTTTGGCTTCAAGATTGAAAGAAAAAAAATTACTGACTGCTGAAACAAAGATTACATTTTATCGCAGCAGAGAGCAAGGTTTTATTCCATTCTTTTGTAAAGAAAACAACCTTGTGTTTTGTACTAATGTAGGAGGTCTTGTTAACAAAATGGGTGTAAGTTATACACCAGATGAGTGGCGACTTTTCATTGACAGCTCTAAAAGAAGTTTGAAGGGTGTTCTCTTACACAATGGTAACAAATATGGCTCAATTCCAATTGCTCATTCTACTACAATGAAGGAGGAGTATGCTACAATAAGCACAGTTCTGGAAAAATTGAAGTATTTAGAACATAACTGGATGGTTTGTGTAGATCTTAAAATGATGAACTTCTTGCTTGGCCAGCAAATGGGATTCACCAAATATCCATGCTTTATATGTTTGTGGGATAGCAGGGCAAAAGATATGCACTGGACAAAGAAACAGTGGCCGTTGAGGGATGAATTTAAAGTTGGAGAAAAAAATATTGTCAATAAGCCTCTCATTGATCGAGAAAGAGTTCTACTGCCACCATTACATATAAAGCTTGGCTTGATGAAGCAATTTGTTAAGGCACTAAACAAAGATGGTACCTTTTTTAATTACTTATGCAGAAAGTTTCCAAAATTGAGCATAGACAAACTTAAAGCTGGAATTTTTGATGGACCTCAAATTAGAAAGTTAATAAACGATCCAAATTTTATTGATTCCATGAACAAAACAGAGTCCACAGCCTGGTCATCATTTGTTTTAGTTGTGCAAAACTTTCTGGGTAACTTTAAAGCAGACAAATATTCTGAATTAGTTGGAAACATGCTGTCGAGTTTTTGTGAACTTGGATGCAACATGAGCATAAAATTGCACTACCTCCATAACCATTTACATTTATTTCCGGAGAATCTTGGCGACTTTAGTGAGGAGCAAGATGAAAGATTTCACCAAGATATAAAAACAATGGAAGAGAGATACCAGAGACTTTGGGATGTCCACATGATGGCAGATTACTCTTGGACCCTTAAGCGTGACTGTCCGGGCATATCACATTCCAGGAAGTTCTCGAAAAGATCATTTTTGCGTGTTGACTAAACAAAAGCTAGTGATAAAGTTTTATTACATTTTTGGTAATATATGCACAGTAATTACATATAATATGAATGCAGACTAAAGTCAAAATGCCACTGATACCACCTAACTCTAGGATTGTACATAACAATTGCCCTACTAATATGGTCATTCTTAGTTATCTCAAAAACTAGAGCTGATAGAAAAAATCTGATTACACTTTTGGAATCAGCAACCCAAAGTTACCCAAGAACAGCTATAAAATGTAAGGCACCAAAATGTGTGTATACCAGTGTAATTGAGCGAAATTTGGGGGCTAGAGCAAATTATGGCAGTTGTTGCGGGAGAGTGACAGAATTAACAGAGTGTGGAAATCATTTAATAGATGTATTTATTAAATAAACCTATTTATCTATTAAATTGAACATTTCGTTTTACTCATGACCATACTCATTTTTACATGACCATCGTGATGTATGATTGAGATAATTGTTAGCTCTCATGTTTTGGGGACAATTGGGTATGTTATTTTAAGGTAATAAATGTGGACTTGCAATTTAATGTTGCAATAATTAATGTTTGACGCATGAAACCAAAACAAAACTATGATATCCATTTTCTGCAGGTTTTCTACTTTTGATTTCTGTAATTTGTTATGCGCGTTGATTGTGATCGTTTTAGTGTAAATTGCATTAGAAACAAACCATAACAAAATATTAAAATAACGTAAATTTTACACTATTTCAGACTATTATATCTTCTGTTCTAATTGTGATAAAATGTTTGTTCTTGTTCTAAAATTTACTCTATCATTTCTAGTCTAGCTTTACGCAAAATTAAAGCCGGTATTTATAATAATAAAGTAGCCTAAAAGCATTAATTAAGCCCTATCAAAAGTAAACACCGCCACATTTTTTTTCCCGTTAGGAAGTTGACCACGTGACCTCTGTCACGATAGCTATAAATAGCGCGGTCAGGGAAAACTAAAAGATCGCTCGCAAACAGCCGTGTTGATCTTTTGGGTAAATAACCTCGGATTCGGATCATTCCTAGTTTTCCATATACCAGAGGGAGGGTTTATGAGAGTATATTTTCTTTCTCTTATGTAACTAAAATTCACTGATGTAATGATAACTATGTTGTTTTGTTGTGATCTATTTTCTAACGATATAATAAACTTAATAAACCTTAAGCGATTGGTGTTGGTCAAAATCTCCCCTGCTATTTATTAACTTTCTAATGTATGTACGTATTTATGTCACAAAATTGTTTGTCTGTGCGTACGTGAGGATAGTGTATTTGAATCAGTGTCAATTGAGAAAATACAAAGGGATTGACATAAGTCTTAGGCCTGACCATGAAGGACATGGGACAGAGAGCTGAAATTTTGTATAGTGTTTATTCCTTTTCAATATAGCCACCGTCTGAATTGACACACTTCTGCCATCTCTGCTTGACCTTGAAAAGACCTTGGGAGTAGAACACCCTATTTTTCAAACTAAACCAGTCATCACATGCCAATATAACCTCTTCATCGCTGTCAAAATGATTTCCTTTTAGCTGTTTTTTAAGATTTGGGAATAGAAAAAAGTCTAATGGAGCCAAATCTGGAGAATATGGTGGGTGTGGAAAAATTTCAATATTCAAATTGTTGGCTGCTAGCTGCACAAGCCGTGCTTTTTTAGAGGGCGCGTTGTCTTGAAGCAAAGGAAGATTTTGAGTGCGCGTTATCCCTCGTTTCCTGGTCACAACCTTTCTTAGTTTTGTGAGAAGATCTGCATAGTACTGTCCATTAACTGTGTTGCCATGAGGCAGATAATCTTTCAAAAGGACACCTTGTCGTCCAAAAAAAAGTCAGCATCACATTTCCTGCAGATTTCTGCGCCCTCGGCTTGACAGGTGTTGGGGAGCTCGGGGTTTTCCATTGCATGCTGGCAATTTTGGATTCGGGGTCATAATGGTGTACCCAAGTCTCATCTACTGTCACCATGGTCTCCAAAAAATGTAGGTGTTTTTCCCTGAAACATCAGAAATTTTATCACAGCTCTGGCCTCCTTCTTTTCCATTGTTTTGTCAAATCTTTGGAGCAGCAGATCTGGTCAATAGGGTACATTGCGCCGTGCACCGTAGCGGGAAAACCCATTGAAGAAACAAACTTTTACTTTACACATTCAGTGCAAATATGATGAACTTTAAATGTGCCACGTTTCATCTTCCTCCTGTGACTCCTTCATGGTCAGGCCCAAGACTTATGTCAATCCCCTTTTACGTCTCCATTAAAGTGTGTCGTACTAGATAGGTTGGGTTGAGCAATTACTCAATCCAAGAAAGTAATTTTTTCTTACACCTATACTCCTGGTAAACAGGACTATTTCTCACACCCTTTCTCTCACATAGCTCTCACCATCTCACCTCTGCTCGAATGGGACCATCAAAATATAAGGCCTATCTATGAAATTTACGACAGCGGCACTATTTTGAAATATCACACCCTATCTACATGATTTGAAATGATTGGATCTTTCTGATTAGATTTATAACATCACTGGAGGGAATATAGGCTGACAATTTCAGTTTTATTTCTCTGTGATTTGCACGCTCGCCAAGACAACACCAGACCTCGCCACAGTGAAAACTAGATTCATAATTCCTAATTGTTATCCAATTATTATTGGAGAACCAGATAAGACTTATAAAGCACAGAAAATCTGTAACCGAGACACCTGCGCTAGCATTATCCGTGCTATTGTTATCATTCAGAATAAGACAAGCAATTAGGACATCTCACAAAAGAAAAGAAATAATGAATGAAAATTATAATAAATGTTATTGACAACAGTTCAAGATAGCAGCTCACGTTTACCAAAAGTGAGTGGTCATAACAATCTAGGGACGTAAATAGAATGGTCGAGAACAGCGAAGCTTGATCAATGAATTTAATCCAAAAGGATTGGGTTAACGAATCAAAAAGTGGCAAGGTGACACACCACGTTGAGGTGACTAGAAGTCATTATTGCTTAGGAGATTCGAGGAGTAGCTGTGCAAAGAGAGAACACACTAGGACAGGTTGTATGTCTGTGGTTGTACAGATTGGCTCTCACGAGTATATACATATGTCCAGCTACTTCAAGCAAGTGTTAATCTATCACGAGATAGATATTATTTCTGTGGTGTACAGGAAGTGTATATTTCTATATGAGAACAGAGATTATGCTCTCTCTCGTGAGTATCTGATTGGAACGTTTTTAAAGGCATGATTAGCCAGTTCGCCAAGAAAAATCTATAAATATTTAAAAGAAACTGAATGCTACAGAGGAGCATAAGCACCACAATTTTATAGGGTCGGATTTGGAAGACTAAGAATATCTAAAGGAGACAATGTTATAAAGAGGAACAAATTCTATAAGTTATTGAGCTCACGTAAGAAGTACCAGTAATGTCTAAGGATCCAACTTTTGATTGTATGCGAGCTCAATTTTTTGAATCACCTTATCATGCTTGTTGAACGTATTATCTTATTAAAAGTTTTAATGGAGCAGCTTGAATTTGATTCCGTCATTACATGTTGCTGAACTTGTACCTACTACCACTGTATGAGAAGTCACTATAATAACATCGTAGAAGAAACTGAACTAACCTGCGATATTGAAAAGATAGAAATATCATCCACGAATAACCATCTCTGGCGGAGTTGTCCAGTACAAATTTAATCTTTAACTTGGAAGATAAAACGGAGAAGTTTAAACTTAGACCGCTTCACTAGGCATGCCCTCTAACACATAGTGACTCAAGCACATCACGTTTAGGTCAGCACATCCCTATTGCAGGCACACACAAGATGGTTACATACGTTATAATTGGTGCCGTGTGCGCTGTCACATACATTCTAATTAACGCCGTGACCAGTCCTTCTAAGTGACAGCATGGCTACATCACATTCTGACCAAATGTATCAACAGCAATAGCAACAACAACAGCTACAACAACAAGTCGCATTTATTCCACTACCTCCGGAACAGGAACCTACAATGGCGACTATCAAAAGCATCACTGACACTTGCATAACTTTGACCATTATGCAAAATATAACCAGATCAGGTCGGTTATCACCCCTTTTGCAGGGGATTCTAAAGAGTTTTGTAGATGGTTAAAAGCTATCGATAAGTTTGCCACTATGGTAAACGCATGCACAGATTCAGACCGCAAGCGAATTTTATATTTTTCATCAGACTCCTTGGTCACTGATTTCTTAAGAAGACGTGACAATGTAAACCCCAAATGAAACCTATGATTCGCTTAAGAAAGAATTGGTACAACGTTACAGTAATATCACCAATACGGAACACGCATGGTCACTCCTTCGCCGGATTCGACAAGAACATAAAGAACCCATTCAGTCTTATGGAGAAAGGTTACTAAATCTTGCAGAGGAAGCCTGTCTTGACGGGTTGACAGCATCACAAGATCTAGAAAAACATCTTGTAGGCATATTTATTGATGGATTGTCAGGAGATAACATCAAACTACACATGATTCGTAAAGATCCGAAAACGATAAATAAAGCGATCCAAATGGCGATTACAGAGGAGAATGTTCGAACAAGATTTAACCAATGTGTCGGACATGAACCAAGATTTGAATCTCACCCAGATCATGAGCCAATGGAAATTGGTAATTCCTGCCCGCATTGGCATCGCCCAAGTGTTGCGTGAGAAATTCTCGCAACATCGTTTTATTACAATATCTATTTTATAACGCAAGGGCAACAACTGCTTGAAATTTATAGTCACTTTTCTCGGTAAGCATTTGTCTTCTCGCGTTGGTATTGAATGCAGTTAAGTTTTGAGCTGTGGTCATTTTGCGCTGGACTGCGCATGACTGGTCTTGTTTTTTGGTCGATCGGTTTCCGCCCACCACTAGGGGAGTGAGCGATTTGAATGGCGAAAGAGATGCCTCGTTGAAGAGGGGATCTCCGCTATTTTTTGTTCTGTCAGGGATGTGTAGTCCTCTTAATGGATATTTCGTTTATTCGAGATAATACCTCTAGTGTTTCCCACATGTCGGGAGGCGTGATATTTCTGTGTATTTCCTGAAGGCAAGGTAAATTGACTTTTCATTAACTCTATCGATTTTGGGTCGTGAGCGATTTCGATTCATAGCCTGTCTTCGAAAGTCGTCGTCACGAGATGTTTTCCCAGCTCACATGTCGCTGTATTGTACTGCATCGGTTGATGCATGTCCCAAGGACCATTACTTGCTACTTTGTTAAATGAACTAGGTTTGGAAAACCTTTATTATCTAGAGGATATTTTTGAGGACATTATTTATACTTCGGCAGACGTGTCTGTCTTGCTGAAGTCAGACTAAGGAGAGTGAACTGATCTCATACATCTGGTTATCTCCTGGCTGTTATAGAAAAGGATGGAGTTTTTCACCTGACTACATTTACAGCACTATGAAATATAACATGCATATGACTCATCATTGTAATGCTGTCTACCGTCTATTGCTGTATTGAATGTTGCTGTGATAATGACTGTTTGATGTGCCTACATATTCGCGTAACCATTTTGTCACTGTGGCGTCCACAATAAATAATGAAGAAAAACGTCAACGGCTGTTACAAGAATCATTGACTTTATACGTCGTGAGTTTACTGACGTCCTATGTGGATTGCCCTGTTATTTTTGTATGAACATTGTTTGACTGAACACATCTGCACACTACACAAAACCAGACATGCGGATACCATCCATCATCATATGGCATCACGCATCACCAAGCCATACGTGTAATCAGGAGCAATTAAGCAAAAATTATGCTCGACACCCTCGTAGACGGCAAAACATACATAAGTCAATACCCCTACTTGTTCTAATTGTGGACTTCGAGGACACCTAGCCCGGGAGTGCCGACGACAAGATCCTCGCCTACACCAGCAAAGTTATAACAACCCACGACATCACAGTTATAGAAATAGTAATTACTTTAACCAGAATGTCCACGGAGCACAAACATCTCCCAGTTTTACAAGGGGACAACCACGAACGTACAACCAGGGAAACGGAACAGTCAACCATTAAGCAGGACCGTTAGTGGTGACTATAAAATTGATGGAAACAACAACTTCCTTCATCATAGGTCCGTACATAGAAAGAAAAACAACGTTGTTCCCCACACAATACCTCCTCAAAGAACACCTGAGCAAGAAGTACATTCCATAAGCATTACCCCAGACCCCAGTTCCTGTCTCATTAACATTGACAAAAAGAATTATCGCGCACTTGTTGACACTGGCGCTTCAGTTAGCCTGATTCGGGAACAATTATATAAACAGATTAAACATCTTGTAAAGTTCCGACCATCAAAAATATATATGGCCTCGGTAACAGGAAAATCCATGAAGTCCTGTGGTACAGCATACATTACATTCCAGATAGGACAGCAACAGCTTAGGCATCCCTTTATAATCACACGTGGAATGTCCAGAAATTTTATCCTTGGTAGAGACTTCCTTACCCGCCACAACGCCAGAATATATTCTGACCTGCATAAAATCAATGTTAAGAAAATTAGTAGTGTAGGGATATTTATCTTTTGGGTGTCGATGACGTCATAATGTTGACTATATTGTAGGTCATTAAGTGAAGAATTTATTTCACTATGTGATGGTGGGCAGAAAGAATGGGCCGAATGAATAGGCTAACATCACAAACAGGTTAATTAATGTGACATAAAGAAAACATTAGTTGGTACATAACAACATTTTTTAGTATAAGAATTTTTAAAACATGTTTATCAGAATACATTTGAATGAATTAGTTATACCCTTGATTCTTTGTCTTGTCAATCAACAGTTTTATTCATGGTACAGTTTCTGAAAGAGACAATCTCATATCATTTTCAGACTCCAATTGTTTTGTCTTTCTTGCTTCCGATTAGATTAAGAACTGATCATTCTGTCTTCATTCCACAAATTTGTTTCTCACTAACACTTCTATTTTTTTAATATTTCAGTTGGATTATATACAGTGTGGCCCAAAAGTCAGGATTCATAGATAATTCGGCAGCTACTTCTCTTTGTGAGAATCCCTGTCTTGCGTACATGAGAACAATCTCTGTGCGTTCTTCTGCTGCTAATGTTGAATCCATATTTGCACAGAAAAAAATTATGATATGTTAGAAGGGCGAAAAAATTTAGATAAGGCAGATTGCCTACATTTCCAAACGTTTGGCCCATCCCGTAGTTGTATATTAAATATTCTGTAACCACGTGAGATGCTGGCGTGGAGTTTGTAGAGCTAGGTAGACCATTCCTCCAGTTCCAGAGAAAAAAAAATCTGCTTGTATGCCGCACTGTCACCGTAATGTATATGGGCTACTTTTTAAATCATGAAAGTCGAGAATCAACTTATCCAAGTTAGAACAACACGGTATCTTAGAAGCAATGAATGTAGTAGCTAGTAGCTGACGGGTTAAACATCTCTTGTTGTTTGTAGGACCCACCAGTAAATTACGAAAGTCACTAAATAAAGTCGCTTTACATCCAACAACACAAACTTCATTAAGAATGTGTTTTTTTTTTTTTTTTTTTTTTTTTGTAACCGCAGTTCCTCTTCCTATGTCATATTTATGCCTGTGCGTATTTACAATAGCGCTGGTCGTAGACCCATTTTATGGGAAGTTTTGTAATACAGCTTGTTCTGACCCGAGTGGAGCAGTCCCAGTTACGATGGTTTGGCCACGTCTGCAGAATTGGAGAAGAACGTCTACCACGACACATCTGGGGAACCAATAGCCAGGAATCGAGATCTCCAGAACGACTCAGAGTTCGATGGCAGGACAACATTTGACAATCGCTGAATGACCGAGGCCTGGCCTGGAACTAGGTCAAAAGAAATACAGCGTACAGGATAACATCGCGCTCTCTCTGGTTAAATTATGTGATGGAATTGCCTCCCCTGCTTTGCAGTAGTTGTCTAACAGTGGCCAAAACTCAAGAGTATCTAATATGGGTCTTCAAAGTTGTCTACCTTGGCACAAGATTACTCTTGGCAGAGTTGTAGATAGAAGGATAATGAAGCTTCTACCTCAAAGTAATTTTCATAAGATATTTCAGAAGTCAAGAACAATGCTGCGTTGGGCAGAGCAATTGTTAACTTATATCTGAACCGCCGCCTTTAATGAAGAATTAAGCAATTATTAATTTCAGCTCGTTCAAGCCCCCACCCTGATTTACTAAGTGGAATTCTTATTATTATGGTATAACTCATTTTAGAGTGTATTTAGTAAATTGACTGAGACAAACATGCAGTACATTTAAAATGATTAAATCGACGTTAAATTTGTATATTTACAAATAACAGATTTAATAATCAACTATGTTTTAACAGTTTAAAAATGGAATAATCTTTAACAGCAAATACTTATCATCGTGTGATGGTAGTTTTTTTTTTTAGGTAAGAAGTCACTTGGCAGCTTTTAGGTTTGACTTAGCTGCAAATTGTAGTTTTTTCTCCCGCTTGGTTTTTGGGTTCTGTGCAGATAGGTCACTGGGGTTCTTGCGTCTCTGATCAAGATTAAAGGAGCAGCACGTTCTAAGTAAGATCAGGGAGTAACTGCAAAGCTGGTCCCGCGTTTCTAAAACACTCTGATGGTTTCTAGTTTGACGTCTATCCGCACTTTGTTCCAGAGATTAGAACCCTCACTGGTACCACCAATAACTTTGGTAAAAGAATAGACACGTTCTCTTAAGTATTGTGTTTTCCGACACATAGTTATGGGTCCTCCTGCTCCCTAATCCACCATCCCATCTACCTCAGAATTTATCCTCGATGCGAAATAAGCTTACTCCCTCGAGAGAACAATTTCTTTACATTTATATTGAAAAGCTTTATATTTACTTTACATTTAAATAAAAAGGCTAATAGTGTAGATATAATATATGTCACCGTTTGGTTGTACAGCGTAAAATACGCTGCAGTTAAAGTCAGTCGAACAGTTATTTGGTGTTAACAAGATGAAAGAGTATATAAAAATGGGTTAGAAAATCAGAATAATTTAAGTGATAAGTTATTTGTTCTTAACATGGGAGATAAAAGAATGAAAATGTAGTGTTTTTTTGTAAGGGAGGGAACCTTTTTAGACTTTAAAGTAATCTAAGTATATATCATTAGAGTTTACCAAATTTGCATATCAGACCAGTTTTAATAGAGATATAGAAGGATTAATGAAACTAAGTTAAAAAGTACTAAGGGGAATAACATATTATTAGCGCCCTTTACAGTTAAGAGAACGGAGTGCCGAGTAAAACGCACGTGAAAATAGTGACTAGAAATAAACAGTTATGTAGCACAGTTCACGGAGTTGGACAGCATAGAATTAAGCGTGTAGCTGGCGATAGGTGAGTGAACTGAATAACGGACCAATCACATTCACTCAAAAACAACTGTGGATCATCAGATAGGAAATTGAAGGACGAAAAGAGATGAGTCCCATGAGAAACTTTGCGGAAGCAAGAAGTGCCGCCCAGGGCTCTCAAGAAACGAACTTGTGGTCAACAAGTGTTCGTATCCAGAAACTGATAGCTAGATTTAGAATTTCTTAGCGATAGGAATTCAGGAGAATAGATTATCTGTGGTTAAATACTGAGATGAACATATTAGGAATAGATTAAGGGTGAACAGTAGGGATTGTGATAGGTGTTGGACTTCGATTTAAAACGGTAAGAAGATCTTTGAACTATTTTTTGACTTTCAGCAACTTTGTCACAGGATAATGACGCACCTATTTAAGGGAGCGAGCTACAGAAGAGAATATTGAAGCAAAGGCATAATTAAAGCTTAAAGTGGATAATTTTTATTATCAGATAGCCAGGATGGGCTGTCATACCAAGAAGATGAGGCATTGTCATTAAACGAGATGGTATTAAACAAAGGGTTTACAGCACTGACATTCATGAAACATATCATGCGCTCTCTCATATAAGAGTAAGTATGAAGACGCCACCACAAGTGAATCTGATATTCATGAAACAACTTATGCGCTCTCTCATATTAGAGTAAGTATGGTGGAGGCCATTTTGGCGTTGGACATTGTTTGATTATTTCAGGTGTAGCTATTGAAACCTTATATGCTGCATTTAAAGGAGTTAAACCTAACTAGGTTGAGATTGGGTGAGAACATGACTCCAAGGATTTAGAAGAACTGTTGTAGAAAATATGAGAAAAATAGTGAAAAATGAGAAGAAACTTTAGTAAGCTAGGGATACAACGAAATATGCCAGAGGCTACAGGAGAAACAATATATAACTATGCTTTGAGATATTTGATTGAATTAAGTGGAAGACTTGAGGACATTGTAATTGAGAGCTGTATCTGATGAATTATGTTGGTTGATCTTGGATCATCTTATGTAAATAAAAGTTGTTTTCGAAATTGAATCACATCACTCAAGTTGCTTTGATGTGTGAAGAGATTAAGGAATGGAGAGTTATTAGAAGTGAGTAATAGGAGAGATAGAAATAATAGAACACCCTGTACACATCAGTCGCTATACACCACCAAGGAGAGAAGAACGTGGTCTGGGTTGAAGAAAAAGACGAACCTTATATCATCCAGGAATCAACATCTCTGGCGGAACAAGGGGGCCAGTAGGAGAAATAGTCTCACTTGGAGGAAAGATAAAAAAGAAAGTGAATGATAGATAACTAGGCCTGCCTCAGCCACCTAGTTATAGCTATAAATTTGTAGAGCACCACCACTGTGACATGCTGTAATTTGGTGCCTTGGGACCAATTCTCAGGTAACAAGATACCGGCACGGTCACATATGTTTGCATTTACATTTGTTGAAAAATGTTCACAATGTAGATTGAATACGTTTTCAGTTACATCTACACTGGTTGAAAATTGTTCACAATATAGATAGAATATATTTTCATTTTCATCTACACTGGTTTGTACTTGTAAATATTATAATTAGCATGTACATTATTTCTTTCTTTTTTTCCTCCTGCTCCATATGGAACTTGGGACTACTCATGCTTTTTTCTCTTTAAGAGACTAACAATAAAGCAGTCACCAGCCCTTGCAGTGGTGGTTCATGAAATCATCGTTCTGTAGGCTGAGGTTGCCATCCTCAAATGACTTGCGATTTTCACAAATTGATATTCAAATGACAATATATACATATTAGTTTACATGTTAGTAATGAAAAATATAGAATGTAAAATGCACAACATACGCCAATCTTGGATCACAGACTGTTTGCTCGGAGGAATAAAGGCACTGAAAAAGGCCTCTTACACGTGTTCCTAGAGGTCTTTATTTTAATAATGAATTCCCACATTGACTCTGTGCTTTAGATTCGTCACATTCCCGGTGTCCTCGTTAAACGGTAGAGTTTATTCTGGGCTCTGAAGTCCTCAAAATTGCTCAAAGAATGGTCTGCTTCCGATATAAGAATCCTGATTCTAGGCTCTTGCAAGGTCTGGTTGTCGTCTTGGTAAGCGATTCTTACAGTGTCTTAAAACTGCGAAAAGGTCAGGTTATATGGCCTGTTCTCTCCCCCCCCCCCCCCCACCCAATCAGGGCTAAGCAGGGTTCCTATCGTTTCAAACATGAGTGTTTTGTGGGGTAATTTCAAAATTATTTCCGACTTGGAAACATTATGTGCGTAATGCAATAGGTCACCTCTCCCATATATGGAAGTGACACATCGGTACACTCTCTCAACAATGTGTGTAAGATGTAACATCTTACTTCCCATAAAGTAATCTGTTCGTAAAAGTCATACAGGAAACGATTATGTCAGTCATGTCTGCCCATAAGGTGTCTCCACGTAGTGGCTATCAAACTGTCAGCGTATTACGATCTTGGCGAAGAACACACCATGTCCGTATCAGCAATTAAGCAAATGCGCTGAGCGATTTTAGTGTTAATCTGTGGTTTGATGTCGGCTACACCCGAGATTAACCAACATGGTTATCGAATAATTATTATCTCAGCCGTTCCTTGCAAAACAGGGAGGAACGGGTAACCAAACAGATTAGACAACTTAACTCTGTGAGGAGTGTAAGAATGTTTGAAAATACAAAATGTCTGCTACATATCAGAAAGAAATGTGTCGACCCGAAAATTCCAGGTAATCAGTACGTACAACAATTGAAAATGAGTACTGCCATAGTGGAGAAGAGGTCGCCCCAATCCGTCCTGTGACAAATTCTACAGCCCAAGGTAGAAGAGGTTTGTTTGTTTTGTTTTAAGGACCATTGTCATTGCACACGGTCAAATCCATCAGTGCTCCGATCTCCTCCCTTAGATCACACAAGGAGGGTCTCTGCACAGCGCACAAACTCTAAAGCACCACGAGGATCCCAATGTAAATTCTGCCAGGGCAGTGGCCGTATGGACTAGTAATAGCCCCTTCAGTCATAACTGACTATGGGAATGCGCCCCTGAGGTGACAGCCCTCAGCTGCTTATTTTCCTGGTGCTCCTTTCGACGTTTTCTCCTCACCTCTGCTTCTTGTGTGAGCCTCTCTTCGCCCAATCTGAGGTGGCGCCGTAAACAGCATCGCCACTTAGTGCGATCGGCAGCCTCATCCTCCCGTGTTGCTGGATCCATGTCCAGTGCCCTCATATCTCTCTTGCACACATCTTTGAACCTCAGCTGTGGTCGCCCAACTGTTCTCTTGCCATCTGCTAATTGTCCGTAGAAGATATCTTTTGGGATGCGACCATCTTCCATGCGGCGAACATGGCCAAGCCAGCGAAGTCTGCACTGTCTAAGAAGCGTATACATACTTTGAAGGCCAGCACGTGACAACACCTCGACATTTGTCACTTTATCTTTCCACGAGATGCCGAGGATGCGGCGTAGACACCGCAAATGGAAGGTATTGAGCCTTCTTTCTTGCTTAGCATAGGTCGTCCAGGTCTCGCTGCCATATAGGAGTGTGCTGGTGACGCAGGCATTATATACCGCAGCTTTGGTCTTCATTGTGAGTTTAGAGTTTCCCCAAACACGCGATGTGAAGCGGGCAAAGGTAGCTGCAGCTTTGCCAATGCGGCTGTCGATTTCTGTATCCAGTGAGAGTTTGTCATTGATGGTAGACCCTAGGTATGTGAAGTGGTGCACCACTGCCAATTCATAGTTATCGATAGTGATAACTGGTGCAGCACCCACATCCTAACTCAGCACATTCGTTTTCTTTAGACTTATTGTGAGGCCAAAGTCCTTGCATGCTTTAGTGAAGCGATTCATCAAGCTCTGAAGCTCCTATTGGCTTTGAGTAATGACTGCAGCATCATCAGCGAACAACAAGTCTCTTATAGTGACCCTTCTGATTTTTGTTTTTGCCTTCAGCCTTGAAAGATTAAACAGACGGCCATCTGACCTAGTGTGAAGGCATATTCCTTCAGTTGCATCTCTGAATGCATGTTTCAAGAGTAAGGCAAAGAAGATTCCGAAGAGGGTCGGAGCCAGAACACAGCCTTGTTTAACGCCACTTCGTATATCAAAGGGCTGTGACGTGCTTCCAGCATATTGGACTGTTCCCTTCATGCCGTCATGGAATGACTTTATCATTTCCAGCATTTTAGAAGGGCAGCCTATTTTCAGGAGGATTTTAAAGAGTCCATCCCTACTAACCAGGTCGAATGCTTTTGTGAGGTCTATAAAGGCGATATATAATGGTCTTTTCTGCTCTCTTGATTTTTCCTGAAGCTGGCGGAGAGAGAAGATCATGTCTGTTGTTGATCTGCCAGCTCGGAATCCACACTGTGACTCTGGATATATGCGCTCAGCTAACTTGTGTAGTCGCATTAAGATGACTTTGGCAAAAACCTTACCAACAATACTAAGAAGAGAGATGCCTCTGTAGTTATTGCAATCACTTCTGTCTCCTTTATTTTTATACAGTGTTACAATCTTGGCATCTCGCATGTCTTGAGGAATAATTGTCTCTTCCCAGCACTGGCACAGCATCCTATGCAGGGGATGTAATAGCGTGCTCTTACAGCATTTGATTAAATCAGGAGGAATCCCATCACTGCCTGGTGCTTTGCCAGAGGCCAAGCTATCAATGGCCTTGCTGAGTTCCTCTAATGTTGGTTCGGCATCCAGCTCCTCCATAGTTGGCAGACTGTTGACACCATCAAGGGCTGCAGGCGTAACGGTATTGTCTCTAGCGTAAAGCTCAGAGTAGTGCTCGACCCACCTCTCCATCTGCTTACCCTTATCGGTTAGCTTCTCTCCGCTGATGGTTTTTAGCGGTGCCGTCTTACTTTTATGGGGGCCAAGTGCTTTCTTTATACCGTCATACATTTGTCTAATGTTGCCTGTTTGCGCTGCGATCTGGATGCTCTCACTGAGCTGGAGCCAGTAGTCATTTGCACAGCGTCGAGCAGTTTGTTGAACTTTGCTTCTCATAGCCCTCAGGATCTGTAGGGTTCTGGCACTCGGTAAACGTTTGTATTCATTCATAGCACTGCGCTTAGCTTCAATGACAGGTGCCATCACATCTGATGAAGCATCAAACCAGTCATTTGACTTTGCTGTTTTCTTACCAAAGGTGGCAAGTGCAGTACTTTGAATGGTGTTCCGTAGATGCTCCCAGTTCTCTGTAATAGTATCACCATGCTGAGGGCTACTGAGCACTTTCTCGAAGGTCGCAGTGAATTGAGCGATCATGAAAGGGTCTGACATCTTGCTGGTATCAATACGTGGTTTCCCTTCATGTCTGACACGATAGAGTTTTCTTGGTTGTGCTCTGATTTTGCAGCAAACCAAGGAGTGATCTGTATCACAGTCTGCACTATGGTACGAGCGCGTGGAGAGCACAGACCTGAGGAGTGGCCTTCTGACGAGAATCAGGTCAAGTTGGTGCCAGTGCTTGGATCGTGGGTGTCTCCATGACACCTTATGCTGGGGTTTTGTCTGAAAGTAGGTGTTGGTCACGCAGAGGTCATGGTGGACGCACAACTCTAAGAGCCGTTGTCCATTTTCATTCATCTTGCCAATACCAAACCTGCCCAGACATGAAGGCCATGAAACATTATCGGCACCCACTCTAGCGTTAAAGTCACCAAGGAGAACAAGCTGTTCTTGCCTAGGTATGCTTTTGATAATTGCTGTTAGATTCTCGTAGAACTCATCTTTAGCTTCTGAGGCAGAGTACAGAGTAGGAGCATACACACTGACAAGGGTGATGGGACCTGTGCTAGTTTGCAGGCGGAGCGTTAACAGGCGTTCTGATCCATTCTCGCCTGGTTCAACCATGTTAGTTAGCGATTTTTTGACCGCAAAACCTACTCCGTGTTCTCTAGCTTTATTAAGATCTTTCCCTTGCCAATAAAATGTGTAGTCCTTCTCGCTCACCGTTCCAGAGCCCGCCAGGCTCGTTTCCTGAAGTGCAGCTATATCCACTTGAAGTCGTTTAAGCTCATCATTAATTATGGCTGTCTTCCTTACATCGTTTACATCCTGTAGGTTTTCGGATAGTCCAGTCAACATAGTCCGGACGTTCCAGCATCCCAATCTGAGAGTTTGCTTATTTCTATTTTTTCGATAATTGCTTGGTGCAAAATTTTCTGTCCACAGTTCGGGTTTGACCCTAATCCCCATGCACCCAATGGGGAAAGCAGACAATGGCGGGACAACACCTTATTGACTGGGGGCTGCCCAGCTTGAAGCGGGCGGTAGCTGTCCAGTGAGATCCTAGAACCTCTCCCACTGTCGGAAGTAGCCCCTGGCGCCATGCCCTACGCCAATTGGGCAAAATGCTTATAATCGGTAACTGCTACTTCCCGTGTTTTGCCGACACCTATAGGGTGAAGCTGGAGTGTCCTCTCCAGGGCGCGAGCTTGGGCACAGTTATATGGAGATCAAGCTGTTGCCCATGCAGCATGTTCCCCCTCTCCACACAGCCGGTAGATCCAAAGGAACGGCAGTAGCCGATACAGTTTGGTACCAGCCATGTCGCAGGAGTTGCCAGAATAATGTCGAATCGACATTAGACTGCCTTAGGGACTCCGACTCCGGATTTATCCTCAGGGTTTACTCCCGAAGCCAATTCCATAAATGGATATTCCCGCAAGGCAGCGGTGGTTTGAATTCAGAGTTCCTTCTCTTAGATAAGCTACCAACCAAGGATCACGAGCCCTATCTGCCCGAAGCTGCTGATTTTAAGGCGCCAGTCGCTCGCCTTTGCCCCTTCTCCCGTCAGTGGAAACAGTTCCGCCGGGCTCAAATTGAGCCACACGTGAAGGCCGGGAGCTGGACTTGGTTGTCAGAGGCTGTTTGAGGCGCGTGCCATAGAAGTATTTTATCTGCAGTGAGAGCTTCTCCTCACTACAACTCCCGGCAATAACAACCTTTGGAACCACCGTATGGACTACTCTTTGCAATTTTCAACTGCCGAAGAAATTTTAAGGGGCGCAACTTGCAGACGGGACCTCCTATTTTTGTCGCCCTTATCCGTGAAGGCTAGGTATCTGATCTCACTACGCAGGGGATCAGGGGGAGTATGACATTATTAGTTCCCAGTGGTTATGAAAATATTCCACCAAAACCATTCCCTGTACCGGGAACAGAACCCGGTACCTTTGAACTTAGAGAAGAACGCCATACCTCTTTGCCACTTCTGCCCCAGGGTGAGGAGGAACGTCCAAGGAAGAAAATGTGTTTAAAGGATTGTTGAAGTGCGCTTTCGGGCGCCGATGAAACATGTTGTATTACTCATGTGAACTATGAACACACTATCATTGAAAGTGGCACAGCATATAAGTGGTCGCTATTTTAGCATGTGCATAAACTCCATATTATTAAAAGTTTATTTACTCTAAACATGGTAAACAAAAGAAAATTTTAACAATTAAAAAAATGAACTAATAAAAATAGATGAATCGTTTATGCCTTAAATAAGTTTAAGTAATGAATTGATAAAATCAAATAAGTAATGAAAATATGTTATTTAGCTTTATAGTTTTTAAATAGTTAAGTTGTTCCCCTTTGAAAAAATTTGGATGCCTTCCCCTAAATTCTCTATCTCTTCTGTTTAAAATATCACATGGTTATGTTTGTTTTTCCCCTTATTTCCGAGATTCGACATCACGTCGCAACCTGACAAGAGGTGTGATCTCTCCGTCATAGGTGGGGTATATTGTGCAACTTTTTATAACATTTTGACCACTGGGCTGTTATCTCTGTCCTGTTTTTTTAAATTGGAAGGGGGGGGGGGGGGGGGGGTGGAGGGGGGGGCTCACTTTTTTATTAGCCATTAAGAAGTAAATTTATGTGAAAGACCGCTAGCTGGCTGTCGGGCCGTTACGTCGTAAGTTTATTCGAGTGTTTCTGCTTGTTCAATCCATATACTTATTTATTTATTGCAAAAGGAAGGGTAACCAGACACAGGACGCCTAAACACACTTTAAGTACCTGCAGGCTCACGTGACTGTAATAGTCCTCTACATATATTGCGTCAAAATGCCAGGAAAAAGACTACTAGAACACCTTTCATCCAATCACCTTGGTGGATTGAGGATGTAGAAAAAGCATGGATAGAAAATGAAAGAGCGACGAAAGAATGGACGAAAGCACGAAAGATAAGTACAATGAATAACGGAGGGGTTGAAGCCAAGGACCAAGTGTGGAAGGCCTTCGTGACACAGGAGGGCACTGAAAAGACCTTACAGAAATTCTGGTCCTTACATCGACGAATGAATAGGAACAATATAAGCCAACCCAAACCTAATATTCTGAGCTCCGCGGGAATGAGGCTGTAGACCGATGAAGATAAAGGACGTACATTACTCAGACGGTAGATCACTCAGACGGATAAAGGTGATAAAGCTACCCGTCAAGAGATTAAGAATCGTGTACTGGAAAATGGATTCAGAGGCCAGATACGTTTCGACCTCATATCTGACGAAGACGTTATGTATACGTTAAAAACAAGAGGAAACACTGCTCCGGGTCCTGATGGTGTACAGTATCAACACATCAAAGAGCTTGATGACAGAGGCATTATGCATATAGTGATGGATTTCAACACCAGTATACAGAATGCTGAGGTGCCGGAAGACTGGCTACATAGTTACCACCGGCTACTTCCTAAACCTAGTAAAGACCCCACACTGCTTAGCAGCTATCGAATCATCACATTGCAGAATGTCTAAGGCAAATTTCTTGAGAAGATAGTGGCGAGACAATTAATGAACCACGTTGAAAATGCACACATCCTCCCTCACAACCTGGGCAGTTATAGACCAATAAAAGTAACACGGTGTAACGCTGGAACATTTGCGAGCTTGCACAAAATGCGCGAATCTGATTCGACGCTATTTCTGCTATTCCAAGGTACATTGTTTACATTCCTCCGACAGTCCTTATCTAGTATATATTGCTGCTTTACTTACTAGCTTTATGCGAGAAGCAAAGTATGAACCTTCTAAAGTGAAACACAAGAACAAATAATAACATTAGTAATTCATTATGCAAACGACGAATTCACAATAGATCTAGAACGACTGTCACATGCATTATTTGTTAACACTTCTGCACTTTTGCTCGCTTTGATGCACGTTTAAAAATTCAACATTGGAATATTGACGGTGAAGGTGGTAGGTTCTGTGGGTTATTATGCACCTTTTAGATCTCGTGATGTGTTCAGTACGTCTTTGACATCTTCTGGATCATTCAGTAGCTTGTGTGGCTTGTTTAACAATTTTTAGGTCACAATCATGGCTTTTCCGACACATGTGAGCTAACATCAGTAGGTCTCGTATCTTATCTGCCACTTGTTGATATCAGTAAGTCCCGTGGCTTATATGACACCTTTTAATTAATCAGTAGGTCACGTAGCGTATTTGGCACCGTGTAGTTCACATCAATAGGTCCCTTAGCTTATTTGACACATTTTAGTTGATATCATTGTGCCATGTAGCTTATATGACACCTTTTAGTTCATATCAGTAGGTCCTGTACTTATTTCATACCTTTAGTTCACATCAGTAGGACAGGTAGCTAATTTGACGCCTTTTAGCTCGAATCAGTAGGTCCCATAGCTTACACTGGACAACAGCCAAAATGTATCCGAGACAAAAGTAGCTATTTTTAACTAATTTGGACATGCTGATCAACGAATGTGAACTTACAAATCGCGAATTAGCTCTAGTTTTCAAGATCCGGGGGGTTCAGTGAGCTGGTGGCTTCACCTTCCCGACGCGAATGACCCAGTCCTTCTCTTTTCTATAGCTCTGGCGCGTGATTCCCCACGAGACGGATAGCCTTGAGTGCCAATTGGATTACGCAATCTGTAGCAGTCATTGCAACCACATTTCCTCCTTGTCATCATTTGTGTTGTGTATTCTGTGAGTGCGGACGTGTCGTTCAAGATGCCTCGTGAATGTGTGAACAGTGCGGATTATTGTTGCTATATTTGCGGACAAATAACTTTGCTATCACAAAGGCGACATCCGTCACCTGTGAAAGCATCTACATCAAGAGATCCTGATTTCGTGCCAATTGAAGCACAGCCACATAGAATTACCCAGAGTGAATTGAATGATCTAGTGAGAGATCTGGAATTGCCAAAAAATAAAGCAGAGCTGTTGGGATCCAGACTGCAGCAATGGAATCTTCTAGAAGAGAATGTGCATGTATCTGTGTTTCGTGCTCGGCAAAGAGATCTGCTTCCATATTTCAAAATGACAGATAACCTCATTGCTTGCATTGGTATAGTGGGTCTGATGGCAGCACTACACATCAACTACAAAGACGACGATTGATGGCTGTTCATTGATTCGTCCAAGTTGAGCTTAAAAGCTGTGCTGCTCCATAATCGTAACGTTTTACCATCCGTTCCACTCGGGTATACAGTCCACATGAAAGAAACGCACAACAACATAAAACAACTGTTACACACCATCAACTATTACAAGTATAAGTGGCAGATTTGTGATGACCTGAAGGTCATGCCATCACGATGGGGCTACTGCAGGGTTACACAAAGTTTTGCTGTTTCCTCTGTCTGTGCGACAGCCGTGCCAGGACTTCCCACTACAAGAAAAAAGGATTGGACCCAACGACAATTACTTGAACCGAATAAAAGGATGTACTTAACGAACCACTTGTAGAATCCCACAAGATCTTGCTCCCTCCTCTCCACATAAAACTTGGACTAATGAAGAATTTTGTAAAGGCCATGGATCAAAATGGGGCAGGATTTTTATTCCTTCGTGATACATTTCTAAGACTTAGTGAGGCTAAAATCAAGGAAAATGTATTTGTCGGTCCACAGATACGTCAGCTCTTCCGAGATCAGCGTTTTGATGATGTCCTCACAGGTGATGAAAAGTTAGCTTGGAATGCTTTCCAGCAAGTGGCCACAAACTTTCTAGGAAACAATAAGGCTGACAATTACCAAGAGCTTGTAGAAACCCTATGCAGCGCTACGAGAGACTAGGGTGCAACACGTCTTTGAAATTGCACTTTTTACACTCTCATCTGGATTTCTTCCATTCTAACTGCGGTGCTGTCAGTGACGAGCATGGATAAGGATTTCATCAGGACATTTCTATCCTCGAAAAAAGGTACCAAGGGAAATGGAATGCAGAAATGCTAGCAGACTGTTGTTGGACCCTTGTGAGAGATGCTCCAGAAACTCCTTACAAGCGACACGCAAAAAGGCGTCGCTGTGAATCATTTCCGCTATGAGCATTATTATCATATGGTATGTACAGTATATGCACATGTGTAAAACTTGTTCTACAGATATTTAAAAAACTAGAGCTAATCTGTTGTTTTAACGGCCATTTTCATATTCAGCAGCCCAAACAACATAAAGGTAACTTGGTTTAATCTCAGATACACACACAAAGTCAAAATTTGTTGTCCAGTGTTATTTGACACCTACTATATTCAGATCACAGGGTCTTTTATATTTTGAAATGCACCCTAATATAACCGACAGACCGTGTGTCTAAAGTTGAACGGGGCACACTTCGCTAAAACAAGGCAAAACTCCAAAATATTGTTTAAAATATTTGACACCTTTAGACATCAGTAGATTCTCTAGCTTATTTGACACCTTAAGTTCACGTCAGTAGGTCGCGTAGCTTTTTTGACACCTTCAGTCCACATCAGTAGGTCCCATAGCTTATTTGACACCTTTTAGTTCACATCAATAGGCCCCGGACTTATTTGACATATTCAGTCCACATCGGTACGTTCCGTAAATTATTTGACACCTTTTAGTTCACATCAGTAGGTCCTGTAACTTATTGACACCTTTGAGTTCACATCAGTA
The DNA here is from genome assembly GCA_024509875.1 of Oreohelix idahoensis. Taxonomy (NCBI): domain Eukaryota; kingdom Metazoa; phylum Mollusca; class Gastropoda; order Stylommatophora; family Oreohelicidae; genus Oreohelix; species Oreohelix idahoensis. The sequence goes on along the minus strand of JAMPIV010009408.1, from coordinate 40,660 downwards.
GGTCCCGTAACTTATTTGACACATTTTAGTTCACATCAGTTGGTCCCGCAACTTATTTGACACATGTTAGTTCACGTCAGTAGGTCCCGTAACTTAGCGGACACTTTTTCGTTCACACCAGTAGGTCACGTAGCTTGTTTGTCACCTTCTGCACCTGTAGAAATAAACGCTCAGCCAATCGACACTATAACCTCATATCGGTATACCTCTGTGGACATGCCCGAGAAATCACTAAATTAATATGAAACAAATATAAAGGTATGTTATCAGGCACTCGCAGGAAATAAAGAAGTAGAACACCACCAGGAAACCCCACGAACAATACGTGTAGACGACAGCAGCAGTTCAAAAGACTGTTAAATGTATCGTATATCTCAGTTAAATATAATTTAGGTCTCTACCCTATAGAAACTCCATCTTCATTATGTTTACCTTCGGGTGATACAAAAGCCACCTAATGCGTCTTTGCCGGATCAAAGTCTACGTGACCGAATTCTGTTATTGTATTTGTTTCTATTTCTTTAATGTCTTTGTGTTGTGTTATGTATTGTTATCCTTTAGGATGGAAACTCGGTCTTTGATGTTCACATCATTGTTGCAAGCAATTTAAACAGTTTTTTGACACTTTCAGGTGAAAACCATTTTAATACAGTCTTCAGTTTGTCCAGTTCGGAAACAAATACTTGCCAGATATTTTTTGGAGTTTTGGCACTCTGGAAATTATAAATAGAACAATAGCGCTTATACAGAAAAGTTTTGTTCATGTTAATGTTAATCAGAATCGACGTCATTGCAGTCCGGGCAAACCCATAGGTGCTCAGTCTCCCTCAGCAAATGTCGGTATGAATGCTAATTGTTCCTGTTGCGCACTGGTTGTACATACGGCGGATGCGTCCTCTCATACGTCCATCCCTGCCGGTCTTACGTTTGATGCCGAAGTCCAGCAGTCTCAGTTTTGATGATTCATTGATTTCAGTGTCATTTTTCTAATAGACGAACATGAATTGCCCTCAGTATGTCTTCCTTCTCCATGGTCAATGCACCTTTTATGGGTGCTCTTGGAGATAGTCTGTCAGCTCTTTCATTGCCACGCAAACTGGCATGACCAGGACAGTAGATCCATATCAGTTCTTGAAGATTCGATGCTTCTATGGAGATTTTCCATTCATGTCGAAGCCAGCGATTTTGGACCCTTCGAAGCATGGATTGTGAGTCTGATACAATAACTGCCTTTGTTAATAAAGTCTCAGACAGCCATCTTAAGGCAGCAGTAACTGCCTCTACTTCCATTCTCACGCTGGAGGTTGTTATCATGTAAGCCCCGTGTTGCTGTCATCTTTGACGGAGTTTCAAACGTCGATTTATTGGTTGTATGTTTTCACCTTGGTCAAGGTTAGGGAACTGTGTCTTAACTTTGCTGTGTCAGGTTGATTAGGGGTTATCTCCCTTTTTGGTTCATTCATTGTGTTTGACCTTTAGGGTCAAAGGTAAACAGTTCTGGGCTATGTGCCATGCGCAGTTGTTGCGCGCTAAATTAGACTTCCGTCAGGGAGAGATGCGAACTGGCTTCTGTAGGACGTGAATGTCCGTTGTATTTTGGGGAAGGAAAATCTTCGAAGTGACTGCGTTGTCAGTTTTCCCCAGTGATTTACTGTACGTCAGGAATGACGACAGTGTTGTTTATTGTGTTCTGAGGATTCGTTTCAAGGTAACACCGACTTTATCATTACTATGCATTCGGTTGCAGAATTTGTTAAAGGATTACCTAGCCGTGAGAACAGCTCACCGTTCCTGTAATGCAGAACTTATATTTTGTGCTCAAGGTAGCTATTTAAGACTATTCGTCTTCATATGATCAGAAGTCCAGTGACGAAGTTATATATGGTGGAAACCACAGGTTGGCGGTATACTTATACAAACATTATAGCAGGGTTTATGCAACCTGCTTAATGAAGAATACACAGCTGACGTCATATCTAGGCTCTGTGTAATGGCCACTATTCTACCGCATGAAAAGATGTAACTGGCGTGTTATGCCAAATTGAATGACGGCCCTGGTAATAGGATTACATGAGTTAAGGGCTCGTCCTTTGTATGACGGAGTTATTAAGGTATCTGATGCGTTCAGTCAGGGATACCAAAGCGGCATTATGAACTGTACATTAAAGAACATACCACTATTGACCATGCCCACATATTTGAATGTTCACCAGCCTTAGAATGTCTGATATGTACCAAGCGATTTCAATTAACATGATGTACGTGAACCTGTTTACATTGATTGTTCCTGTGTGATTCTACTGTTAGTCCTGTGAATAAATGTATGAACTGTCACCAGTAGTTTTAACCATCATTGGCTTCAGTACGAGTGTGACTGGGTGTATTGTGTAACTATATATGAGCCTAAACGCATTCGCGACTACACACCCATGTCTCATCATCATCATCATCATCATCGTACAAGGACCATGTATGCTGTCAGCGTGAGTGACCCAGATCTTCACCGCACCAGTACACTGTTCAGGTGACATCGACACGCGTACCTGGCCAACTACACATCAACATTTGCATCACATAAAAAAATCAACCAACATTACTGGTAGGCCAGTTCCGTGGGCTTTTCGGCTTCAATTTTGGTTTCGGCTACAGATTGGAACGATCAAGGTTGACAGCTATAAATGACACACATCCGTAGTACTCTACATTTCCAAGTTTTGGCTACACAGGACAGTAGAAATAGGTCATCGACTGTTGACCCACATAAACAGTGTTAGCATCTATGTGATAATGCTACATGAACCACAGTTGGTACAAGTACTGGAGTTGGCATCTAGGCAATATTGCTACGTGGACCACAGCTGCACACAAGTCAAGTATTTTTTGTAAAAATTACCGCTGGTTGTCTACACGTTACAGTCAACAGACTCTACAACGTCTGAACGTTCAAGTCACGTAGTTCGAGGTCAAGTATTTTTTGTAAACAGTACCGTCTACGAACTTTTCAACATTAGGCCTCAAGTCTCAACTATTCATCGAGAAGGTCATAGTGACTTTATGTTCCTGGAGACCACTACATGTTATTGTGGATCTAACAATCATTGCGCGCTTGACATTGTACTCCCGTGTTGACAAAGAGCAAGAGAGTTACTATACTGTTATTTGTAACTAAAATTTGTTTGCAACACATTCCATTATATGCAATGTTATATGTTACTTGTAATATTGTGGTGTATTTTTCTGTTGTTTTCAGCAGGCTGGTTGGGTAAGGTGACTCCTTTAGATAATACCACGTAACAGAGGTTGTCTATTGAGAGCGTTTTCTGTAGGGACTGCAAATTTCCTTAATTGGGATTTGCTAGCGACAATTGTTGCTATTTACGTTTAGCTGTGACGAGATGTGTTAGTATTGTTTTCGTTATTTTTTCCATTCTTTGATTTACGATTTGTTTTGTTTGTATCTGTTCGTCTTTCCTTACTTTCATTTATTTCTATACTCCTTTTTTTGTTTATAACAGTGTTGCCATTTGTCTTGTTTACTTTTCGCAGTCATCATTACACATTTTTGTAACATTTTCCTTAGTTTCGCTGTATTGTTTATTTGACTTCTGCGAACGTTTTCGGTTTGTTTTCTGTATTTTTGTTCTTGTATTTATTATTGTCATACACAGTCTACATACATATACTTGGTCATGTATTATTATTATTATTAATATGATACACTCTTCAGATAGAGATTATTGATATAATATTATTATAAAGAAACAAGGTAACCATACAAGGTCTTTGACTAAGACTTGTCTCTTAAAAGAGTGAAATAAACTGAAGTGAGTATACAAGTCTAACATTGAAGACTTGTCTCCCATTTAAGTGGGATAAGGTAATTTATTTAATTTTTCAGGTTACTGATCTCATTAGACAGAATGTCTACACTGGAATACTTCATTGGACAAGGGAAATCCCTTGGCAAGTCTGGTAAGGAATTGGAAGAATTGCCGACAGCTCAATTCGCCATGGTATTAAAGTCAGAAGAAAAGAGACAAAAAGAGGAAAATAAATTGAAAGCAGAAGCTGAACAAAAGAAGATAGATGCTGAGAATTTAAGATTGCAGATACAAGCTGAACAAAAGAAGATAGATGCTGAGAATTTAAGGTTGCAAATGCAAGCTGATGAAAGAAAATTCCAGATGGAAATGGAAAAACAAAAAAATGAAGCTGCTGCTGAAGAAAGAAAACTTCAAGCTGCTGCTGAGGAAAGAAAACTTCAAGCAGAGGAAAGAAAACTTCAAGCTGCTGCAGAGGAAAGAAAACTTCAGGCAGAGACGGAAAATAGAAGATTGGATAGGGAAGCCGAGGAAAGGAAAGAGAAACAGAAAATAGAACATGAGGAAAAACTCGCAACTTTGGAATTAGAGAAATTGAAAGTGACAAATATGGGTGCTCGTCAAGCAACTTCGGGTACGACAAAGGAGTTTGCTAGTAAGATCAAATTACCTCATTTCAATCCTTTAAAGGACGACATAGCGGATTATCTGGATAGATTCCAATTTTTATGCGACACGCATAAGATAAAAAAGGAAAAATATGTCGAACAATTGATGGAATTTTTTACAGGTGAAACAGTGACTACTCTTATGACAATAGAAGAACATAACAGAACTAATTATGATGTTGTCAGAGCAGCATTACTAAAAAAAATATCAACTAAAAGAAGAAGATTATCGTCTTCGTTTTAGGACAATGTTGCCAGAAAATGGAGTAGATTTCTCTGATTTTATTACAAAGATACGTCGTACATTTACACGATGGATTGAGTTGTCTCAAACTGAGAAAACATATGAAGGCCTAATGGACTTATTACTTCGAGACAAAGTTTTGTCGTCTGTTAATGATTCTTTCCTTGCATTTCTTCATGAGCGTAAGCCCAAAAACTTAAAAGACATGGAGGAATACTGTTGTCAGTATGCCACCGCGCATCCCCATGCTACAGTTAGCAATTCTAAAGTGAAAGAAGGGTTGCCAGTTGCTTCGGCAGCACCATATGGCCCTAATTTTAATAAGAAATTTCAGGGTGCTCAACAAAACTGGAATAGGAAAAGTAATCAGAATTACACTCATAAGCAGAGTAATCCAACATATGAAGGTTCTTCTTCTGAGAACTGGAGACGAGATGGTAGTTCTCGTAATTTTGGTGGTAATAATGTTAGACACTGTCGCAAAGGTTATCACAATAAAAACTATCCGAGCTTTTCTTCTCGGGATAACCATTCTCGACGTCAAGATTATGACGATGGTGAATATACAAACCGGGATTCAAACCGGAATGATAATTACAATAGGCAATATGATAACAATTACAGGGGAAATGATAATCGCGATAGACCTAGATATAACAAAAAAAAAGCTTACCAACAGGCAAACTCTGTACAACAAGGGTTTAATGGAGCCTGTAATCAAGTAAATGATAGTGGGAACTCTAATGCTATCACTGGTTGTGCTTTCGATTTTGGGAGAGCAACTGAATGCCCCCAATGCTCAACATTGTTCGAGCCATCGTCTGTATCTACCTTAATTTGTGGTCACCCTCTTCCCGCTCTTCCTGCTACAGTTGCGCATGATGGGAGAGGATCTCTCATCTTGCATAAAGGTCTAGTGAATGATAGTCCAGTCTCAGTACTTTTTGATTCTGGATGTACTACTGTCGGGGTTAGACAGTCTCTAATAGATAAACGCTGTTACACGGGAAAGGTGGTCAAATGTGTTACATTTGGGGGTACCATGGAAAAATATCCTACTGCTGTCATTAGCATTGATACTCCCTTCTTTACAGGAGATGTCCACGCATGTCTTCTTCCTAATCCTATTTCGGATCTTATAATCGGTCGTATTCATGGGGTTAAGGAATGCACCCCGCAACAAATTTCTATTTGGGAGGAACAAAATATCCAAACGGTCAATGCAGTGGTAACAAGAGCCCAAGCTCTTATCCCTCCAACTTCATCTGATGATAGTAATGGAGTTGATAGCCAAGACGATCACTTGGTGATTTCGCATGACTCGTTTGTTAAACGACAAGAAGAAGATCCTTCTTTAAAGAAATTCTTCCTTCTCGCAAAGAAAGGTGATCCTAATCAGAATACGAATCACAGATCGTATATCACTATGAAGAATGGTATATTGGTACGAATGGTACAACACTCGGACAAGTCTATGCATTCGCAAATTCTTGTACCTAAGTGTATGAGAGCCTTAATTCTTCAACACGCACACGATTCTCAGTGTGCTGGACATATGGGTTTTTCCAGAACTAAGACTAGAGTCCTTGCGTCTTTCTTTTGGCCATTCGTGAACAAAGACATACGAATTTATTGCCGATCTTGCAAAATTTGTCAAGAGGTCAAGTCTAGAGGTCCAAGACATGCTGCACCTATTCAGGCCGCAGATATTCCTATTCGGCCGTTTCAGAAAATGGCAATAGACATTATTGGCCCGTTTAAGATTAAGTCAGCCAGAGGACATCAATTTATCCTTACTTGCGTTGACATGTGCACGCGTTGGCCAGAGGCTATTCCTCTTAAAAGCATATCAACTGTCGATATCGCAGATGCTCTTTGGCTCATATTTTCTCGTCTGGGATTCCCCGGAGAAATACTATCAGACCACGGCACTCAATTAATATCGGACACTATGTCTCAGGTAATGGCTACTCTGGACATTAAAAGGTCTCTCAGTAGTATTTATCATCCAATGTCCAATGGATTGGTTGAACGTCTTAATAGGACACTAAAGAACTTACTTGGCAAGATAACGGAGGATCATCCTGATGATTGGGACAGGGTCCTACCTGCAGCTCTCTTTGCTTATAGAGAGGTTCCCAACGAGGATACAGGATTTTCTCCTTTTGAACTTGTCTTTGGCACGCAACCGCGCGGTCCTATGTCCTTGCTACACGATTTGATCGCTGCCGATAATATTGACGATGGTACACAATCGTCATATGAATATGTCATTGCTCATAGGAAATAAATTATCGAATCATGCAGGTTAGCTACTTCATCATCAGAATTTGCTAAAGAAAAGGCTAGGCGATTCGCTAATAAGAAAAGACGCCTACGTCAACTTTGTCCTGGAGACAAAGCATTTGTCTTACTTCCCTCGAGGGAGAACAGACTTCTCATCTCCTGGAAAGGTCCATACACTATAGTCTCTAAAATTTCGGATGTCGACTATATTGTCGATGTTGATGGAAGGCATAAAACCTTTCATATAAATATGCTTACGGAATTTATTGAACGACCAGACTATTTACAGCCTATTTTCCAGGCGACGGACGATTCTCCAGTCCAACATGGTCATATCTCATCCCTGTCCGTTATACAGGATGAGGAAACTACTTTTTTCTGATGTTAACTTACCTCTTCCCATGATTCCACTTAATTCTACGGAATCATGGAAAAACGTTACCGTCTCTTCGAACTTGTCTTTTGAGGAACAGCGTCAAGTATCTTCTATGCTACAATCATTTCAGGATGTCCTTACCGACATTCCTGGACACACACATGTCATTGAACATGTCATCATACTTACTGATCGTAATCCGATCAGAGTAAGACCATACCCTATACCTATTCATTTTCAAGCACAAGTCGAGAAAGAATTGGATGAAATGATTCAATTGAAAATAATTGAACCATCCACTTCAGCTTATTCTTCGTCGATGGTTATTGTTCGAAAGAAAGACAATAACATACGTCTTTGCGTTGATTATCGCAAATTAAATCAAGTTACGAAGTTCGATGCTGAACCTATGCCTTTATTAGATGATCTACCTCTGGTTAAGGAGCTGTCATGCCCTTTTCAGGGCAGCTCGGCCACCTTTGGTCCAAACCTGGCATTCAGCTCTCACCTGTGGCTCCTCGTAGCTGTCAGCATGCGACAGCGGCCACCCCCCGGGAAACGGCTTTGACAGGCCGGCTAAACTAGGTGAGGGTAGCCGACTGGTTATAAACCTTCGGTGAGTTAGGGTCTGCTTACCCATGCATGCGAAGACTGGATTCGGTAGACTGCGCGGAAGAAACCACCTGTTGGTTCAACGGACATGACGGCGATTACCAGCAACGCGCTGTGGAGCGTAAGGAGCATGGCGAGGCACGTAGAAAGCCATTGTCATCCACTGCACCTGACTTCATCTCCAGTCGTCTTGACTTGTCTTGCCACTGGATTAAGATGGACCCAGGCGAGAGAGTGAGGTCGACGAATTGCGCAACTCTTCCTCACTTTAAACCAAATCACTGCGCAAGTCACTCTTTCATCCACTCATCCACTCATCCATCCACTCACAACAAGTCCTGTGGCGATGGGCGAGCGGCGAAGCGGCAGGCGTGGGTGCGCTGGCAGTCGTAGTCGCAGACCTACACACAGGCGGCTCAGGCCATATGGTCGTCTTCCACTGATCGGAGCAGCAGTGGGATTCGGCAGCCCCCTGAGTGACTGAGCAGCCCTCTTTAGGAAAGCACTGCTCACCTCCATGGCATGAGGAAGGGGCTAGAAAAGGTGCCCTAAACATTGCCTGCTCCACCATTACCTAACCAGCTTACCGCGGTTGGTGGGTACCCTACTTCAGCGGGCGACACATAAGAAAAAGAAAGGACAGATTTTTCCCCCTCATTCTAGGCGCATGGAATGTGCGCACTCTACTCGACAAAGACTTTAACACAAACAGACCCGAGAGGCGAACTGCCCTGATTGGGAGAGAACTGGCCAGATACAACATTGACATAGCAGCACTGAGTGAAACTCGACTTGCAGGCGAGGGCCAACTTTGCGAAAAGGGTGCAGGTTATACATTCTATTGGAGCGGAAGAGGAACTGAAGAAAGACGAGAAGCAGGGGTTGGATTTGCAATCAAAACAGCAATTATTGGCAAGCTAGCGGAGCCCCCAAAGGGAATAAATGACCGACTCATGACGGTCAAGATCCCGCTGCTTTATGGAAGGAAACATGCCACCATCATTAGCGCGTATGCACCAACTATGACAAACCAGGATGACGTCAAGGATAAGTTTTACGAAGAACTACATGCAGTCATTGCATCAGTTCCCAAAGCAGATAAGCTTATTATTCTTGGTGACTTTAATGCAAGAGTAGGCTCAGATAACATCTCCTGGAATGGCACTATCGGAAAGTACGGCGTGGGTCGCTGTAACAGCAATGGACTTCTTCTCCTCCAGACTTGCGCAGAACATAACCTCCTTGTCACCAACACCATTTTTCGACTTCCTATCCGCAACAGGACCTCCTGGATGCACCCTCGCTCGAAGCATTGGCACCTAATTGACTATGTAATTGTTAGGAAGAAGGACAGGCAAGATGTCCGGGTGACCAAGTCCATGTGTGGTGCCGAATGCTGGACTGATCATCGCCTCATTGTGTCTAAACTTAAAATTCGTATCCAACCTGCCAGGCGCCCTCAGGGAAAGAAAACTCAAAAAAGGCTGGATATTACCAAACTAAAGAAGACAAAAATTAAACAGTCATTCACTGACACCCTAGAAGACCGTCTCAAATCTATCTCGTTAGACGGCCAAAGTGCGGAAACAAATTGGACAGCCCTAAGCGAGCAGATCTACAACACTGCTACAGAGGTCCTGGGTCCCGCCATCAAGAAACAAAATGACTGGTTTGATGAGAACTCAGATGATATAAAGAAGATGTTGGCTGAGAAACACCATCTCCATAAAGCATATTTAAATGATCCAAAATCTACATCCAAGAAAGACGCTTTCAACAACATGCGTAGAATCGTCCAACATAAACTACGCCAGATGCGGGATTCATGGCTGAGTAATAAAGCAGATGAGCTCCAAGGCTTTGCTGACAGCCATGACTTGAAAATTTTTTACCATGCACTCAAAGCGGTCTATGGTCCAACATCATCAGGATCATTTCCCCTCCTTAATGCAGATGGAAAAACACTAATTACAGACAAGGAAAAAATTCTCCAACGCTGGGTCGAACACTTTAATAATATTCTGAACCAGCCATCATCTATTAACGATGAAGCCATCAACCGACTGCCCCAAATTCCTATAAATGAAGCACTAGATGATATACCGACTTTGGAGGAGACTCAAAAAGCGATTCGTCAACTTTCTAGTGGAAAGGCCCCCGGCTCCGATTCAATTCCTGTTGAGGTCTATAAAGATGGCGGTACAGTTCTGATAGAGAAACTTCACATGATCTTCCAGCAAATGTGGCAGAGTGAAACCATCCCACACAATCTCAAGGATGCGTCAATTATACATCTTTATAAACGTAAAGGTAATCGCCAAGACTGTAACAATCATCGAGGCATCTCACTACTATCAATCGCTGGGAAGATATTTGCCAGAATCCTTCTTAATCGCCTTACGGCTCATCTTGACAAAGGTCTTCTACCTGAAAGTCAGTGTGGATTCCGGAAAGAACGTGGAACCACCGATATGGTGTTGCTGCAAGACAGCTTCAAGAAAAATGCCAAGAACAGCACTGTGACCTGTACACAGCTTTCATCGACTTGACAAAGGCGTTCGACACGGTCAGTAGAGAGGGTCTATGGAAGATCATGGCAAAATACGGCTGCCCAAAGAAATTTATCTCAATAGTGCAGCAGCTGCATGATGGAATGCAGGCTAGAGTTCAGGAAAACGGTGAGCTATCGGAGCCTTTCCCAGTCTCAAATGGAGTTAAACAAGGGTGTGTACTTGCACCGACTCTTTTCAGTATCATGTTTTCTGCTATGCTGACTGATGCTTTCAGAGACGGGGACACAGGAATCGACATCAGATATCGTATTGATGGAAAATTGTTTAACCTTAGGAGGCTTCAAGCAAAAACCAAGGTCAAATCACACACCATCAGGGATCTTCTGTTTGCTGACGATTGTGCCCTCAGTGCTGGTTCAGAGGCTGATCTGCAGCGTAGCGTTGATAGATTCTCCGAAGCCTGCTCCAACTTTGGGCTTACCATCAACACGGGGAAAACAGAAATCATGTACCAACCAGCTCCTGGCACAATTTATACTGAGCCAGTCATCAAGGTAAATGGTGAGAAACTGAATGTTGTGAACAGGTTCACATACCTTGGTAGTACACTATCCCAGAACATCGTCATTGATGATGAGGTGAACACCAGGATCTCCAAAGCCAGCAGCACATTTGGCAGACTATACACCAACGTTTGGCATCGAAGTGGCATTAGTCTACAGACTAACCTGAAGGTATACAGAGCTGCGGTGCTTCCAGTGCTGCTTTATGCATGTGAAACATAGACTGTATACAGGCGCCACGTAAAAAAGCTCAACCACTTCCATACAGTCTGTCTCAGGAAGATAATGAACATCAAAAGGCAAGACAAGATCCCGGATACCGCCGTTCTTGACAGAGCTGGTATCCCTAGCATCGATACTATTCTGATGCAGTCACAGATTCGCTGGACAGGTCATGTAGTCCGCATGCCAGACCATCGACTGCCAAAGATACTCTTTTATGGTGAGATGCAGAAGGGTAGACGCTCCCATGGTGGCAAAAAAAAGCGCTTCAAAGACACGCTTAAGGCTTCATTAAAAACCTTTGACATAAACCCAGACACATGGGAAGCTGCTGCGCAAGACCGAACTGCTTGGCGCACATCTCTTCGTAAAGGTGCAGTGGCATGCGAATCTTCCAGAAGAGCAGCAGCGGAACAGCGGAGACAAGCTAGAAAAGATCGTGAAATAAAACCTTCACATGAAGCAAACATTCCCTGCCCACACTGTCCGAGATCCTTCCAGGCCCGCATCGGGCTCATCAGTCACCTTCGTACTCATAGACTATCCTAACATCCTAATACTTGGATGAACAGAGTGGTCTTCATCACCTGTGATGGACGAACAACATTAGATGATCTACTTATTAGACTTTCTAAATCTAAATTCTTTACTAAACTAGACTTTTCGAAAGGTTATTGGCAAGTCCCTTTGACGGAACACGCCAAACCTCTCACTGCTTTTTCAACACCTAGGGGTTTATTTCAGTGGAATTTTATGCCTTTCGTGCTTATGAACGCCCCAGCAACTTTCATGCGCATGATGCGACGAATTCTATCGTATCGTACAGATGTCATCGCCTATTTGGACGACATCTGTCTGTTCAGTGATACTTGGGAAGAACACTATTTAGGTTTAAATGAATTACTATCTACTCTACGTGAGCATAGTTTGACTGCAAAACCTTCTAAAGCTTTTGTTGGGTTTAGTGAAATTTCTTTCCTGGGTCATCGGGTTGGTCATGGTCTGTTGAAGACAGAGGACCAAAACATTTCTAAGATATTAAATATCTCAGTTCCAAAGACAAAAAAGCAAGTACGTAGTCTCTTGTGATTAATACAATTCTATGGAATATTCATTGATAATCTATCCTCCATTATGGCACCACTTTCAACGTTATTAAAAAAAGGTTCTCCTAATATGGTGCGTTGGTCCCAAGAATGCCAATCGTCATTGGATCAGGTTAAGAATTTGTTCTCATCTCATCCTATCTTAAGACTACCAACGATTGATAAGACTTTTGTCCTTCGTAGTGATGCCTCTTCCACTGGGATTGGAGCGGCACTAATGCAGGAGTATTCAGGAACTCTGCATCCTGTAATGTATATTTCTAGGAAGCTGAATGCGACAGAAAGGAATTACTTGGTTTTAGACCGTGAATTGTTGGCCATGGTTTGGTCCATTCTTAAGCTACAAAGGTTCCTTCTGGGCGCGCATTTCATTATGGAAACCGACCAAATAGCTCTTACAGCTATGCAAAGTAAGGATTTGAAGAGCTCGAGATCTACTCGTTATGCTATTGCTCTTCAATCTTTCCATTTCACGGTGCGAGCTATCCGTGGTTCGGATAATGTGATGGCAGACATATTGTCTAGATGCCCACATGATTCCATTTAAATCTTATGTCCTAGATTTCCTGATACACTTCCAGACTTATGTCTGTTCTTAATATCATAATATATTAACACAATTGTTTCACTATTTGGATGATGTATAATGACTTTAACAAATTTGGTTATGTCCATCCATGATATATATCCATTAGATATGTTGATGGTGTAGTATTGTAGTTCATGATATTTGTATATTGCTATAGTTATAGTATTTGACAATTTTTGATATCTATGATTGGTATTGCCAGCAACTTAGATTTCTTTAACGGTACCTCCCGAGTTTGTTTTGCTTAGAGGAAATATTTTCTCTTATGATGGGGGATGATTTTTACTCTCTCCAGACGCTTTATTTATGCGTCTATTGTACCTGATATTAGGTTCATTCTTTCATGGGCACATAATTGATGCTTGTGCTATCTTGCTCATGGATATATTTTTTTTTAAAGTGTCATTTTTTACAGGGGGGGGGGGTGCAGGGGAGGGTGCAGTAATATGTTGCTATGATATATATATATATATATATATATCATTAGGATTCTCTGATCTCTGAATGCGTTGATTTCGCGTCTCGGTGTTACTCAGAATTCAGATGCTAAGCGTATCAAGATAAAAGACTTACGGTCGGTCTTCGAGGTTTCTCGTCTGGAGTTTTCGACCGGCATCAAAAGACTTTCTGTTCAGCTAACGGGTTCCCTTGTAGAATGCCCGCTTCTGAAGATCAAAGAGCTCAGGGGTTTCTAACTTCCCCTGAGTACGAAACTTCAAAAGGGTCTGTGTTTTGTCTCTCCCACGTGCTTGCCAGTCTGAGAACTATTATGATTGACAGATGCTCGCGTGATGGGACGAGGTAAACACGGCCTGATTTGCTTCCCTGTTATGACTGACAGGTCACGCAGTTTGTACACATTCGTTAGCTCGTGTTGGAAGAAAAGAAGGCGGGCAAAATGGTACGATCCAGAAATAGACAGGTGGTATATATGCCTGTTTAGCTAGCAAATCAGAGGGCAGCTATTAGGTTGCAATAAGCTGTCAGATTAAACTGTAGACTCTTTTTCCATTAAACGTCCCAGTTGGATTGCAGCTATTTTTGCTGTATAGATGTTAAACAGCACCGGTGATAATGGAAAAACATGGGGTAATCCAGGGCAAATGTGCATTGGTTCTGATGTCCATGTTCCCAAGCGAAATGCAACTGCTCTCTCAGTTAATACAGCTGCTATCCACCTTGTTAGTCATGGGTTTACACCACATTCCTTTACACAGTTCATCAAGGTTGCAAAGTCAACACTGTTGTAAGCATCCTCTAGGTCAGTTGCCACAGTCACCGTTTCTTATTTACCATGGAAACCCTCATATACATCGTACACAAATGTTCCAGCGTTACCTCATGTTACTTTCATTGGTCTATAATTGCCCAGGGTATCAGGGAGGATGTGTGCATTTTCAAGGTGGTTCATTAAATGTCTCGCCACTATCTTCTCAAGTAATTTGTCATATATATTTTTAATGTGTTGATGTGATAGCTGCTAAGTAGTGTGGGGTCTTTACCAGGTTTAGGAAGTGGCCGAGGTAGCTAAGTAGCCAGTCTTCCGGCATCTCAGCATTCAGTATACTGGTGTTGAAATCCATCACTACATTCATTTTTTCACGTGTTATTCTTTAACAAGTGATTGCTTAATAAAGTCTTAAATTGTCATTCTATTTTGGGGTTCGTCTCTATGACATGGCATCTGTATTTGAACTTCGTCTATTCCGTCAGCTCTCTCATAACTTACAACTATTTCTCTTTAAAGTTGGCGGTCCGTCTCAGGCTTTTCTCTCCACCACACAATTTCTCCTTTAAAGGGTTGAGTGACTGTCGTGTGGTTATTTGATGCTCTCCTCCCGTGGAGTTGACAATTGCCACACCTTTCATTTCCATTCCTCCAGCTACTGTACCTTCATCGTTCTCATCGACTTCTTGTTGAATCGCCAGAGAGGTAGATCCCGTGACATGCCCATTCAGGCCTATTGGGAAAATATTGTTAGGCCCATATCTTCTTGACCATACGGCACACTATGGTTATTGGGGTCAGCATCACGCCGGGTGCCTTTAACCTTCCCAGAGTTGCTCTGGTACCTTATTAATGAGGCTAAAAGAAGTAGAAGGAGATAAAAACACACATGGAGAACGGAACTGGAGCCATAAGAGAGTAATAAACACGACATATAAAGACCGATGATCAATCTGATTACGGAAACAACGATAGATTGTTTGGTCTGTTTTTGTTCCACAAAGACGTCACTAGGCGTGGTGGAAACAGCGATAGATCGATCAATTTGTTGTTGCCCTAAGACGCCACTAGGCGTACTGGCCACATACTGCTTTGCCGGTTGATGGCTAAGGATGGAAGAAGAAGAAGAATAAAGACCGATAACGAGTCCCACATGGCAGGAAGATCTAGTATAAATTCATTGACGACGTATGCTCCTTTGGAAGTCAGAAGATAATTTTTGCGATGGTGAAGTCACCCGTTATTATTCAATTATCTTCAGGTACTTCGATCGTAACGGGTTGCATGGGTTTTCCCCGATGGGCTGCATATTTTGTGCATCTTAATATTTCTCTGACCTATCGCAATGTCTGCTCCATCTATCTGTTGTCCTCTTCTTTAGACCAGTACTTCGACACCTAGATAAATTTAGCTCTTTCCAGGTTCAAACTCTTTCCACGTTTTCCTCATCATGAAAAGAGTTTGAGCTCATGTCACACGATAGGAAAATTGGACAACATCCTTTTGAGCACCACAAAGGTCCAAAGTAATAAAAGCTGTGTGTTGTGCAAATACAGTCGCAACAGCATGTATTCGTTGAAGACCTATGCTACGTGCGTAGCTAAAACTTACTGATGATAGATAGATGTACATCAGTATTTAAATAGTTCTGTTTGTATCCATCCCTGTCTACCCTTATATTCTGATATCCTGTTACCTTGAATCAACTCTGCTGAGTTAGATATCTATCTTAGATATGTTTCTTGAATGCAGGTCACAGTGATATTTTCAGCTTGGAGTCTGGTTGCGAATACTCATGCCTTTTTCAAGACTCCTGCGTTCCCTTGAAGGATGTTTAGCTGTAGTGCTTTATTTATGTTTTGATCTACAGTAATTTCCTATTTCACTAACACTATAAGCTCCTCTGGTCAAAACATGGTTATCCCCAACAGTCATCAATTAACCTTTTCGAGCCCTGGGAAATGGCATTCCTTCCGCCTGGCTGGACTCTTCAACGGGAATACTACATTTGTAATCGGTATGTGGGATTTAAAAAAATATTTTTATCCTGAAATGCACCATTGCTCATCATAGATGACACTTCTGTGATTTCGTGCCACTCTTTGCGTGTCATTGATTTGCTTCTGAAGGAAAATGTAAATGATCACAGGAGAATGAATGTTCGCAAATATTTTGTAAGCAATATATATTTTTTAGTGCTTAAGGGAAAGTCATTATTGAGTTACTTCCCTTGAAAGTTGTGCCGTCTCTTTCGATCGAACTCCGCGGATGAATCCAGTTTTACTGCGATTTATTCTTTGTTTGGGTAGTAATAGATTGTTCTTGCTTCAGAATATCTATGGCCTGAATTTATGTGTATTGTTTGTCTGTGTAGGACGAATCTGTCTTATATCTGTATATCTTTACATATCTAAGTCGAACTATATGTTCTGTTGTCTCTAGAGAGGTCAAAGGCTGTTCGGCGGATGTGTCGCGAGAGAGGTGTGTTTTGGCTTCGCCCTGATGATGGGCTGTGTTTTTCTATGTCGGCTTGACGCCGGGGAAAAAGTGATCTCAGTGGTTTTTGGGGAAAGTGATAGTCATCTAGACCTATCGTGTATGCTTTACCCCAGTGTTCATTCTTATTGCCAAGGAATGGCAAAATCATATTTCTGAAAACCAAGGTAATAAAGATACTCTTTTGAACTCTCGTACGAAGCCACCGTTTTTCGATAGGGATGATTTGTACGTCTGAGAGGATACATCTAACTAGATGAAAAAAACGATTCTGATTCCTAGCAGCACTATATCCTGTAGAATGCAGTCAATTGTTCATGATCAAATCTACAGAGCAATGAAATGTTTAATGAATGACTAACTTTAGGACAGATTCATTATCTGTATCCAAACGTGAGTGACAGCTCACGAGTGAAGCCATCTTGGAACCAAACATGTAGTGACTTTCAAGAAGAGAAAAGGGATGCCCGTATTATCGCTTGATTAGTCCAGAGATCACTGCTACACATGAGAACCCATTGCTAGCGGTTCAATATAATTATATGGAAAAATCTGTGCTGGACATTATGTTAAGGAATCTTCGCTAGACGAGATTAGGTCTAGAAGCCATCTTGGATATTGTTTATAATCTGACGTGCTTTGTCAGTAAACTCAGTTGATATATATATATATATATGGGCAATACTGAGTGCTTGGCTACTGACAGTCCATTATACTATTATTCTACATGAGTGCCCATGTAACATAACATTGCAAGACCATTTATCCACTGTACCATGATGTATTATGCCAACCTGTGATTTGTCACTATCTGTGCTGTCGAGTGTGTACGTCCAATTAAACTTTAGTAAAGGTACACAGTCGTTGGTGTCGATGACTTCCAGCCATACATGAGTGTGAGAAAAGAACATTTGTCAACACCACGAACTCTTCCTATCATTCGCACATTATACACTCCATCTATGTCTACACACCACTGCGTAGGTCAAGTTGACATTCCATACTCGAACCACGAGCAACACAACAACACAGTATTTAACTCTGGTGATGTTCGAGCGAGCTTCAGATTTCTCAGCATGTCTCTTGCTCAGGGCAAGGGTCTTGTATTAAGAGTTTATCAACTGATGATGATGATGTCTGCTTCCATCCACTTATATTTATCATTTGGTGGACATCATTAATAAGAAAAAAGATTCTTATCAACTGGTGGACCAGCTTTCTGGGTTTGACCTCGCAGAAGTTCAGAAGTCAACAGATTACCGATACCAGACCGTTTCCTGTGGCTGATACGACACACTTGCAGTATTGGTTTGCTCTTTGTCAACACTTCGTCACGTGACCTGTCAAGTGAATGCAGTATGTAGGTCAGCGTTGTTGACATTTTTACATTAGACATTACAGAGTTTCACAGAACAGTTGGATCAATTCTTGTCAATGTTAACAGGAAGACAGTATTATTGAACTAAGAAGTCCTATTTTCATCGATGGATCTTCTTGTTTTCTATATATGAACTTTAATATTTAAGGCCAGAATATATATTTCAATAAAGTGGCAGTTTATTTATTTTACAAGAATAACTTTGCCATTACTGTAAAACTGAGCCTATTTTGCAACACATTACACACATGATATATGTATTTATGATATGTTACATGTTATTTGTTTGTATAGTATGTTAGTTTATATGTCAGCGGGTGTGTTTAAGGTTGGGCGGCGTCCTCACAACAGAATATCCCACGTCATAGAGGGTCCGTTGTGGGCGTTTTCTATAGGTGCAATTTTCTTGATTGAAAATTTGCTTGCGACAACTGTTGCTTTTGTGTTAGCTGTGAAGTCTGTAATTATTGTTATTTTTGTAATATTTCTTTGTTCTTTAGTTTTGTTTTGAATTGTTTGTAATTTGTTGGTCTACCCTTTTCTATCTTTCAGTTCTATTCACAATTTATATTCATATACTGTGACGTCATTTGTGTTGTTATTCTTTGCAGATTCAGTGATTATTTTCATTGATTTCCCTATTTGATTTATTTTGATTTCTGCAAACGTTTTCGTATTGTCAGTCCTATTTGTACTTTATGTATTCTGTTGGTTGACATATGTTTTATATAGGTATATTTCATAAGACACAATTGCCTGTGCACTGCACTTGGATTATGGTATAAACCAGTACCTGATTATTATTACTGTTATACAAGACCTTATTAAGGCTTGTGACCCACAGATATTGGGATAGTATACTGATTAATCAAGTCATTAAGAACTTGTGGTATTATTATTGTTTCAGGTGATTAGTATTATTGTTAGACACCATGTCTACATTAGAATACTTCATTATACAAGGGAAAGCCCTTGATAAGACTGGTCAACAATTAGAAGAATGGGCAGTTGCTCAATATGACAAAGCATTAGCTGCAGAAGAGAGAAAAGCTCTGGCTGAAGAGAAAAGATTAGAAAGAGAAGCTGAGGCTGCTGCTGAACAAAAGAAATTGCAGATGCAGGTGGAGCAAAGGAGATTTGAAGCTGAACAAAAGAAATTAGAAAGAGAAGCTGCTGCTGAACAAAAAAGATTAGACAGTGAAGCTGAACAAAAAAAATTAGAAAGAGAAGCTGCTGCTGAACAAAAAAGATTAGACAGGGAAGCTGAACAAAAAAGATTAGACAGAGAGGCTGAAGAAAAAAAAGCAATAAGAGAACATGAATTTGAGTTAGAGAAATTGAGATTGACAAGTATGATTAATGTTAATCAGGCATCTAGTGGTAATGGTAAACCTTCTACTTACAAGGTTAAGGTTCCACCGTTCAATCAGTCCAGTGACGATATTACATTCTGGCTGGATAGATTTGAACGTTCTTGTCGTACACATAATGTGGATAAATCACAATACGCTAATCAATTAGCAGAAAACTTGAAAGGTGAATCTTTGACTAGATTATGCCTTGTAGGAGAAGCAGATAAGGATAATTATGATGTCATTAGGGCGGCTTTGATAAAAAAATACCAGCTAAGTGAGGAAGGCTATCGCCTTTTGTTTAAGACGATGGTGCCTGAGACAGGGGTAGAATTCTCAGAATTCACTGCAAAGGCACGTCTCACAGTTGATCGTTGGATTGAGCTTTCCAAAACAGAAAAAACGTATGAAGGACTTATGGATTTGTTGCTCAGAGATAAGATTATGTCATGTGTTAACAAACCATTCCTGGAATTTATACATGAGCGTAAACCCAAATCTCTAAAGAAATGGAAGAATATTGTTCCCAATATGTCACTGCACACCCCGACGTGACTTTTGGCAACACTAAGATTAAGGAGGGTATGCCAGTTGCTTCAGCAACACCATACAATCCCAATTATTCACACAGATTTCAGGGACCTCAAAACAGATTTGATAAAAAAGGTAACCATAATAGTTATCAAAACCAAGGTAACCAATCATTTCAGGGTTCTTCTTCAAAGAACTGGAGACGAGCTGATAGCTCTCGACACAGGGGTGGTCATAATTATAGGAATTTCCGTAGAGGAAGTAATTATAGAAACTATCAGGGTTATCCGTCTTGGAGTCAACAAGATCATAATTACAGAGATACTCATTATAATGAATATGATAATGGTAACCAAGGGAACTATGACTCAAACCCAAATAGGGGTTACAATAGAGGTAACAATAACTACAGAGGTGATAATAACCGAGGTAGATCTCAAAACAAAAGACATAAACCACATTTTCAGGCAAACTCTGCACAACAAGAGTCCCATGAAGCCTATAAACAGAGTAAAGATAATAATGATGCTAGTAATATGGCATGTGCCGCTTTTGATTTTGGGAGAGCATCTCAGTGCCCCCAATGCAAAACGTTATTTGAGCCAACCACAGTGTCTACTTTAAGCTGTGGCCATCCTCTTCCTGCTCTTCCGGCATCAGTCGCGCATGATGGAAGAGGTTCTCTTGTCTTACATAAGGGTTTAGTGAATAACAATCCAGTCTCTGTGCTATTTGATTCTGGATGCACCACAATTGGTGTTAGGCAGTCACTCGTAGATCCTTCCCGTGCCACTGGACAAGTAGTCAAATGTGTAACATTTGGCGGCACATTAGAGAAATACTCTACTGCTATCATTAGGATTGCTACTCCTTTCTTTACAGGAGATGTACACGCATGTCTTCTCCCGAATCCGATCGCTGACCTCATCATCGGTCGCATTCATGGAGTCAAAGAATGCACTCCGCAACAAATTTCCGCGTGGGAAAGGCAAAACATGCAGATTGCTAACGCTGTAGTCACTAGAGCTCAGGCTCTTAATATGCCTCAAACTTCATCTACTGAAGATAATGAAGTGCATAACCAAGATGATCCCTTGGTAATTTCTCGTGACTCGTTTATAAAACAGCAAGAAGATGATCCCACTCTGAAGAAATTCTTCATTCTTGCAACTAAAGGTGATCCGAATAAAGACACAAGTCGTAAATCGTGGATTACAAAGAAGAATGGCGTACTTGTACGTATGGTTCAAGACTCCATTACGTCAAGTCATTCTCAAATCCTGGTTCCCAAGAATTTGAGAGTTAAAATTTTGCAGCACGCTCACGACTCTCAGTGTGCTGGACACATGGGTTTTTCCCGTACTAAGTCAAGAGTCCTTGCGGCTTTCTTTTGGCCATTGGTAAACAAGGACATACGGATTTATTGTCGATCTTGTAAAGTATGTCAGGAAGTTAAATCCAAAGGTCCACGGCATGCTGCACCCATTCAGGCGGCGGACATTCCTATTCGGCCGTTTCAAAAAATGGCCATAGACATTATTGGTCCATTTAAGATCAAGTCTGCCAGAGGACATCAGTTTATCTTGACATGTGTTGATATGTGCACACGTTGGCCAGAGGCTATTCCTCTGAAGAGCATTACTACTGCTGATATTGCAGATGCTCTTTGGCTTATATTTTCTCGTTTGGGTTTCCCCGGAGAGATATTGTCAGACCATGGCACCCAACTAATATCAGATACCATGTCTCAAGTAATGTCTACTCTGCAGATAGATAGATCTTTAAGTAGTATCTACCATCCAATGTCTAATGGTATGGTCGAACGCCTTAATAGAACACTTAAAAACTTACTAGGGAAGATAACTGAGGATCATCCTCAAGACTGGGACAGAGTTTTACCTGCGGCCCTCTTCGCTTACAGAGAGGTACCCAATGAACATACAGGATTTTCTCCCTTTGAACTCGTCTTTGGCGCGCGTCCGCGTGGCCCTATGTCGTTGCTTCACGATCTCATAACATCTGACAATATTGACGATGACACAAAGTCATCCTACGAATATGTCATCGCGTTGAGACAAAAGATTATCGAAGCATGCAAATTAGCAACTTCTTCTTCTGAATTTGCGAAACAGAAGGCAAGGCAATTTGCCAATAAGAAGAGATGCTTACGACAACTTTGTCCTGGTGACAAAGCATTTGTATTACTACCTTGTAGGGAAAACAGACTACTTATTTCTTGGAAAGGTCCGTACGATATAATATCGAAAATTTCCGATGTCGACTATATTGTCGATATTGATGGGAAGCATAAAACCTTCCACATCAATATGCTTACTGAATTCCATGAACGTCCGGATTATTTGCAACCCATTTTCCAAGCAACGGACAATTCTCCAGTACAACATGGTCATTACTCATCACTGTCCGTGATACAGGATGAGGAAACAAGTTTTTCAGATGTAAATCTTCCTCTTCCAATGATCCCACTTCATTCTAGTGAATCATGGAAGAACGTTACTGTCTCTCCTGATTTGTCTCTAGGAGAACAGCGACAAGTTTCAACTATGTTGCAAACATTTCAGGATGTACTCACTGACATCCCTGGACAAACGAATGTCATTGAACATGACATTGTTCTAACTGACCATACTCCTATTAGGGTTAGACCTTATCCTATACCTATACATTTTCAAGCACAGGTCGAGAAAGAGTTGGATGAGATGATAGATTTGAAAATAATCGAACCATCCACCTCTGCATATTCTTCGCCGATGGTTATTGTGCGTAAAAAAGACAATAACATACGTCTTTGCGTTGACTATCGAAAATTGAATCAGGTAACGAAGTTCGATGCTGAACCTATGCCTTTACTGGAAGAACTACTTACTCGACTCTCCAAATCTCATTTTTTCACTAAACTTGATTTGTCTAAAGGATATTGGCAAGTTCCTTTATCTGAACGCGCCAAACCTCTCACGGCTTTTTCAACACCTAGAGGTTTGTTCCAATGGAATTTTATGCCTTTCGGTCTTATGAACGCACCAGCTACATTCGTACGCATGATGCGCCGAATCCTATCTTATCGGTCAGATGTCATTGCATATCTAGACGACATCTGTCTTTTCAGCGATACTTGGGAAGATCACTATTCAGGGTTAGATGAATTGCTGTCTACTTTGCGCGAGCACAACCTGACAGCGAAACCCTCTAAAGCCTATATTGGTTTTAGCGAAATTTCTTTCCTAGGCCACCGAGTTGGTCATGGTTTCCTAAAGACAGAGGACCATAATACTAGTAAGATACTTAACATCTCAATCCCTAAGACTAAAAAACAGGTGAGAAGTCTGTTAGGTCTTATTCAATTTTATGGCAGATTCATTCAGAATCTATCCTCTATCATGGCACCTCTTTCAACACTTCTAAAGAAAGGTTCGCCTAATGTGGTCCACTGGTCTCAGGAATGCCAATGCTCTCTGGATAAGATTAAAACATTGTTTTCAACACCACCTATTTTAGTGCTACCCACTAAAGATAAAACATTCGTTCTTCGTAGTGACGCTTCATCCACTGGGATTGGAGCGGCACTAATGCAAGAGTACTCTGGAACTCTGCATCCTGTAATGTATATTTCCAGAAAACTTAATGCGGCAGAAAGGAATTATTCGGTTTTAGACCGTGAGCTATTAGCTATGGTTTGGTCGATCCTCAAACTACAGAGATTCCTTCTGGGCGCACATTTCATAGTAGAAACCGACCAAAAAGCTCTTACTGCTATACAGAGTAAGAATTTGAAGAGCTCGAGGTCTACTCGATATGCAATTGCTCTTCAACCTTTTCATTTCTCTGTGCGAGCTATTCGTGGATCAGATAATGTGATGGCAGACATTCTGTCAAGATGCCCACATGATTCCACATAACTATTAGGGCTTAGACTTCTTGATATGTCTAGTTCTATAGTAGTTCCTTTTCTATATCATGATAGATACAAATTTGTAATTTAATAATATAATGATTGTATCACTACATAGCGGTTCATTGATGTTTATTCACCGCTGTGCTTTGATGATTTTTTCTTCATAAATCATAAATGTAAGATATCTAATACGAAATGATGGTATGAATTTTTTAGGCATCGTGTAATTGCCAGAATTGTATTATACTTTGATGACACCTTCCTGGAAAAATATACTTATAGAGAAAATATTTCTCTCAGTTTATGAGACACATTCTCACCAGTCGCTCCATAAGTCGACTTAGCCTCATATTAGGCGTTATATGTATTCCTGATATTTTCATCTGCGCATTATTCATGCGTTGTGAGCCTATTGTACGTTGCTCCTAGATGTATTTCAAAAAGAAAAAAAAAATGTTCCATTTTTTTTTTCCCGGGAGGTGTGGTAAGACTGTTACGTGCAGTCTTTGATATCTTACAATATTATACATTGGTATACTTGTTATGTTCGCAAATATTTTGTAAACAAAATAGATATTTTTTAGTGCTTAAGGGAAAGTCATTATTGAGTTACTTCCCTTGAAAGTTGTGCCGTCTCTTTCGATCGAACTCCGCGGATGAATCCAGTTTTACTGCGATTTATTCTTTGTTTGGGTAGTAATAGATTGTTCTTGCTTCAGAATATCTATGGCCTGAATTTATGTGTATTGTTTGTCTGTGTAGGACGAATCTGTCTTATATCTGTATATCTTTACATATCTAAGTCGAACTATATGTTCTGTTGTCTCTAGAGAGGTCAAAGGCTGTTCGGCGGATGTGTCGCGAGAGAGGTGTGTTTTGGCTTCGCCCTGATGATGGGCTGTGTTTTTCTATGTCGGCTTGACGCCGGGGAAAAAGTGATCTCAGTGGTTTTTGGGGGAAGTGATAGTCATCTAGACCTATCGTGTATGCTTTACCCCAGTGTTCATTCTTATTGCCAAGGAACGGCAAAATCATATTTCTGAAAACCAAGGTAATAAAGATACTCTTTTGAACTCTCGTACGAAGCCACCGTTTTTCGGTAGGGATGATTTGTACGTCTGAGAGGATACATCTAACTAGATGAAAAAAAAACGATTCTGATTCCTAGCAGCACTATATCCTGTAGAATGCAGTCAATTGTTCATGATCAAATCTACAGAGCAATGAAATGTTTAATGAATGACTAACTTAGGACAGATTCATTATCTGTATCCAAACGTGAGTGACAGCTCACGAGTGAAGCCATCTTGGAACCAAACATGTAGTGACTTTCAAGAAGAGAAAAGGGATGCCCGTATTATCGCTTGATTAGTCCAGAGATCACTGCTACACATGAGAACCCATTGCTAGCGGTTCAATATAATTATATGGAAAAATCTGTGCTGGACATTATGTTAAGGAATCTTCGCTAGACGAGATTAGGTCTAGAAGCCATCTTGGATATTGTTTATAATCTGACGTGCTTTGTCAGTAAACTCAGTTGATATATATATATATATGGGCAATACTGAGTGCTTGGCTACTGACAGTCCATTATACTATTATTCTACATGAGTGCCCATGTAACATAACATTGCAAGACCATTTATCCACTGTACCATGATGTATTATGCCAACCTGTGATTTGTCACTATCTGTGCTGTCGAGTGTGTACGTCCAATTAAACTTTAGTAAAGGTACACAGTCGTTGGTGTCGATGACTTCCAGCCATACATGAGTGTGAGAAAAGAACATTTGTCAACACCACGAACTCTTCCTATCATTCGCACATTATACACTCCATCTATGTCTACACACCATTGCGTAGGTCAAGTTGACATTCCATACTCGAACCACGAGCAGCACAACAACACAGTATTTAACTCTGGTGATGTTCGAGCGAGCTTCAGATTTCTCAGCATGTCTCTTGCTCAGGGCAAGGGTCTTGTATTAAGAGTTTATCAACTGATGATGATGATGTCTGCTTCCATCCACTTATATTTATCATTTGGTGGACATCATTAATAAGAAAAAAGATTCTTATCAGCTTCTAATTTTTAAATGTTGCCAGCGCAGCGACATTATGGCCTACTCTTTACGATTTCCAACTGCTGTGGGATTTTTAACGTGCGCATCTTACACACTGGACCTCCTATTTTTTCGCCCTTATTCGAGATGTTTAGGTATCCGATCTCACTACCCAGGAGAGCATGCGGTAGTATGACATCATTAGGACCTCTGGTTCTGAAAAAAGTTCCATAAATTATTTACCCTCTCCTGGGAATCGAACCCGGTACCCCTAGAATTCGAGGCGGACGCCATACCTCTAAACCACTCCTACCACCCTGCGATCATCAATAATCAGTAAATGCATAAAATATATTTTGTAGTTTTTTCTTGGCAAAATGCTGACAATTTTCGATTTTTGATGGAATATTCAGCGCGGAATCTAATAACTTTATCCTCTTCAGAAACAAAACATATGTGGATATCCTAGTATTTAAATAAATAACACGGTATTTAATCAGTTTTACAAATTACGGTTCACAAGAAACAAGGGACGTTTCGGGTTTTACCCTTCGTCAGCCACAAACAGGTGACAACGACAAAAATTACATATAGGTACTATAATCCTAGTATCCGGACAGTAGAAGGCATATTAAAAAAAAGGTAAAGGAACCCGTTACACGCCCATTGAGGCATATTGGGAATATGGTGTTAGGCCCATATTATCTTGACCGTCGGCACACTAGGGGTGATGTGGTCGGCATCACGCCGGCCGCCTTAACCTTCCCAGAGTTGCTCTGGTACCCATTTGGGGCTGGGTCGACCCAGGAGCCGTTTGTGGCCTAAAAAATTCCCACCTCATCTGGGGATCGAACCATAGACCACTGCGCTAGGAAGCCAGTGCACTAACCACTATGCTACCGCGGCTCCTAGAAGGCATATACACGGTATTTTATTGGATCCAGTATTCAATGATGAGTCATTAAGCTTCCGTTTGTGATATTCATTATATGTCTGAAGATGGAATAACAAAATTGTATGTACCGTCCGCATAATCTTCAGTTATGATTATTAACGTTGTATTGTTGAGACTGCTGTGTTCGCTTGTCTGTACATGTCATACAACTTACTTTCATTCATCATTCATTCAACACCCTTTAGCTTCGCAAGTAACATAGGCCCTCAACAAACACATGCCAAGCCTTCCTGTCACGTGTCATCAGCTCACGTTCTCTCAACGTTTTCATCATCTTTTTCACTTCCGTATCCAGTTCTCTTTTCCTTGTGCGTCTTGGTCTACCGCTGCCTCTCTTGCCCTGGGGGGTTCTAGAACAAGGACAGCCTTGTAATGCTATCAATATGACTCCTCAGTGTGTGTCCTATCCAGCGCCAGCGTCGTCTTCTCATCATCTCTTGTTCTACCGGCACTTGTCTGAATCTTGACATTAGTTCCACATTTGTAACTTTGTCATGCCATTTCAATCCTTCTATTCTACACAAGCACCCGTTTATTAATGTCTGTAGCTTTTTTGTTGTTGGGTTTGTTGTTCTCCATGTTTCAGAGCCATACAGTAGGACTGACGTGACATCCGAATACAAAATTATGATTGTTATGTTGAACCTAATTTCTTATGATCTCCATATATTTCACAGCGTAATGAAACCTCCCCTAGCCATTTGTAGCCTTATTTTGATATCATTGTTGGACTTTATTTCCCTTGATCTCCATATGTTTCTTAACATTAGTTAACAAAAATTGCGCATAATTACAAATGCACTGCATAAAGAATATATAAAAAAAATAATAGAAAGCTTGGAATATGGAAATATTGACAGAAATCATGTTTGAGAGCAGCATTAATATCGTCTCACTAATCGTGTTTATTTTCCTCTCTCCCATAATGCCGACTCTGAAATGTCTGATGAGATAAAATATAATATATACAAGACACCTCTTTTCCATTCAAACATTACAGTATAACCAGGCCCGATCACGGTCTCAAGATAAAGGAGTTAAGACACATTAGATTAGAGCAAGGGCGCCTAGACACTGTGTAACACGAATCCTTGTCTTGCCATGTCACAGGACATGGCCGACAAGATTCACAGACTTGCAAGGATAACGTGTCCAATGTCAGATATCTAAAAACTCAGATGGAAATTTCTTGTTTTTCGTGCAATGTATCTTTATGATTGTCTTTCTGTATGCGTTCAAGTGGGCTTTGTTTTGTCACGTTAAAAAAGGCTCAGGAACGTAAACTTCAGCTCCCCACTACGCGTCACTAACCGAAAAAAAAAAAAGAAAGTAAAGTAAGTGGAAAAATCTACAGTAATTTAAGTACGGATGTTTTCGCTTCATATTAAACCTTCATTATACCGTACGATCCTACAATTACACGGGTAAATTACACAATACTCCGGCTTCAAGTCGCATTAGCGCCAAGGACATCAGCATCTATTCATTCATGCATATATGTACACACCACACATATATTCATGTCCTCTTTAGCTCCTTCCAGAGCTTAGACTCACCACCGCAACTGACCCTCCTTGCAGGAAGCCAGAGCTAAAACTCGTGCCCCATCTGCTGTTGTTTTGTGATAGTCACATTCAGAACCTCACATTAATCTCATTTTACGACATGCTTGGGGTAGCAGTGGTTCGATTCTTTCTGTGTCACCTCCTAACCCACCTCCCCCACCCCGGATCTTTATGGTGCAACATAAACAGATGCAAACATATCTTCTTCTTTGATCCTTAGCCGCCGACCGTCAAAGCAGTCAGTGGTTATCACGCCTAGTGGCGTCTTGTAGGGCAACAACAAATTGATTCCACTTTGCTCGGTCGGCGGCCGTCCTTCGTACAGTGCCCCAACTCTGGTTCATTCTTTGCATCTCAGCCTCCACAGTCCTCCGCCAGGTTGTTTTTGGTCGGCCTCTCTTTCGTTTTCCTTCAGGTGTCCAAAGCATAGCTGTTCTTGTGATGGCATCGGGATCTCTTCTGAGGACATGGCCAACCCAGCTCCAGCGTCTGCCAGCTATGATGGTGTGCATGTCCTCTTGCTTGCTCCAAGTAAACAGATCTTGGTTGGTGATGGTATTCGGCCAAAAGATTCGGTGAATTTTTCTTAGGCATGTTGTGTGAAAAGAGGACAATTTCGACATTTCCTTCTCTGTAACTCTCCAGCATTCCGCACCATAGAGAAACACAGAAAGCACACAGCTCTAATATAATCTTAATTTTGTGCTTGTGCTGTATTGAGAGGACTTCCAGATGTTGTTTAGGCTAAAAAAGGCTGTTCTTGCCTTATTCATTCTGATGTTGATGTCTTTGCCTGCCCCGCCGTCTGGTGTTACTATGTATCCTAGGTATGTGAAGGTGTCTGTCTGTACCAGTTGCTGATTCCTTACTGATATGGGTTCAGGGTTGCTCACATTGAGCGTCATGACCTCTGACTTCTTTAAATTGATGTTCAAGCCCACCTGCTGGCTAAACTTATTAAGTCTGTCCGTTTTTTCCTGGATGTGTTGATGTGAATGTGCTAGTAGTGCAATGTCATCTGCATATTCCAGATCTTTCAATGTAGAAAATGTAGTCCATCTTACTCCTCTTGGACTGCACTCTGTTGTCTGGCGCATCACCCAATCTATGACTGTTAAAAACAGAGTGGTTGATAAGGGGCATCCCTGTCATACTCCTATCTTCACCTCAAAGGTTAGGTTGCTCTGCTGTAGCGAAATGGTTTTTAGTTTCGAGGGAGAAAGTGTAAGTATGACAGACTTGATGGAAGAATAAAAGATAATCTCTAGAGGAAACTCTTCCAGACTGCAAGTTGAATGCACAGTCTCTCCTTGGGAATTAGTCCACTCAAAAAAACTCTCGAAAGGATTCTGGTGAAACTAAACAGGATATTTTCTAGGCGATAAATTCTTTATCCGATATCCTACAAAGGACTATGTATAGTACATATAGATGGATAAGAGATTTGGTGCCCAGCCACATTAAAAATATCCCGACCCAATAGTGTTTATTAATTATGGCTCTGCCCCCAGGGTGTAGATTTTGTTACTAAAACTATACAACCCAATTAAATATTACAAAGAAAATAACAACAGACTCTGTTATGTAAAGTTTTCAAAAAAAGAAGATAGAATCTCACAGTATATTCAAATGTACAACTATATGTTCCCTAATCTATGAATGGTTCTGAACCATGTCAGAATTAATTTATCATCATAGGACAATGGGAATATTCTGTAGTGGTTCTGCTGGCATATTCAGATACTCATCTCAAATGCTGATGTAGTCTTGTTGCCAGGGGTTTAATATGTCCCAGCACTCCAGGTCCCGCAAGTTCTTTTTAGGGTTTCAGAGGATGGCAAGTTGCTTCTTCTCCGTCTTGACACAGGGCTCATCACCAACTGGGATGGAGTATGTCTGCCCTTGAGAACACTGCATATGCTTTAGTCTTCTGGTATGACAACCTGATAGGACTGGATTGACAAACAATTTGAGCTCCATTAGTAATCTTGCCAGAGAAGTCATTTCCCATATCTGCTGGGCGCTAATCGTCCATCAGAAATCTAACAACATTCATAGTTAACATCACTAACAAAGTGCTGTCTATTATCTATTATAGCATAACTAACATTATAGGGAGCCGCGCTGGTGTAATGGCTACAACGTTGTACTGGCGACCAGGTGTTCATGGTTCAAACCCGGCCGTCGGCGTTTGAAGAAATGTTTACGACCGGAAATTTGACTAAATAACCTGAACGGCTCCTGCACATAAATCCCGTCGGGATGGGAATGAGCGAAGCTCCTGACCGGGTTGGAAGGAAAGTCCACTGACCCCCCAGCCTCGCAATGACATGTCATTGGGCCGAAAGAGCCGGAAAGCTCGAGTGCCGCTGGTTATAGAAAAAAAAATAACATTATAAGCATACAGGTGGGTCTCAACCTATATCCGGCTTCCAGTTTGTTTACCGCAGTGATTTCCAACATATGGGCTGTTAGATTCACCAACTGTGAAGTTTGGGGCAGTGGTCATCAAAAGTTTGAGAACCACTGGTCTACCTTGTGCCCACAGAGCAATAAAATCAATTTGGGGTCACTGTCAACAATGGTTTGAGAACCACTGGGTAATAGTTTTCTATTCTTCTGTAACATGTTGGGGTATCATTGCTGCCAAGGTTTGAGAACCACTGAATTACAAGTCACGTCAACATATTCATTTATAAAATTGGCTATAGTGCTGTTGCCCATTATTACATAGTTCTATGTTTATGTGATAGGCATTCATATACCTTGATAATACCATCATAACATAGGATACATGCACAGTAACACATTAAAATATAATAAGGATATTTGCAGAAATCAGTTCAGGATTAAAATATGACAAGAATAATCATGGCTGAAATCATACAGTAGAATTTAGTAGAAATCATTCAGTATAAAACAGGACAAGGGTAGTTCATACATGAAACTTTCAGTATACATAATGTTGTTGTCTCCTGTACAAAATCAAGGATATTAATTTCTGTCACAGTGAAAAACAAAAGATACTGACATGATATGTTGCAGATAAACATTTGATTAATTAATGTTATTCATATAACAATCTAGATCACTTACTCGCTCAGGCAAGCACCCTTGCTGTGTTAAAATTGGACCGTTCCCCTCTGCAATTTCATAGACAGGACCATCTTGTCGAGGCTGGTCGGTCCGCCGCTAGTGAGAGAATGCCGCTTACCAGAATATGCCTGCACTTTGAGAATAGCGCCAAAATTCCGGTTCTGTTTGGTGGCGTTAATTTGCATACGTTAGGGGTGGGGCGCCTGACCTATTTTTGACATTACGTTCCATCCCCCAAACACACACAAACTGGCCGGTACGTGGCATTGATACTAGGCTGATACTCCATGGTGGTTGCTGAGGTCAAAGGTCAAAAGACAATATTCTGCGCGGCCTATCCATTGGCTAAACTGTAATTATTCCGGGCGCGGTTTAAAGTTCACAGCTTTAAAAGGTCACAGTGGTTTGCTGGTAACCTCGATTTAAGAAAAAGGAATTTCAGAAGGAAATGGGAGATCTCCTGATGTGTATTGATGAGTGGTAGAGAATTTAGAGAGAAGGAATGTTTTGGTATGAGAAAAGATTGACAGAGAGAAAAGAAGGCGAATACACTTCGTGACATAGGCCCCCTTTTAAAAGTTATGCCTACGGCTAACTTAAGTTGAGCCGACTATTCTCTTCTGTCTGCCAATACCTTCCTTGTTTCATATCTCTTGTTAATTCAATCCCATTGTTTCCTCTTTTCCCTCTGTCGAACGGTATGCCTGTAATCAACACATGTCCATCCGTTTCCTCATTGTCAAGGAGTTGAGGGATGTTAAGCAATCCTGCTCGTATGATCTTCCCTCTCTTATGTTCCTCCTTGTGCACCTTACATTGTAGCTTGCCTCCTGGCAAAGAGCTTGCATTAAAGCCTACACTCTGCTTGCAATGCGGTCTATAGCAAATAGTTTTGCATGATGAGGTTGCCAACCTCATACACAACCTTATTTTAGTCATATTACTTGACCTGCCTAAGGACAATTACCTATCTCCCCAGGTATAAGAGCGTGTATGTTCCTCTATCGCTGTTTCTCCAGTGACAGAGAGAGAGATAAGTCCACCATTTGTTCCTGCCCACCAGGTACCAAGGAAATTTGAACCCGCTTCACTTTCTGCTCCCAGAGAGTGGGTGAGGTTATCGGAACTGAGTGAAGACTAAGTTCTTGAGGCTCATGTTCCTCTTTAGCCGTTTCTCCCGTGTTAGCGGAAGATATTCCTGAAACATGTTTCATCCCACCAGGTACCAAGGAAATTTGGACCCGCTTCACTTTCTGATCCCAGAGAGTGGGTGAGGTTATCGGAACTGAGTGAAGTCTTAGTGCTTGAGGGTCCTGTTCCTCTACAGCTGCTTCTCCCATGTTAAAGGAAGATATTTCTGAAACATGTTTCATCCCACCAGGTACCAAGAAACACTGGCCCAGCTTCACTTTCTGCATGCAGATAGTGGGTGAGACTATCAAAACTTGTTCAGAATTAAGTGCACTGGGGTGGTCATCCCCTTTGCACTCTTCCAACTTTTCAGTGAAAATATTGGAAGATGAGTTAGGCATTGGAGTCTCCATAGCCTGTTCAGTCACGCCGCCTCTGGGTCGTGCTGAGTCTCCTAAGATGATATATTTTCCTCCTTGAGGTATGGGGTAAATTCGTTCATCTAATATTGCGGCCTTTACTTTGCCGTTTACAAAGTTCGACCTAACTTCTACATAAGCTAAAGGCAAAATCATCCTTCTGTTGTTTATCATGGGTGCTGTTACCTCAACATCCTCTTCGGTGACTTGATCAAGGTCGATGACAGAGGCTGAGACAAGGGCATCACACCCAAGACCTTGATAATACAAACAGGTGATTTCTTCTCCATTTACTGTGGCAGTCTCCACATTTTGAGAATCCCTGTATCCACTACGGGCCTTCGTCAAGTTCCCATCCATGGTAGGGATCTTAGCTTTGTATGAAGTCTGTGGGTTTTGGTCTCGGCGCCTACAGTCTAACTGATGTAGGGTGGCCGACAGGTGATGTTCAAGAACATCCCTTCCCTTCCCATAGGGTTGCGTAATCCTTTTCTGTTGAGTGATCCTATTTGGTTGAGCGATCCTATTTACCAGGTTTTTGGTGCGGTTGTTTTCAGTATGCCTGTTGTGAGTTTTTGCTGAGGATGAGGAAGGTCTCTTCAGATTATTTGCACAGCTGTGCTTAATCTTGTTTTTAGGACAGTCTAGAGGTCTCTGTTTAGATATCCTAGCCTCTGCTCTGTCTGAGCCTGAATTCTGAGACATAGACTTGGCTTCATGTGGTGCAGTTATATTTACCACTGAAGATGGTGATGCAACTGGCAAAGGAGTGGCATGATGAGTATTCCTAGATTCAAGTTTATCCCTGGATTCCATTTTTGTAGGTTGAAACTGAGTTTCCATTTCTTGCAGTTCTTCCTTACACTGGAGGGATTTTTCTTGTCTTTGTCTCTCATGTTCCACATTCTCTTCCTTGCATTTTGCTCTCCATTCGTTCTGTTGCCCCATTATGCTCATGAAACATTCTACCTGTTCCGAGACATAATTTTCCAGCAAACTTCCAGAGAAGCCACATAATTTTCCAATCTTATATCGAGTCTCTTATCATATCTCAGACAAGTGTTCTAAAATATGAAAAAAAAGTAGATCCCGGACACTGAGCGTCCCAGTGTAGCGAAATTGCTTTTTAGTTTCGAGGGAGAAAGGCGCTTAAGTATGACAGACTTGATGGAATCCTGAATAAAAAGATAATCTTTCAAACCTTTCTGTAGTTTTTTCTAGAGGAAAACTCTTCCAAACTGCAAGATTGAATGCACAGTCTCTCCTCGGGAATTAGTCCACTCAAAAAAAACCATCTCAGGTCCCCCCAGGAATTCTGGTGAAACTAAACAGGATATTCTCTATTCCAAAAAGTAGGGCGATAAATTATTCTATATCCGATAGTCCTACAAAGGACTATGTAAAAACCATAGTACATATAGGGCGGTGTGATCAAATAGATAAGAGATTTGGTGCCCAGCCACATTAAAAATATCCCGACCCAATAGTGTTTATTAATTGTTGTGGTGAATTATTTATGGCTCATCCCCCAGGGTGTAGATTTGTTTGTTGGTGGTGGTCTGGTTACTAAAACTATACAACCCAAATTAAATATTACAAAGAAAATAGCAACAGTCTCTGTTAGGTAAAGTTTTCAAAAAAAGAAGATAGAATCTCACAGTATATTCAAATGTACAACTAAGTAAATGTTCCCTAAATCTATGAATGGTTCTGAATCCCATGTCAGAATTAATTTGTCATCACAGAAAAATGGGAATATTCTGTAGTGGTATAGGATCTGCTGGCATATTCAGATACTCATCTCAGATGCCAGTGAATGCTAAAGTCTCTGTTATGCCAGGGGTTCAATATGTCCCAAGCACTCCAGGTAGTCCCGCAAGTTCTTTTTAGGGTTTCAGAGGATTGCAAGTTTGCTCTAGGGCGATCTTACTTCTCCGTCTTGACCTAGGGCTCATCACCAACTGGGATGGAGTATGCCTGCCCTTGAGAACACTGCATCTGCTTTAGTCTTCTGGTATGCCAACCTGATAGGACTGGATTGACAAACAATTTGAGCTCCATTAGTAATCTTCCCCGAGAAGTCATTTTTAGTTTCCCATATCTGCTGGGCGCTAATCGTCCATCAGAAATCTAACAACATTTCATAGTTAACATCACTAACAAAGTGCTGTCTAAAACATATTCTATTATAGCATAACTAACATTATAAGCATACAGGTGGGTCTCAACCTATATCCGGCTTCCAGCTTGTTTACCGCAGTGATTTCCAACATATTGGCTGTTAGCTTCACCAACTGTGAAGTTTGAGGCAGTGGTCATCAAAAGTTTGAGAACCACTGGTCTACCTTGTGCCCACAGAGCAATAAAATCAATTTGGGGTCACTGTCAACAATGGTTTGAGAACCACTGGGTAATAGTTTTCTATTCTTCTGTAACATGTTGGGGTGTCTTTGCTGCCAAGGTTTGAGAACCACTGAATTACAAGTCACGTCAACATATTCATTTATAAAATTGGCTACAGTGCTGTTGCCCATTAATTACATAGTTCTATTTTTAGTTCTATGTGATAGGCATTCATATACCTTGATAATACCATCATAACATAGGATACATGCACAGTAACACATTAAAATATAATAAGGATATTTGCAGAAATCAGTTCAGGATTAAAATATGACAAGAATAATCATGGCTAAAATCATACAGTAGAATTTAGTAGAAATCATTCAGTATAAAACAGGACAAGGGTAGTTCATACATGAAACTTTCAGTATACATAATGTTGTTGTCTCCTGTACAAAATCAAGGATATTAATTTCTGTCACAGTGAAAAACAAAAAGATACTGACATGATATGTTGCAGATAAACATATGATTAATTCATTGTTATTCATATAACAATCTAGATCACTTACTCGCTCAGGCAAGCACCTTTGCTGTTTAAAATTGGACCGTTTTTCCCCCAGCTGCAAATTTCATAGACAGGACCATCTTGTCCAAGCTGGTCGGTCCGCCGCTAGTGAGAGAATGCCGCTTACCAGAATATGCCTGCACTTTGAGAATAGCGCCAAAATTCCGGTTCTGTTTGGTGGCGTGGCGTAATTTGCATACGTTTAAGGTGGGGGGGCCGCCTGACCTATTTTTGACATAACGTTCCATCCCCCAAACACACACAAACTGGCCGTTACGTGGCATTGATACTAGGCTGATACTCCATGGTGGTTGCTAAAGGTGAAAGGTCAAAAGACAATATTCTGCGCGGCCTATCCCATTGGCTAAACTGTAATTATTCAGGGCGCGGTTTAAAGTTCACAGCTTTAAAAGGTCACAGTGGTTTGCTGGGGGTAACCTCGATTTAAGAAAAAGGAATTTATTTTTTCCCGAAGGAAATGGGAGATCTCCTGATGTGTATTGATGAGTGGTAGAGAATTTAGAGAGAAGGAATGTTTTGGTATGAGAAAAGATTGACAGGGAGAAAAGAAGGCGAATAAACTTCGTGACATAGGCCTCCTTTTAAAAGTTATGCCTAACGGCTAACTTAAGTTGAGCCGACTATTCTCTTTTGTCTGGCCAATACCTTCCTTTTTTCATATCTCTTGTTAATTCAATCCCATTGTTTCCTCTTTTTTCCCTCTGTCGAACGGTATGCCTGTAATCAACACATGTCCATATCCGTTTCCTCATTGTCAAGGAGTTGAGGGATGTTAAGCAATCCTGCTCGTATGATCTTCCTCTCTTATGTTCCTCCTTGTGGACCCTACATTGTAGCTTGCCTCCTGGCAAAGAGCTTGCATTAAAGCCCTACACACTCTGCTTGCAATGCGGTCTATAGCAAATAGTTTTGCATGATGAGGTTGCCAACCTCATACACAACCTTATTTTAGTCATATTACTTGACCTGCCTAAGGACACATACCTATCTCCCCAGGTATGAGAGCGTGTGTATGTTTCCTCTATCGCTGTTTCTCCAGTGACAGAGAGAGATAAGTCCACCATTTGTTCCTGCCACCAGGTTTACAAGGAAATTTGAACACCCGCTTCACTTTCTGCTCCCAGAGAGTGGGTGAGGTTATCGGAATGACTTGAGGTGAAGACTAAGTGCTTGAGGCTCATGTTCCTCTTTAGCTCGTTTTGGTGGAGGCTCCCGTGTTTAGAGAAAGATATTCCTGAAACATGTTCCATCCCACCAGGTACCAAAGAAATTTGGACCCGCTTCACTTTCTGATCCCAGAGAGTGGGTGAGGTTATCGGAACTGAGTGAAGTCTTAGTGCTTGAGGGTCCTGTTCCTCTACAGCTGCTTCTCCCATGTTAAAGGAAGATATTTCTGAAACATGTTTCATCCCACCAGGTACCAAGAAACTCTGGCCCGGCTTCACTTTCTGCACGCAGATAGTGGGTGAGACTATCAAAACTTGTTCAGAATTAAGTGCACTGGGGTGGTCATCCCCTTTGCACTCTTCCAACTTTTCAGTTAAAATATTGGAAGATGAGTTTAGGCATTGGAGTCTCCATAGCCCTGTTCAGTCCACGCCCGTCTCTGGGTCGTGCTGAGTCTCCCACAAGATGATATATTTTTCCTCCTTGATGTATCGGGTAAATTCGTTCATCTAATATTGCGGCCTTTACTTTGCCGTTTACAAAGTTCGACCTAAATTCTACATAAGCTAAAGGCAAAATCATCTTCTGTTGTTTAATCATGGGTGAAATGTTACCTCAACATCCTCTTTCGGTGACTTGATCAAAAGGTCGATGAACAGAAGGCTGAAGACACAAGGGCATCAACACACACCCAAGACACACTTGATAATACAAACAGGTGAATTTCAACCTTCTCCATTACTACTGTGGGCAGTCTCCACATTTTTGAGAATCCCCTGTATCCCCACTACGGGCCTTCGTCAAGTTCCCCCATCCATGGTAGGGAATCTTAGCTTTGTATGAAAGTCTGTGGGTTTTTTGGTTCTCGGCGCCTACAGTCCTAACTGATGTAATAGGGTGGCCGACAGGTGATGTTCAAAAGAACATCCCCTTCCCTTCCCATAGGGTTGCGTAATCCTTTTCTGTTGAGTGATTCCTATGAATCCTATTTGGTTGAGCGATCCTATTTACCACGGTTTTGGTGCGAGTTGTTTTTCAGTATGCCTGTTGTGAGTTTTTGCTGAAAATGAGGAAAGCGTCTATTCAGATTATTTGCACAGCTGTGCTTAAAATCTTGGTTTTTTAGGACAGTCTAGAGGTCTCGGTATTTTAGAAATATCCTAGCCTCTGGTCTGTCTGAGCCTGAATTCTGAGACAATAGACTTGCTTTCAATGTGAGTGCGTTTTATATTTACCGTGCTGAAATGGTGATAGCAACTGGCAAACTGGAGTGGCATGATGAGTATTCCTAGATTCAAGTTTATCCCTGGATTCCATTTTGTAGGTTGGAAACTGAGTTTCCATTTCTTGCAGTTCTTCCACTTACACTGGAGGGACAGTAATTAACTTGTGTAATGACCCCTCATGTTTCCACAATAAATGCTTCAGGGGTGATTATGCCCTCTCCATTACATTTCTGTGGTGTGCCACTTTTTTTATGGGTATGAACACAATTCTTATTACGGAGTGTTTTGAGGAACATATTAATTTTTATGAAAGTTAGAATCGGTTACTATTTAGTAATTCCCCCCACATAACTCATTTAGGCAATCACCTAATACAACTCAAATGATACATCATCCAAATATTTATCCCCCACACCCCCCCCCCCCCCCCCCCCCCCCCCCCCCCCCCCCCCCCCCCCCCCCCCCCCCCCCCCCCCCCCCCCCCCCCCCCCCCCCCCCCACCCCCCCCCCCCCCCCCCCCCCCCCCCCCCCCCCCCCCCCCCCCCCCCCCCCCCCCCCCCCCCCCCCCCCCCCCCCCCCCCCCCCCCCCCCCCCCCCCCCCCCCCCAACCCCCCCCAAATCCCCCCCACCACAACAAATACCCCCCCCCCCCCGACCCCCCCACCACATCCCACTCCCAACTAAATACCAACATTTCAAACCCACCCAGGTCACAATCCTAACACAACCCCCCCCCCACCGCCCCCCACCACCCCAACCCCCCAAAACCCACCCCCACCCCACCCCCCCCACCCCCCACATAACTACACCCCCAAAAATCAAACCCCCCCCCCAAAACACCCCCCCCCCCCCCCCCCCCCACAACAAGACCCACCCCAATACCCCCCCCCCCCCCCCCCCCCCCAAACCCCCCCACCCCCCCCCCACTACAATACCAACCAACAAAAACCACCCCACCAAACCAAGCCCCCCCCCCCCCCACCCCCACCCCAAACCCCAAAATCTATCCCCCCCAAACAACAACCCCATTCCTTCATACAACCCCCCACCCCCCCACCCCCCCCCCCCCCCCCCCCCCCCAAAAAACAATGTACTCATATTTCCCCCCAATAAACCCCCCACCCTACACCCAAAACCCACCCCCCCCCCCAACAATCCCCCCCAGCCCAAATACCCCCCCCCCCCCCCAACCCCCGGGTCTCCAATTTTAACCCCTACCCCACCCACCCCACCCCCCCCCCACCCCCAACATTTTCCCCCCCCCAACCCCCCCCCCTACACAACTTACCCCCCCCAAACCCAAACCACCCCACCCAACCCCCCCCCCCACCCCCCCCCCCTACAACAACAACCCAACCCCCCCCATCCCCCCACCCCCCCCAACACCCCCCCCCCACCCCCCAAACATACCCCCCCCCCAAAACCCCCAACAACACCACCCCCCCCAAACCACCCCCCACACCCCCACCACCCCCCCCCCCCCAAACCCCCCCCCATAAAAACACACAAACCCCCCCCCCCCCCCAACCCCCCCCCCCCCCCCCCCCCCCCCCACCCCCCTCCCCCCCCCAACCCCCCTGCCTCCCAGCCCCCCCCCCCCCCCCCCCCACCCCCCCACCCCCCACCCCCCACCCCCACCCCCCCCCCCCCAAAAAAAAACCCCCCCCCCCCCCCCCCCCCCCCCCCCCCCCCCCCCCCCCCCCCCCCCCACAACCCACCCCCACCCCCCCACCCCCCCCAACCACCCCCCAACCCCCCTACCCCCACCCCCCCCCCCACCCCCCCCCCCCCCCCCCCCCCCCCCCCGCCCCAATAACAACCAACTCCCACCACTACACCACGATTACACAAAAACCACACACCCCAGAACCACCACCACAATGGGATAACTCCCATCTATGTACCCCCTTGTGACAACCCCCCTGAAATTAAACATCCCCCTACCCACCTCCATTCACGATCCCACACACATGCATTACACCCTAACACCCCAGCAATAGTGAACACCTTCCAATATCACACCCCAACAAAAGCCCTACACCCCACTCTCCAGCCCACGAACCCACCCCAGGTGCCTCTCCACCACACACGGCCATTAAACCACATCCCCCCCAAGCACCTTTCATAAGATCCCAACCCAACCCTAAAACCAAACTCTACAACAACACCACACACCTACCAATTCACCCCCCCCACACCACCTC
>JAMPIV010009407.1:0-155479 GCA_024509875.1 Oreohelix idahoensis | reverse complement strand
GCAAAGTAAGGGAGGGGAAGTACGCAAAGGTAAGCAATCCCACTTACAGAGAACAATACAAGGAATACAGTATAAGGATATTTTCCAAGTAACGAGAATTACAAATTTAGCTAATATATCTCATTCATTCATGCACGCTCGTGATGGCCATCACCCATATACACTTACCGATCGTTGAATCTGGCACTCCATAGAAATAACACAAACAGCAATTTAATACTCAACAGAACTTATGAGTCTTTTCCTTCGTTTTCCAGTCCCAGATTAGCGGGTTTGGCGTTTAATAAATTTTCCCGTAATCGCTGGAAGGTGAAGCCTTAGTGTTTCTTTGGATTTTCTCTAAAGTTTCTATGGGATGGCACTGTCACAGGTATTAGGTATGAGAAGGTAGTGGTCTCCTGGGTTTCACCGCTGGTGGTGGAAACTTCTATAGCGTGATGACAAACACTGATCAGTGAGGTATGTTTTTTTTTCGGGGATTTTAAATCCAGTGAAAAATACGTGACTGTCAGTGTACATAAATGATATATTCTTTTCCACAGTAGAACAGTAAAAAATTATACGCATAATTGTTCTTCTCCAGTTAATCTTTACAGACTTTATTGATTTATGATTTAAATGTTCTTGGGTTGCTTTCTCCCATGTAATTTTAGAGAGCGAGACCGCATGGGCCGCCACAAGATTATATTTAAATGTTCATAAAATGTCTGGATGTTAGAAGAACCGAGTCTGGAGGACTCTATAGAATTGCTGGGACGCAAAGGTGTATGATCATTCTATGTGAAAAAATAGGAAACATGAAATCAATAAGCCCAATACGTATCATATTTTGACGCGCGATAAATTTACAGTTAAGACTATTTTATACACTCGCGTATTCAATTATATATATTTAAGAAAAACTCTCCGCGAGTCTAATGGTTAAAAAACACACGCATATATATATATATATATATATATATATATATATATATATATATATATATATAGAGAGAGAGAGAGAGAGAGACAGACAGAGAGAGAGAGAGAGAACTAAACTGTATTAATTGGTTATAAATCCCTTAACGGCTCCTAAATTAATTTAAGCATCTGTTATCTTGGGAAATAACGTATAGATATATCATTTAATTTACAACTGGAAACTTTTGAGATGGGTTTATTTAATAGGTTTAAATTAACACCAAATCCAGTGAAATAAAAATGAAAGAACTAGGCCACTGATCACTTGAACTAATATATTACCACTGGCCAAACAGAATGACTTTAAGACTCCAATATAGAAGATATGCACAGGAAATCTTGTTCTATACAGCTAGTACTTTGTTCAAACTCTCTGGCGCAAATGATAAACGCA
This sequence comes from Oreohelix idahoensis, assembly GCA_024509875.1. Lineage (NCBI taxonomy): Eukaryota > Metazoa > Mollusca > Gastropoda > Stylommatophora > Oreohelicidae > Oreohelix > Oreohelix idahoensis. The sequence goes on along the minus strand of JAMPIV010009407.1, from coordinate 154,125 downwards.
TTCTTCAGTGGTCTCAATATATAATTAAAGAATTGAAGGATCAGGGGGACACGCTAAAGTTCACAACTTATTTGATATTAGGGAACTTTTGCGATTCTGCGCCGCCAGTCCCCGCTCTATTACCCAACTCTTCTTACCGCTCGTCTTTCCCGTTCGTCTCGTTCTGCGAGCGATTCTCTGGTTCACACTGAGATGTTAAACGACGGCGTGACTCTGCTTCGTCCGTTCTGGGGACCAACACTGCCTTTGATCGTTAACCGCTTTCCTCGTTGGACTCTGGCAACGCCCTACTAGGCAGGAGGTCTGGCAAAGTAGGGAAATAACTGCTTATAGTCGCTCTAGAGATTGGCAGTAGGCGTGGTTTAACCTCCCCTAAGACAAAGCGATGTCCTGGGGGCACGCATGAAACTATCTACATATTAATTATCCAACGTGTTGAAAATCCACGTGGAAATGATGCATACTAATTTGCCCAGGTGGTAGAATTCCCCGTTGCTATTGTGCATGCTAATGAGCCCGCGTGGAATCCACATTGACTCTTGTGTTGCACACAAATCCAGGGGCTGCGATGTTATACGAGGCTACTATCCTTTATCATCCATCAATTCAGGGACTTCAATTTTCATACTATACGTACGTCACAGGCAGCAACAAATTGCTTCCACTTTGTTCGGTCGGCGGCCATCCTTCTTACAGTGCCCCAACTCTGGTTCATTCTTTGCATCTCAGCCTCCACAGTTCTCCACCAAGTTGTTTTTCGTCGCCTTTCTTTCGCTTTCCTTCGGGGGTCCATAGCATATCTGTTCTTGTAATGGCATCAGGGTCCTTTCTGAGGACGTGGCCAACCCAACTCCAGCGTCTGCCAGCTATGATGGTGTGCACGTCTTCTTGGTTATTCCGAATAAGTAGTTCTTGGTTGGTGATGGTATTCGGCCATAAGATTCGATGAATTTTCCTTAGGCACATTGTGTGAAAACAGGACAGTTTCTACATTTCATTCTCTGTTACTCTCCAGCATTCTGCACCATAGAGAAGCACAGAAAATACACAGCTTTCATATAATCTTAATTTGGTGTTTATGCTGTACTGGGAAGACTTCCGGATGTTGTTGAGACTAGCAAAGGCTGTTCTCGCTTTATTCATTCTGTTGTTGATGTCTTTGCTTGTTCCGCCGTCTGGTGTTACTGTGCATCCTAAGTATGTAAATGTGCCTGTCTGTTCTAGCTTCTGGTTCCTTATTGTTATTGGCTCAGGAATGCCCACATTGAGTGTCATGACCTCTGTCTTCTTCAGATTGATGTTCAGACTCACCTGCTGGCTATACTTATTCAGTCTATCGGTTTTTTCTTGGATGTGTTGATTTGAATGTGCGAGTAGTGCAATGTCATCTGCATATTCCAGGTCTTCCAGTGTAGAAAATGTTGTCCATCTAATTCCTCTTGGACTGAAAAGCCTTTTCAAAATCAACAAAGTTATTGTATAGCTGTCTCTGCCATTCTGAGCACTGCTCTATAATGTTCCTGAGGGTGAATATATGATGTGCACATCTTCTGTTCTTTCTAAAACCCGCTTGTTCTGTCCTCAGTTTATGGTCAACTACTTTTGAAATTCACTGGATAATTATCCTGCCTAGTATTTTACTGGGAACTGAGAGGAGAGTAATTCCTCTCCATTTGTTGCAGTCTGCAAGGTCGCCCTTCTTGGGCAATTTGACAGTTATTCCTTTACTCCACTCCGTTGGTGTTATCTCTGTTTTCCAGACTTGTGCAAATAGTGGTTCTAATAGTTCTCTTCAAAGCATGTATACACTGTTTAGAAAGCGGAGACTACGCTGACTTGGCCATGTTCGCCGCATGGAAGATGGTCGCATCCCTAAAGAAATTTTCTATGGACAACTGGCAGATGGCAAAAGAGCAGTTGAGGTTCAGAGACGTGTGCAAACGAGAGACATGAAGGCACTGGACATACATCCAGCAGCCTGGGAGGATGAAGCTGCCAATCGCACCAAGTGGCGATGCTCTCTACGGCGCCACCTCAGATTGGGCGAAAAGAAGCTCTCACAACATGCAGAAGAGAAAAGAACACGCTGAAAGGAACATCGGGAACAAAAACAGCTGAGGTCAATCACCTCAGGGGCGTATTCCCATAGTCAGTCATGACTGAAGGAGCTATTACTACTACTACTACAACTCAACTAGTACTACTACTACTACTACTACTACTACCACTACTACTACTACTACCACCACTACTACTACTACTACCACCACTACTACTACCACCACTACTACTACTACTACTGCTCGACTACTACTACTACTACTACTACCACTGCTACTACTACTACCACCACCCCTACTACTACTACTACCACCACTACTACTACCACCACTACTACTACTACTACCACCACTACTACTACCACCACTACTACTACTACTACTACCACCACTACTACCACCACTACTACTACCACCACTACTACCACCACTACTACTACTACTACCACCACCACTACTACTACTACTACTACTACCACTACTACTACAACCACTACTACTACCACCACTACTACCACCGCCACTACTACTATTACTACCACCACTACTACTACCACTACTACTACCACCACTACTACCACCACTACTACCACCACTACTACTACTACTACTACCACCACTACTACTACTACTACTACTACCACTACTACTACTACTACTACTACTACCACCACTACTACCACCACTACTACTACTACTACCACCACTACTACTACTACCACCACTACTACTACTACCACCACTACTACTACTACCACCACTACTACCACCACTACTACTACTACTACTACCACCACTACTACTACTACTGCTCGACTACTACTACTTCTACTACTAAAGAGATACCACGATAAAAAAATTTTTAGGTCTGTGTTTCGTAATTTGTTATATTGTGCTACAGAGTGGTTAGAGCGCTGATCTCTCGCGGCAAAGGTACCAGAGATCGAATCACGGTACCGACACGTTCCAGTCTACCCAGCTGTAAATGGATACCTGACTGAGGTAGGGAAGGAACAGGTAGCGAGGAAGGGAACTAGTCACCACAACCTCTCGATGTTTATTAATGTACTCGTAAGAACAGTTAGCGTACGTACAAATTCCGACTTACGTTCAGAATAGAGTTACAATCGCCGTTAAGAACGGAACTTGTTCCTAACCCGAGACCTTCCCGTCTTCCAGAACCAACTCACGAACAGCGCCAGTTGTAAGCCTTCCCTCAAGTTCGACAATGCATGCTTGAGGAGAAAAATAACTCTAGTCTGTTCTGTTATTTTTCATCTAAGCCAGACACACATAGCATGGTTTGCTCGTATGTTACATTATAAAATGTGGTTTCACAGGGGCAACCATGATCCTCTTGAAGGTGGCAACTTGAATATATTTCCATCAAGGTCTGTAATCCTTTAATCATGTATTCCCGAATATTCCGTCATGATAATTCGTCCTTCATTAGCATCTGCAAAATCGCGCCCGAGTCTTCGCAGCTCGGTTTTTACGACTTTCTGTTTTATGGGCATGACGTCACCGCATACATAAGAAAACATAAATGAAAGGGATCTGTTAATAGATTCTAAAATGAAAGTCGTAAAATTTCAACTCTTGAACACACAATTTGGCAAAGCCATCTACGAAAAGCTTTGAAACTGCTTTTAAAAAAAATCTCCCGATTGAGGGCGGTACTCTGAACCAGTTGAGAGATAACTCTTGTGAATGTCAAACTGACACGGTTTCGCTTCTGTAAGTTCATTGGATCTTCGAGTCTGCAGGGTTGGCTTTAAGTTGTACGGACAGGAGCTCGGGTATTCACACAAGCTGAAAAAAAAAAGTTCAATTTAAATGATAAGAAACGAGAAAACATGTTTAACGATACATGACCAATTTTGTATTGCATTGTTTGTCCTGTTATTTATTATGTTGCTATGACAATTTGTTTGAAAAAATATCTATCTATCTATCTATCTATCTATCTATCTATCTATCTATCTATCTATCTATCTATCTATCTATCTATCTATCTATCTATCTATCTATCTATCTATCTATCTATCTATCTATCTATCTATTTATCTATGTATCTATCTATCTATCTATCTATGTATCTATCTATCTATCTATCTATCTATCTATCTATCTATCTATCTATCTATCTATCTATCTATCTATCTATCTATCTATCTATCTATCTTTCTGTCTGTCTGTCTGTCCATCTAGCTGTCTGTCTGTCTGTCTATCTATCTATTTATATGTCTGTCTATCTGTGTCTGTCCGTCCGTCAGTCTGTCTGTCTATCCGTTAGTGCGTCTGGCGGTCCGTCCGTCCATCTCTGTCTTTCTGTCCGCCGTCTGTCTGCCTGTCTGTCTGTCTGTCCGTCTGTCTGTCCGTCCGTCCTTTTGTCTGTCTGTCCGTCCGTCCTTTTGTCTGTCTGTCCGTCCGTCCTTTTGTTTGTCTGTCGGTCCGTCCGTCTTAGTCACTTACATGTTCGCCTCTTAAGACTTCTCAGGCGAGAATTGTGGTCCTATTATTTTTTTGCTGTCTCGTAGTTCCACGTGAAGCACACGAGATTTCACGAGTAACCAATTACAGACGTGCTTGATAGAGCAGTAACTTACAGAATTAGTTCACAAATCAGCAAGTAACCCGCCAAAACATGGTGGCTTTGAATGATAGCTTACCCTTTCTCCTTGGTGCAGGTCCTGATCGATAATATCTTATTCATTCGCACCGGCGAAAAAATCCCGGACTTTAAATAAAAAAACAAATACTGGTGCGAATATTTCTGACACGTCTGCTAGTAAATAAAAAAATTGTAGGGCCCTTGCCATCTTTCAGTTGGTGTGCAATTTATTTTTCTTGGTGCACAATGCGCGCCCTGTTTTCGAAAAAAGAAGTTGGTGGGAATCCGGTTCGTTTCACTTAGACCAGGTCTTTACAACCAGGGCTGCGTGCACCTCCTGGAGGTGCGAGACATCACTTCCGGTGGTGCTTTATGTAGCAGGTATTTTGGAAGATGAATAATTTTCTTCTTCTTCTTCAAGTACTATGCCTAGTGGCGTACGAGATCATGCCACGATGTCAAACTGTCCAGTGTTTGCTCTCTTTGTCTTCCCCTATCTCTTTTTCCTTCAATCTTACCTGTTGTTACGATATATTCCAGCTTTCCTCTTCTCATAACGTGCCCAAAAAAAGTTGATTGCTTCTTTCTAACTTGTGAAATAAGTTTCTTTTGTGCATTGGCCTCTTTCAGGACATCCTCATTACTCTTTTTGGCTGTCCATGGTATTTTTAACATTCTTCTGTAAAACCACATCTCTGTGGCCTCTAGTGCCTTCCATACCTGTTTATTAATTGTCCACAACTCACTCCCATATGCCAGGATTGGTTCTATATAACAATGAAGAACTCTCTTTCTTACTTCCGATGACAAAGAATTGTTGCATAAAACACTCTTAATTTTATAGAATGCTACTTTTGCCTGAGCTATTCTGCTCTTCACTTCTGAGATGCATCTTCCATCCGTTTTTATTAATGTGCCCATATATTTGAATTTATCGACTTGTTTTAAAATGGTTCCATTTACTTTGATAGTGCATTCTAGGGAAGCCTTTTTCTTCGAGACGACCATTGCTTCTGTCTATTTGCTATTAAGGCTAAGGCCTTTATTTTCACTTTCTATCACTATTGTATCGACCATTTCCTGCAGCTCCTTTTCACTTTTTGCTATCAAGACTGTATCATCAGCGTATCTCTAGTTGTTTATATTATGTCCGCCGAATGCTATGACGGTATTGCCTCCCCTGCTTTGCAGTAGTGGTCCAACAGTGGCCAAAACTCAAGAGTATCTAATATGGGCTTCAAAGGTGTCTACCTTCGTACAAAATTACCCTTTGCAGATATGTAGATAGAAGGTTAATGACACTTCTACCACACAGGAGTATTCACCAGATTTTCAAATAAACGAAAACAATGCTGCATTTGAATGAGCACGTTAATTCTAGAATCTGCCGACAACTTTTGTGAAGGAATTAACCATTATTAATTTCAGCTCGTTCAAGCCCCCCACTCCTGATTTACTCATTGGAATTCTTATTATTCTGGTATAGCTCTGTTTAGAGTGTGTGTAATAAATTGACTGAGACAAACATGTAGTAACTTTAAAATGATGAAATCGAAGTTAAATTTATAACATTACTGATAACTCTCTTTTTCTTCTTCATCGTAACTGTGTATACCAGGCATGCTGTAAAGTACTATTTTCATTCTCCTCACGCAAACCAGTGGTGAATATGATGGAGGCTCCAGGGGGAGCAAAGGTCAACTCAACCGACGCAGGATTATGCAAATATGGAGTGTGAGTGTGAAGTCTGAGTTAAGCGAATGATGGACTGTTCGTGTGTTGACCCGTATAAGGCACTCATTCACTCATTACGTTATGTCACCAATGCAGACCACTGTAGTCGTTTCAATAGTTTAATTGGACGCACACACTTGACAGATTGGGTACAGATACAGGAACATGAGTCGACATAGACAGCATAATATTGATCAATGGACTACCGTCCTAAATTAGCATTCATGAAGAATAATCTTGCAATGGAACATCTGTAAACACCAAGATTTCCATAGTTTATAAATACAGTCAGTAGACCTTACTGACCGAGCATGTCAATTAAGCAATACTGTTCAAACTTGACTCCTAAACAGGATCTCTTTCTAGCGAAGATTCCTTTAGGTCAATTACAGCAAATCTCTGTGAAGATAATGTTAATTTCTTTATAATAGTGATCTCTCAATCATCACCTGATAATAAGGAAGTTTTCCCGTTCTCTGCTAATGATTTACAATAAGTAGAATTCCAAAATCAATCGAATTCCACAATGGCTGCTGGTTCCCGGTTGAGCATCACTCACTATACGGGTGTATAGCCAAATCTTCAATCGAAGCTTTGTTCATCAACAATAAATGATTCTACAAGGATCAGCATATTCTGTCCTCATAGTTGCTGCATATAAACATATTTAGTGCTGCTAGAGAATATGTCGTCCCGACATATTCATAGGTAAGTTCATGTAAACGTCTGCCCATCTTAAGCCTAGGAATGAACGAAGTCAGCAAAAGTACGTTTTTTTACCTGGAAATAAGAAATACACTAGCAAGCACAAAAAACGCTCTCCCGGCGTTATAGAATCACAACTGGGGAACTCATGGACTAAACGATCCTGGAAGAAACTATCTTCGTCCCCAGAATAACTTAAAGAGATCACAAACTCTTGGGCATCTCTCCGACATGACTTCCCGCCCTAGGCCTACACAACCGAAGAACCCTCTCACCTCTCTTCATCCCCCGAAAACACCTGACCCCCTTCAGACAGTACAAGAACAAATAGTTCCACTTAAACATACTAAGATATCAAGATATAAGACATACTCGTCCTACATAGACAAGCACTACACATAGATTCGGACCATAGACATACTGAAGTAAGAACAATCTATTCCTAACCAAACACAGAATAGATTCAAGTAAGTCTAAATGCCTCCGCCGAGTTCTATTTTTAAGAACGCTACAAAGAGCGATAACTCACAGAATGACTACTTATTGCCCAATCTGAGTTTCGTCCCTCAAGACCAAAACATGCATTCAAAGATGAATATATCTTCATCAGACAATTAAAACATTTTACATGGTATGCGTAATCCGTGCGCCAAAAAATATGTGCGCAACAGATTACCACACCCCCCCCCCGGGAAAAAAAATGAAAATCATTTTTTTTTTCATCTGAGAGCAACATACAATAGGCTCCCAACGCATAAATACTGCGCAGATGAGAAATATCTGGAATTATTTAAGCCAGATTAATGCAAAATTTCAATCCCTCAGAGAAAGCATTTCTCTTAAGCATAAGTGTTTCCAGGGAGGTGTCACCAACGCATACTACTATACAATGATACAATGCATATAACAATTTAAGTTTAAGCATTCCAAGTACATGATTGACAAAAAGAAAAATCATCAACGAGTAATGGTGACTATATATCAATGAACGTAGTGTCATTACGAATTACAATGTGTATCTATTTTGATATAGAAAAGAAAAATCTGTTGTCGAGTTGGAAGTGTTAAGACGTCCAGTGCTCAACAGCTAAGTGGAATCATGTGGGCATCTAGACAGAATGTCTGCCATCACATTATCTGATCCACGGATAGCTCGTACCGAAAAATGAAAAGGTTGAAGAGCAATTGCATATCGAGTAGACCTCGAACTCTTCAAATTTTTACTCTGGATAGCTGTAAGAGCTTTCTGATCGGTTTCTACTATAAAATGTGCGCCTAGAAGGAATCTTTGTAATTTGAGAATTGACCATACCATAGCCAACAGTTCACGGTCTAAAACCGAATAATTCCTTTCTGCAGCATTAAGCTTTCTGGAAATATACATTACAGGATGCAGAGTTCCAGAGTAATCTTGCATTAGTGCCGCTCCAATCCCAGTGGATGAAGCGTCACTACGAAGAACAAATGTCTTATCTTTAGTAGGCAACACTAAAATAGGTGCAGTAGAAAACATAGTTTTAATCTTATCCAAAGAGGATTGACATTCTTGAGTCCAACGGACTATATTAGGAGACCCTTTCTTTAGCAAGGTAGAAAGAGGTGCCATGATTGAGGACAGATTCGGAATGAATCGTCCATAGAATTGTATAAGACCTAAGAGACTTCGCACTTGCTTTTTAGTCTTAGGAATAGAAATGTTAAGTATTTTACTTGTATTATGGTCCTCTGTTTTTAGGAAACCATGGCCGACCCGGTGACCTAAAAAAGAAATTTCACTAAAACCAATGCAGGCTTTAGATGGTTTCGCTGTCAGGTTATACTCGCGTAGAGTAGATAGCAATTCAACTAACCCTGAATAGTGATCTTCCCAAGTATCGCTGAAAAGACAGATGTCGTCTATGTACGCAATGACATCTGACCGATAGGATAGAATTCTACGCATCATGCGTACGAATGTAGCTGGTGCGTTCATAAGGCCAAAAGGCATAAAATTCCATTGAAAAAGGCCTCTAGGTGTAGAAAAAGCAGTAAAAGGTTTGGCGCGTTCAGATAGAGGAACTTGCCAATATCCTTTAGACAAATCTAGTTTAGTGAAAAAATGCGATTTAGAAAGCTTAGTAAGTAGCTCTTCTAGTAACGGCATAGGTTCAGCATCAAACTTCGTGACTTGATTCAATTTGCGATAGTCAACGCAAAGACGTATGTTATTGTCTTTTTTACGGACAATAACCATCGGCGAAGAATACGCAGAAGTGGATGGTTCAATTATCTTTAAATCTATCATCTCATCCAACTCCTTTTCAACCTGTGCTTGAAAATGTATAGGAATAGGATAAGGTCTGACTCTAATAGGATTATGGTCAGTTAGAATAATGTCATGTTCAATGACATGAGTTTGTCCAGGAATGTCAGTAAGGACATCCTGAAATGTTTGTAACATAGACGAAACTTGTCGCTGTTCTCCTAGAGATAAATCGGGAGAAACAGTAACATTTTTCCATGATTCACTAGAATGAAGTGGAATCATCGGAAGCGGAAGATTAACATCCGAAAAACTTGTTTCCTCATCCTGTATTACAGACAGCGATGAGTAATGACCGTGTTGGACAGGTGAATCGTCCGTTGCCTGGAAAATAGGCTGTAAATAATCCGGACGTTCATGGAATTCCGTAAGCATATTGATGTGGAAGGTTTTACGCTTCCCATCAATATCGACAATGTAGTCAACATCGGAAATTTTCGAGATTATATCGTACGGACCTTTCCAAGAAATAAGTAGTCTGTTTTCCCTACAAGGTAGCAAAACAAATGCTTTGTCACCAGGACAAAGTTGTCGTAAGGTTCTTTTCTTATTGGCAAATTGTCTTGCTTTCTCCTTAGCAAACTCAGAAGAAGAAGTTGCCAATTTGCATGCTTCGATAATCTTTTGTCTTAGCGTGATGACATATTCGTAAGACGATTTTATGTCATCGGTAATATTATCAGCGGTTATGAGATCATGAAGCAAAGACATAGGGCCACGCGGTCGCGCGCCAAAGACAAGTTCAAAGGGAGAAAATCCTGTATGTTCATTGGGAACCTCTCTGTAAGCGAAGAAGGCCGTGGGTAAAACCCTATCCCAATCTTGAGGATGATCCTCAGTTATCTTCCCTAGTAAGTTTTTGAGTGTTCTATTAAGGCGTTCTACCATCCCATTCGACATTGGGTGATAGATACTGCTCAAAGATCTCTCTATCTGGAGAGTAGACATTACTTGAGACATGGTATCCGATATTAGTTGGGTGCCATGATCTGATAATATTTCTCCGGGAAATCCCAGACAAGAAAATATAAGCCAAAGAGCATCTGCAATGTCAGCAGTAGTAATGCTCTTCAGCGGGATAGCCTCTGGCCAACGTGTGCAGATGTCCACACACGTTAAGATAAACTGATGTCCTCTAGCAGATTTGATCTTAAATGGACCAATGATGTCTATCGCCATTTTCTGAAATGGTCTAATAGGAATGTCTGCAGCCTGAATAGGTGCAGCATGGCGTGGACCTTTGGATTTGACTTCTTTACATATTTTACAAGATCGACAATAGATCCGTATGTCCTTGTTCACAAAAGGCCAAAAGAAAGCCGCAAGAACTCTTGACTTTGTACGGGAAAAACCCATATGTCCAGCACACTGAGAGTCGTGTGCGTGTTGTAATATTTTAACTCTCAAATTCTTGGGTACAAGAATCTGAGAATGACTTGACTTGTTGGAGTCTTGCACCATACGTACAAGTACGCCATTCTTCATTGTAATCCAAGATTTACTCTTTGAATCTTTATTCGGATCACCTTTTGTTGCAAGAGTAAAGAATTTATTTAGAGTCGGGTCCTCTTCTTGCTGCTTTATAAATGAGTCACGCGAAATTACCAAGGGATCATCTTGGTTATGCACTTCATTATCTTCAATAGATGAAGTTTCGGGCATATTGAGAGCTTGAGCTCTAGTGACTACAGCATTAACAGTTTGAATATTTTGTTTTTCCCAAACGGAAATTTGTTGTGGAGTGCATTCTTTGACTCCGTGAATACGACCGATGATAAGATCAGCGATCGGATTCGGCAGAAGACATGCGTGTACATCTCCTGTAAAGAAAGGAGTAGCGATCCTAATGATAGCAGTAGAGTATTTCTCTATGATGCCGCCAAATGTTACACATTTGACTACTTTGCCTGTAGCACAAGAAGGATCTATGAGTGACTGCCTAACACCAATTGTGGTGCATCCAGAATCAAAAAGCAATGAAACTGGATTGTCATTTACTAAACCTTTGTGTAAGACAAGAGAACCTCTTCCATCATGCGCGATTGACGCGGGAAGAGCGGGAAGAGGATGGCCACAAATTAAAGTGGACACCGTAGTTGGTTCGAATAATGTTTTGCATTGGGGGCACTGAGATGCTCTCCCAAAATCGAAAGCGGCACATGCCATATTGTTAGAGTCATCATTATCTTTATTTTGTTTATAGGCATCATGGGACTCTTGCTGTGCAGAGTTTGCATGATAATGAGATTTTTGTTTTTTTTTATGTTGGGGTCTACCTCTGTTATTATTACCCCTGTAATTATCATTGTTTCCTCTATTGTAACCCCTATTTGGGTTTGAGTCATAATTCCCCTGGTTACTATCATCATATTCATTATAATGAGTATCTCTGTAATTATGATCTTGTTGTCTCCATGATGGAAAACTAGGATAGTTTCTATAATGACTTCCTTTGCGGAAGTTCCTATAATTATGACCACCCCTGAATCGAGGGCTGTCGGCTCGTCTCCAGATATTCGAAGAAGAACCCTGAAATGATTGGTTACCTTGGTTCTGATAACTGTTATGGTTACCCTTTTTATTAAACCTGTTTTGAGGTCCTTGGAATTTGTGTGAGTAATTAGGGTTGTATGGTGTTGCCGATGCAACTGGCATACCTTCCTTAACCTTAGTATTGCTAATAGCTACATCTGGGTGTGCAGTGACGTATTGGGTACAATATTCTTCCATTTCTTTTAGTGTTTTAGGTTTCCGCTCATGTAGGAATTCAAGGAATGGTTTACTAATGCTTGACATAATCTTGTCCCTGAGCAATAAATCCATAAGTGCTTCATAAGTCTTTTCTGTTTTGGACAGTTCAATCCAACGATTAAATGTAAGACGTGTCCTTGCAATGAATTCTGAGAATTCTACCCCTGATTCAGGTACCATTCTTTTAAACAAAATACGGTAACCTTCCTCAGATAACTGGTATTTCTTTATCAAGGCTGCCCTAATAACCTCATAATTATCCTTGTCAGTTTCTTCAACCAAACGTAAACTCGTCAGAGAATCACCTTTTAAATTCTCAGACAACTGATTAGCATATTGTGATTTCTCCACATCATGAGCTCGACAAGCACGTTCAAATCTATCAAGCCAGAATGTTATATCATCACTGGCAGAATTGAACGCTGGTACCTTGACCTTGTAAGTAAAGGGTTTACCACTAGATGACTGATTGACATTACTCATGTTTGCCAATTTCAACTTTTCTAACTCAAATGCTAAAAGTTCTTTTTGATATTCATGTTCTCTTATTGCTCTTTTCTCCTCAGCTTCAGCTTCTTTGTCTAATCTCTTTTGTTCAGCTTCTCTGTCTAATCTTCTCTGCTCAGCATCAGCTTCTTTGTCTAATCTCTTTTGTTCAGCTTCTCTGTCTAATCTCTTTTGTTCAGCTTCTTTGTCTAATCTCTTTTGTTCAGCTTCTTTGTCTAATCTCTTTTGTTCAGCTTCTTTGTCTAATCTCTTTTGTTCTTCTTCTTCTTCCTCGTTCGTCCTGAAAAGGACGGTGGTTGCGTTGTGTCTGTTTACGCCAAAGCTGTGATATCTGCACCTTTCGGTCGACACATCCGACTTCTGCACGGCATTTTTTAGGACCGGGTTTGCCTTCCCATTTCGATCCACACTCGCTCAGCCAGACTGCACTGCTGTAGACTGTTTCCAGGACCACCACGTGGAGGTGGAGTGCGGTCTTGACCAGCTCTGATTCGCTGGTCCTGACGCAGGCAGTCAAGCTATGAGTCGCTGACTGCGTTCTCTATTGCTGCGTCTTTTGGTCCCATCTCTTTTGTTCAGCTTCTTTGTTTTGTTTTTCCAATTCCATTTGGAATCTCTTTTCCTCAACCTGCATCTGCGGTTTCTTTTGTTCAAATTCTATTTCCATTTTTCTATCCTCACTTTTTTGTTTTATTTCCTCAGCTTTAAGTGCTTTATCATATTGACTGGTAGCATACTCCTCCAACTTATCTCCAGTCTTGCCTAGAGATTTCCCTAACTCAATAAAATGTTCCAATGTAGACATGATGTCTAATAATGATAGCAATCAGTTGACACAAAAATGTAATGTATATTCCAAAGTAATGTAAACACAAGCTCCTAATAATTTGATCAATCAGCTCCTTATCCCAAACTATGTGGGGAAACAAGCCTTTAGTAAGGTCTTGTATAATCAACTGTGTACCAACCAATTACTAAAAATCATCAGTTGACTTTTTCTTATAAATTCATATGATCAAATATATTTTAAATAGTGTATATCGATCAAGAACACAACAGAACAATTATACAAGAGAACAGGAAACATTTGCAGAAATCAAATAAATCAAATAGGAAAAATCAAAGAACAATGATCACAGAATCTGTGATGATATCTGCAATAGAATGAACAAGACAAATAACGCCACAGTGTATAAACATAAATTGTGTATAAAACTGAAAGATAGCAAAGGGTAGACCAACAAATTATACAAACAAACCAAAACAAAACTAAAGAACAGAGAAATATTACAAAAACAACAATAGGGACAATTTCATCACAGCTAACAGGTATTGCAACAGGTGTTGCATGCAAATTTCAATTAAGAAATTTGCCCCTACAGAACGCTAGTCCAAGACCAATGTGACTCGGTATATCTTGTCCTAGTCTCCTCCCAACCAGGCCCGCGACATAAATAACTATTACATATAAACATGTAAACATAAATATATATAAAGCATAAATGCATATATCATCAATAAACTGTGATGTAGATAGAGTGTTGTAAAGAAGGCTGTTTTATAGAAATGGCACAGATATTTTAATCAAAATAAATAACTGCCACTTTATTGAACTACAATTTCTGGCCTTAAATATTAAAGTTCAACACAATAGCAGAACATAAGAAGATCCATCGATGAAAATAGGCTTCTAAGTTCAATACTTCTGCTAACACGGTTAATTTGCTTGCCAATGTTCTGTGTAATGCTGTGATGTCCACTTGTAAACAACTTGCCGTGCTACGCTGTCTGTTATATGAAATAATGCCTGTACCAAGCAAAATGTCAACAGCGGTGACCTAGATACAGTTACACTTGTCATAACAGGTCAAGCTGACATCGACTGGATAGTTGTCCTATAGGTGTTGATGTGTGTCACATTTGGCCAAAATAAATGTTCTTGAAACACTAGGTGACTTCCACTTTGTAGACTGCGAAGGCTGGACCCAGGAAACTGGCCTACCACGTTGATAACTCTCTTTTTCTTCTTCATCGTAACTGTGTATACCAGGCATGCTGTAAAGTACTGCTTTCATTCTCCTCACGCAAACCAGTGGTGAATATGATGGAGGCTCCAGGGGGAGCAAAGGTCAACTCAACCGACGCAGGATTATGCAAATATGGTGTGAGTGTGAAGTCTGAGTTAAGCGAATGATGGACTGTTCGTGTGTTGACCCGTATAAGGCACTCATTCACTCATTACGTTATGTCACCAATGCAGACCACTGTAGTCGTTTCAATAGTTTAATTGGACGCACACACTTGACAGATTGGGTACAGATACAGGAACATGAGTCGACATAGACAGCATAATATTGATCAATGGACTACCGTCCTAAATTAGCATTCATGAAGAATAATCTTGCAATGGAACATCTGTAAACACCAAGATTTCCATAGTTTATAAATACAGTCAGTAGACCTTACTGACCGAGCATGTCAATTAAGCAATACTGTTCAAACTTGACTCCTAAACAGGATCTCTTTCTAGCGAAGATTCCTTTAGGTCAATTACAGCAAATCTCTGTGAAGATAATGTTAATTTCTTTATAATAGTGATCTCTCAATCATCACCTGATAATAAGGAAGTTTTCCCGTTCTCTGCTAATGATTTACAATAAGTAGAATTCCAAAATCAATCGAATTCCACAATGGCTGCTGGTTCCCGGTTGAGCATCACTCACTATACGGGTGTATAGCCAAATCTTCAATCGAAGCTTTGTTCATCAACAATAAATGATTCTACAAGGATCAGCATATTCTGTCCTCATAGTTGCTGCATATAAACATATTTAGTGCTGCTAGAGAATATGTCGTCCCGACATATTCATAGGTAAGTTCATGTAAACGTCTGCCCATCTTAAGCCTAGGAATGAAAGAAGTCAGCAAAAGTACGTTTTTTTACCTGGAAATAAGAAATACACTAGCAAGCACAAAAAACGCTCATAAGGAAGGGAAACCCGAGGCCTGTAAACAGTAAATTAATATTAGACAAACATAAAGGTATGTTTTCAGGCACTCGTAAGAAATAAAGAAGTAGAACACTTGGACAACAGAAAAACAACAGACGTGAGTGGCTTACCCAGGGTTCGAACCCCGTACCTTCCGTACGACAACTCCGCCTAGCTATCAAGCGAATCACACTGACCCCACGGCCAGCTAGGCATCCCCAAAAAAAGGATGCTTTGCTGACTATTTATCAGTACTAAACACACAAGATAACACCGGAAGTATACAGTGGGCAACTCAGCCCTTTAATGACGCAATCACTTCTGTTGTTCCCCTATTAACAGTATGTGTCAGTCCAAACAAGACAAAGACCTTGATACTGGGTCCAGTAAATAGTAGAAGACTTAAGGACAGTAGTATAGAACAGAGGGTAGGTTTCTGGTATTGTATAAACATAAATAACACATAAGGAAGGGAAACCCGAGGCCTGTAAACAGTAAATTAATATTAGACAAACATAAAGGTATGTTTTCAGGCACTCGTAAGAAATAAAGAAGTAGAACACTTGGACAACAGAAAAACAACAGACGTGAGTGGCTTACCCAGGGTTCGAACCCCGTACCTTCCGTACGACAACTCCGCCTAGCTATCAAGCGAATCACACTGACCCCACGGCCAGCTAGGCATCCCCAAAAAAAGGATGCTTTGCTGACTATTTATCAGTACTAAACACACAAGATAACACCGGAAGTATACAGTGGGCAACTCAGCCCTTTAATGACGCAATCACTTCTGTTGTTCCCCTATTAACAGTATGTGTCAGTCCAAACAAGACAAAGACCTTGATACTGGGTCCAGTAAATAGTAGAAGACTTAAGGACAGTAGTATTGTATAAACATAAATAACACATAAGGAAGGGAAACCCGAGGCCTGTAAACAGTAAATTAATATTAGACAAACATAAAGGTATGTTTTCAGGCACTCGTAAGAAATAAAGAAGTAGAACACTTGGACAACAGAAAAACAACAGACGTGAGTGGCTTACCCAGGGTTCGAACCCCGTACCTTCCGTACGACAACTCCGCCTAGCTATCAAGCGAATCACACTGACCCCACGGCCAGCTAGGCATCCCCAAAAAAAGGATGCTTTGCTGACTATTTATCAGTACTAAACACACAAGATAACACCGGAAGTATACAGTGGGCAACTCAGCCCTTAAATGACGCAATCACTTCTGTTGTTCCCCTATTAACAGTATGTGTCAGTCCAAACAAGACAAAGACCTTGATACTGGGTCCAGTAAATAGTAGAAGACTTAAGGACAGTAGTATAGAACAGAGGGTAGGTTTCTGGTATTGTATAAACATAAATAACACATAAGGAAGGGAAACCCGAGGCCTGTAAACAGTAAATTAATATTAGACAAACATAAAGTATGTTTTCAGGCACTCGTAAGAAATAAAGAAGTAGAACACTTGGACAACAGAAAAACAACAGACGTGAGTGGCTTACCCAGGGTTCGAACCCCGTACCTTCCGTACGACAACTCCGCCTAGCTATCAAGCGAATCACACTGACCCCACGGCCAGCTAGGCATCCCCAAAAAAAGGATGCTTTGCTGACTATTTGCCTCAGTGGCTAAACACACAAGATAACACCGGAAGTATACAGTGGGCAACTCAGCCCTTTAATGACGCAATCACTTCTGTTGTTCCCCTATTAACAGTATGTGTCAGTCCAAACAAGACAAAGACCTTGATACTGGGTCCAGTAAATAGTAGAAGACTTAAGGACATTAGTATAGAACAGAGGGTAGGTTTCTGGTATTGTATAAACATAAATAACACATAAGGAAGGGAAACCCGAGGCCTGTAAACAGTAAATTAATATTAGACAAACATAAAGGTATGTTTTTCAGGCACTCGTAAGAAATAAAGAAGTAGAACACTTGGACAACAGAAAAACAACAGACGTGAGTGGCTTACCCAGGGTTCGAACCCCGTACCTTCCGTACGACAACTCCGCCTAGCTATCAAGCGAATCACACTGACCCCACGGCCAGCTAGGCATCCCCAAAAAAAGATGCTTTGCTGACTATTTATCAGTACTAAACACACAAGATAACACCGGAAGTATACAGTGGGCAACTCAGCCCTTTAATGACGCAATCACTTCTGTTGTTCCCCTATTAACAGTATGTGTCAGTCCAAACAAGACAAAGACCTTGATACTGGGTCCAGTAAATAGTAGAAGACTTAAGGACAGTAGTATAGAACAGAGGGTAGGTTTCTGGTATTGTATAAACATAAATAACACATAAGGAAGGGAAACCCGAGGCCTGTAAACAGTAAATTAATATTAGACAAACATAAAGGTATGTTTTCAGGCACTCGTAAGAAATAAAGAAGTAGAACACCTGGACAACAGAAAAACAACAGACGTGAGTGGCTTACCCAGGGTTCGAACCCCGTACCTTCCGTACGACAACTCCGCCTAGCTATCAAGCGAATCACACTGACCCCACGGCCAGCTAGGCATCCCCAAAAAAAGGATGCTTTGCTGACTATTTATCAGTACTAAACACACAAGATAACACCGGAAGTATACAGTGGGCAACTCGGCCCTTTAATGACGCAATCACTTCTTGTTCCCCTATTAACAGTATGTGTCAGTCCAAACAAGACAAAGACCTTGATACTGGGTCCAGTAAATAGTAGAAGACATAAGGACAGTAGTATAGAACAGAGGGTAGGTTTCTGGTATTGTATAAACATAAATAACACATAAGGAAGGGAAACCCGAGGCCTGTAAACAGTAAATTAATATTAGACAAACGAAGAACCCTCTCACCTCTCTTCATCCCCCGAAAACACCTGACCCCCTTCAGACAGTACAAGAACAAATAGTTCCACTTAAACATACTAAGATATCAAGATATAAGACATACTCGTCCTACATAGACAAGCACTACACATAGATTCGGACCATAGACATACTGAAGTAAGAACAATCTATTCCTAACCAAACACAGAATAGATTCAAGTAAGTCTAAATTCCTCCGCCGAGTTCTATTTTTAAGAACGCTACAAAGAGCGATAACTCACAGAATGACTACTTATTGCCCAATCTGAGTTTCGTCCCTCAAGACCAAAACATGCATTCAAAGATGAATATATCTTCATCAGACAATTAAAACATTTTACATGGTATGCGTAATCCGTGCGCCAAAAAATATGTGCGCAACAATTACAAATAACAAAATTTAATAATCGCTTAAGTTATATTAGTTTGAAAATAATTGAATCGTTTAGAATAAAAGTTTCATCATTGATTTATAATAGAGATGATGGGGAAAAGTTCCCTTTGGCAGCGTATATATTTCACTTAGCTGCCAATAGTATTTTCTGCTCCCGCTGATGGGTTCTGTTTACACTGCTTTCGCTCGTCGCTGGTCAAGGTTAAAGAAGCCGCACGTTCCTAGAACGTCAAGGAGTAACGGCCAAGCTGGTCCTGCATCTGTCTATCTTCTTCTTTGCTCCTTAGCCGTCGACCGTCAAAGCAGTCAGTGGCCATCACGCCTAGTGGCGTCTTGTAGGGCAACAACAAACTGATTCCACTTTGCTCGGTCGGCGGCCATCCTTCGTACAGTGCCCCAACTCTGGTTCATTCTTTGCATCTCAACCTTCACTTGGTTCCAGAGATAGTACTTTCTGCTGGTACCACCAATAACTATAATAAAGAATAGAAACGAAACGCTCTCCTCAGTATTGCGTTTCCCGACACATATTTATGTGCCCCCCTCTTCTATTCTACCATCCCATTTATCTCAGAATTTACCCTCGATGAGAATTAAATTTAATCCCACGGGATAATCTTTCTTTACATTTAAATTGAATAGCTTTAGTGTAGCCGTGTACATAGTTGTTCCTTTGGAAACAGGCTATAAAAACCAGATTAGCATATAAATTTCTACTTTCCGAGAAACAGATCAAATGTTAATTAGGATAGAGTCGCGTTACATGTCAAAATTAGTCACGTGATTTTTATCCAATCGTAAGGCTCAATATTATTCAGCCGGCAGGAAATGTAGAAGAGACGCGAAATTTCCCCAACAACCTAGTTAGTTGAAAAAGACGCGTCGAGCTAGTAAGACGAACAAGTTTGTGCTGATAACGCAGTGGTTTTACTGCATGAAAGTTATCTAGGTTGAAGAATTAGAAATTCCAGGAATGATGGCATGTTCTCTTCAAAGTGCATTTTTGTGTATTTAACTTCTATATTCGAAGTCTGTAAGTAGGAGCTAATTACTAATCAATTATTGACCCATTGTTGCAGATTTAGAAAAAGGATTCATGGCTGCAAGTTGCACCTATGAGTCAAATGCAGAGATGATGGAATTTGCTCTGTACAAGCACAAATTGATCAAATTGCAGAATATGAGCATATAACGAAACCCCTTGAGAATAATGAATTAATCGGTCTGAAGTGGAACAGCTTATATGAAATTGGATCAACGCAAACTGGTATTTAAAAAGAAAAAAAAGTAGACAGGAGTTGGATAGGCCTGATTCATACAAGTGTCAATTCCCCATGCTAGATCATTGAGAGCGACTTGCATTTTATATTATGAATGAAAAATGCATGTTTGTAACTTCACGCCATCATGTATATATTATGATTATTAAATAAAACGTTGACATCAAAAAGAGGTCGTAAATTTGATTGCTAAGCCTTAACCATGAATGGAAGGAAGTAATGTCTGTTGAGAAACCTATAAATTCTTACTAACTGCTCACAAACTACAACACCTTAGAGGATAGTCCCCGAACCTGGTAAAATCCCGTAAGACTGTCAGTGAGAAATGTCCACCTCTAGCAGTCTAGCTAGTTCTAGATCTAACACTCTCTGAAATTAAACAGCAACCCCCAATTCCCCACCCACAACGGCCACACATCTCAACTTGGTGCCCGTGATCAGTCCTCATTAAAAAGGTATTGAGCAGGAAAACACCTTAGAAGCATCTCAACTTGGTGCCTACACCACTTCTAGAAGACACATAGCAGCAACTACAACAACAACTATTTAAACATGGAGAAGTGTTCGACAACCATACAGAACAGAAAGAAGAGAATAGCAATGAGAGACTTCGCTTCAGAATTAAAACGTTGTAGAAGCTACGCAGTCGATTTCCCTTGCATAAGAATAGTAGACGGATTGGTTGCAAAAGTTTATAAGATTGAAATAAAAGAGATTGTTGAAATCAAGCTACAACCATTGAAAGTCAAAGAAGGGAGACCAAAATTGAACTTGAAACAACGAACTGCGCCTGCAGTCACTAGAAAAGAGCCTCAGACACAGAATGTCGCAGTACAAACGGATGACAGGTTTAAGAAAAGTCTAATTCCAGTCAGGATAAAATCAAGACAAGTTACAGAGGACTTACTTGATTTGTGCAATGTTGAAATGGTCGATAATACAGAAAAGATGACATCTGAAGAAGAAGATAAACTAGAATGCACGGAGAGGTACGAAATGATAGCAAAGTACAGAAAAGAAGTGGAAGAAAGATTTAGAGAGAGAGATAGAAGATGGCAACAGGCAAATCAGATAGAGAAACAACACCAAACAAAAGCTCACGTAAAACAAATCAAAATTGATAATCACCGACCCATTCCGCCTCTGACGACAAATACAAGACCAGTCAGAAAGGCCACCATAAATTACAATTCATCCAGTACAGATTCGTCTGACATATCAGAGTCAGAGACGACAGACTCTGATGAGACCACTGAAGGCTACTTGTCAGACGAACTTGATCATACAACAGACGAAGAGGGCAGAAAATATTACTGGCCGAAAACTTATAAGACAAAGCACAGCAAGACAAAGAAAATTGGCGGAATAGGTCAACCTACAACAGAGGAGCTGACGGCAGAGATAGACGTTATCCTGAGAGATGGTGACTTTGCCGTCCTCTCAATAAGGCTGGTGTATGAATTGCTGGAGAACAAGTTTGCTGTTGATTTATCTACACGCCGAGAAGAATTTCGAGAATTGATAGAAATTGCACTTACACGGTATGAACACAAGATGATCACTACCCCACACGAGAATCAGTTTCCAGCAGCACCCACTAACACTCTGGTTCCAGATGAAGAAATTTGTAAACAAACCACCAACACCCCATACGAGAAAAATTTCACAGATGTATCCATCAGGCCTATTAGAAAGCCAAAATATCGCTATAGACCCACAAGTTACATCTCCCTTAACAACACAGACTCTGACATGGACACTCAAGAAATACCAGAACAACTTTTTCACACCGACGAAATATCCAATATTCGCCCTGTTCAAACGTACGGTGAGATGATAACCAACAAGTATGAAAGAGACTCTGGTATAGATTCGCCTGGTCCTCGTTGCAAAACGGATACATCATTTGCTGGTACTTCATCCCCGGAGATTCAAGCAGCTGGCAAACGTACCTGTTCTTCTTCATCAAATGACTCAATCCCTAGCAACAAAATTCCGCGTATACAGCACAACTATATCAGACGAAAGGTTCTGAAGAAACGCTATCATGTTCCAAAACCAAGCCGAGAAGCAATAGCCTCATCTCAACTAGTCAAAAACAACAGTGTGCAAATTACTGCGCCCACTGTCAAAGACGTTAACGTACCACAGGCCCAAGTCAGAAGAAAAATCAAGGCGAAACATATACCTGCCTCAAAACCAACAGATGTTCCAGCCATACAAACCCCTACCACAGTGAAACCATCACCGCAATCAAAAGATGTTAAGCCATCACCGCATTCGCCAATGTCCTCAGTGCCCCAACAATCAGCAAATGCAGTGTCGTCGCCTATCACACCCGTCCCCACTGCTACTCAGTATGATGCTCGCTTATCCAGTCGGGAAATTGCAATGCTCGAGGCGATGAAGGAATTCAAAGAACTAGCGAAGCTGTTTTGAAAGACACGCCCCTCGAGTCTTCAATGTACATGCCATCTCATGTACGGTCAACGCATATGTGAAAAAACCTTTTTAACAATGTACTAACCTTCCCATGTACTTTATTTTCAGTTTCCGACAGTTCAAATGACTTGCTTACAGACTAAGATGTCAAAGCCTCACTGAGAAAGTAATTTTTTCCAGCCTTAGACTACTGATGCCCAGAAAGAAATCAAGACCAGCCCACGAAGGAGTCTAGTTAGACATTTTTATTTGGATTATTGAAATAAAGATGACACAGATGATACAATGTTCTTTGTTTACAGACACCCTTATTAGTCAGACAGTTTTTAATATTTAGAATGTTACAAAACCTTACCTATAACACATGTGTCACACTATTCTGTTGTAACATTCATCTCCACTTTTGTAACTGATCATATTCCACGCCTCATTCACCAGACTTCTTGCAGATCCAGAGTCCTGTACTTTCGCATCTTAGTGCATTTTCATGCAGACACTTTACACCAGTACTTTTTTCTTACCCCATACTAATATTTCTGTGATCTCATTTATGCTAAACTCCTTTATTCTATCACCTTGACCAATCATACTGTTCCTACTATGACATCTCCTAACAACATAAAATTCATACCCAAAACTAGTATTGCATGTTATGCTATTTTTCTCCACAGGATTATTTATTTTTCAAAATGTACATTATTATTTTAGACCCAGATGTATATTTGTACTGTCAAGAACTTTAAACATTCTCCTATAGAGATTCCATATCCCAACCTTGACTCTCTATAATAAGATTTCCTTCACTCCACTGTTACAACATCTTTAACTTACTATTTTTCCATTCCACTATTTTGAGACGACATTCTAGACATGTGATTTTTTCAATCCCAATCATATTCATTCCTTGGAATTACAATCATCAGGAGATCCTTGATGTACCTTTTCCTCGCCACTTATTGACAACAAATACTGCTACAACATTCATTCTATTCTAACCTAAACTATTACTTGCAGCCCTATTGGTTAGGATTTACTATTGGAAATGTTGATAGTATATCTAGTGTTTAGTAAATTGATTTTTTATCATTTTTTAGTACTTGTGATACAAACAGAAAAGAAATCACAAGAAAAGAAAAGAAATCACAGAAAAAAGAAAAAAAAAGAAATGAAAAAGAAAAAATGAAAAAGAGACAAAAGACATAACAGAAAAATGAGAAGAGAAAAAACAATTGAAATTTTTTTTTATATAAAATGTATTATGTGTATATGCCACCCTCACACATTTGGATGATGATAAGCCAATATTGTAAAACATTGACTGCCCTGAGGTTAGCAGCTGAAGAAGAAAAAGAGAAAATAAATCACCCTATACCAGTTATACCCCCACCAGCATGATCTCTGATACTCCAACAATTTTTGTTGATACTGCCTATCACAAATACCCCAATGACATTTGCGCATGCTGAATTTCTGCAAATGAAGAATCCCTTGAGAGCATTAGTATATGCTAACCCCAGATTGAACACATTACACCTATTTGTTGATGATGCCTTTGCCCATGTTAAAGAAATAGCATTTGCACATGCTGACCTAGCAAATGAAATACCCCTCTACAGCATTTGTATATGCTGAACCCACATTGAATACCCCATTACCACATGATAACCACTAATGACATGAGATGAAGAAGCAACTGGTTATGTATGATGAAGATGCCATTTTATATTAAGGTGAAACTTTATGTTGTCACAGCTGAGATTTTGTTGAAATGTTTATGCACAAAATCCCCCACATTAACATTGGAGGAACAATAATCTTGGTCTTTCGTGGATACGAGCAAAGACAAGGAGATAATGGAATATTTTATGAATACCATGGACATGGAACAATCAGAGCAGATGATTGTTGCACATATGAGGACCATATTTGAAGTCATTATTGAAGGATTGTCAGTAGACAAGAGACAAATAGATTATGATAATCCCATGGAACCACAGGTACTAAGGACACAAAATGGAGATTAAATAATGAGAAAAAAAAATAATGACTGAATAATTGCTACGCCCAGAGGTAAAGGAAATAGAGATACATCCGCATTTTTGGAGAAATCTTTTTTTGATTTTTGCTCATTGCCTTTGTAAAATGAACATTGTTGTATAACAAATGACTATTCCTTATCACGAATTACAGAATGTTGTAAGATAGTTGAAATAAATTGACAATTTACTATACTCATAATATACCCAGAATTACAGGAGAGAAAAAAATAAATGATTGATGAAATTGGACGTACTGAGATTTGCTCACCCCGAGGATATTGGATAAAAAAATAATGTTATCCCAAGGACAGACATGTCACAGATATATCATGGAGATATTATGACATAAGAAAAAAAAAATACCTAGATTGGAAATGCAGCAAACTTGGTCAAGGACACCATGAAATAGACCTCCGCCCCACACTTAAGATAACTGACGGATGAGATTTTTTGAATTATAAGTACCATAAGTCACCCATCTGGCTGTAGTCAGCGGATGTTACAGGCACCACATAACTCTGACTAACCCTCGACCTGCGAAGGCAGAGTTGGTGTCGAAATATTGCACATATGTAAAAAGACATGTTTTTGTTCATGTTTTGGTAAAGTCTAGACATTTGTATAAATGGTTCCATAAATGATTAGTTAAAATATGGTTGATAAATATTCGCAGATATAGTACATGGACAATTAATAAGGATGTATTTCCAGTACAGAATAAGAGGAATAGGAAGGATCCACATTTTAAATATTAGAGCACCATGAGCGATGAATTGGACTTATGGAGAAAATGGAAATGGTACACTGTATGAAAGGATAACCAGAAAAAAATATGGATAAATAAGAGTCAGAGTGCCAGGAACTTTGTTTTATAAGGATATTGTAGACTCCTCACGATCAATTGAATATTTTTTCTACCCTTCTATGTCACAAATTTTTGAGTGATGACCCCAAAAATTTTTTTTCATCTCATATTGTCAAAAGTTCTTACATCTCAGTTGATTGTTACATAAATAATTGTTTGATGTGTTTTTGAAAAATGTATTGCTAGATAAGGTACATAGGGAGTTACTAAGGATGAATTCTCAAGATAACAGGAGGACTAGAATGGATACAATGATATTGGAACACCATAAATGATACATTGGGGTTATACAAAAGAAAAAAAAAAAAGGAGACAAAAATAAACTGTATACAGGGATGCCTTGAGAGTGACAACATGGATACGTATTGTCAAGAGTATAAGCAGTTGTGTTAACAGAGAAAATAAAGTAATACAGAACCCAATGTAGAAAATTCATAATGATTTGAAACTATATTTTCCTTTTCCCTTATACTGTATTTCATAATATGATAGTAACACATTCGTCTGTTGGTTGCTGAATAATTAGATGTTTGAAAATTGATGTATGGCAAGTCAAAGAAGATCTTTGAAAAAAAAAATATATATATATATATATATATAAAATAATATTTCTAGGACAGAGTTCACAGAAAAAAAAAATACTGTGTTGACAGAAAAGAAGGAATGATTAGAAATAACTGACTAATGGACAGGATCACCACCAGACGTACGGATATTGGAGACAAACATCACATAGTTTAGAAAAAAAAAAGGAATGTAATATAGAACATTTTTTTCTACAGTGACGGACTTAGAACGAATTTATACACCTACCATTTGGAAAATGTCAATAACAAGGAAACATACAAATAAATAAATAAGGATAAGCCATGAGGTTTTAATGCTTTTATTGTGAAAAATGATTACTTATAAAAATGATGCTAGTTATATTATCGTCTGATAAATATGCATATTATGTCTAGAGATGTTTTCTACATGTAATAATGAGCAAGTGGCTCATTCACTGAAAAAAAAAAAAAAGAACATGATGAGTACCCATGAGAACATTGGCTATTTTATGAAAGTGGATTGCCATTACCATAGGAATTGGAGATCCTGGACATTACTAAGGATATTGCAGAGTACTTGGAAAATAAAATAAATAAGTACGCCAGGAAGAAAAAAAAAAAAAAAAGAAGATTTTTTAAGTCTTGCAGACTTATATATGGAGCAAATAACAGGAACAGAAAAGAGATAACACCCCCCACCATATCCAAGAGAATGTAATCAACTATATTGTGAATGAAATGTAATAGATTATGATAATGCAGCCAAGTTCTGCAAATAAGATATTTTATTGTTCATTTCCCAGTGTTGCCACTCGTCACATTTTTTGGTGATGACCTTATGATTGTTTTTAAGATTTTGTTGGGCAGTGTTGCCAATTGGTAAATTTGGTTCAAATATGTATTGATGTGAAAGATAGTTTGCAGTTTTTTTGGAGATGATGTCCATCTATAAGGCCCCTTTATAGACGACAGTCCCATATAGACATAGGAGCTCAGATGTAGGAATTTCGTTAAATTTTCTGCGATATTTTTGGACTAAGAAAAAATTTTTTGAACTTTAAATTTTTCAGAAAATTTTTTTTTTGAACTTAGAAATTTTGGGGGATGAATTTTTGTTATTGATAGTACTCAAATGTCTCCCTACGGGATACATTTGCGGAGCCCCGGGATCTATATGTAGCCGTGTACATAGTTGTTCCTTTGGAAACAGGCTATAAAAACCAGATTAGCATATAAATTTCTACTTTCCGAGAAACAGATCAAATGTTAATTAGGATAGAGTCGCGTTACATGTCAAAATTAGTCACGTGATTTTTATCCAATCGTAAGGCTCAATATTATTCAGCCGGCAGGAAATGTAGAAGAGACGCGAAATTTCCCCAACAACCTAGTTAGTTGAAAAAGACGCGTCGAGCTAGTAAGACGAACAAGTTTGTGCTGATAACGCAGTGGTTTTACTGCATGAAAGTTATCTAGGTTGAAGAATTAGAAATTCCAGGAATGATGGCATGTTCTCTTCAAAGTGCATTTTTGTGTATTTAACTTCTATATTCGAAGTCTGTAAGTAGGAGCTAATTACTAATCAATTATTGACCCATTGTTGCAGATTTAGAAAACGGATTCATGGCTGCAAGTTGCACCTATGAGTCAAATGCAGAGATGATGGAATTTGCTCTGTACAAGCACAAATTGATCAAATTGCAGAATATGAGCATATAACGAAACCCCTTGAGAATAATGAATTAATCGGTCTGAAGTGGAACAGCTTATATGAAATTGGATCAACGCAAACTGGTATTTAAAAAGAAAAAAAAGTAGACAGGAGTTGGATAGGCCTGATTCATACAAGTGTCAATTCCCCATGCTAGATCATTGAGAGCGACTTGCATTTTATATTATGAATGAAAAATGCATGTTTGTAACTTCACGCCATCATGTATATATTATGATTATTAAATAAAACGTTGACATCAAAAAGAGGTCGTAAATTTGATTGCTAAGCCTTAACCATGAATGGAAGGAAGTAATGTCTGTTGAGAAACCTATAAATTCTTACTAACTGCTCACAAACTACAACACCTTAGAGGATAGTCCCCGAACCTGGTAAAATCCCGTAAGACTGTCAGTGAGAAATTTCCACCTCTAGCAGTCTAGCTAGTTCTAGATCTAACACTCTCTGAAATTAAACAGCAACCCCCAATTCCCCACCCACAACGGCCACATTAGCTTTACATTATATTTAAATGAAAAGGTTAATAATACAGTAAGAGTCTGTTTCCATTTACATCTCCACTGATTGAAAAGTGTTCACAATATACATTGAATATGTTTTCATTTATGTTTACACTGATTTGAAAAGTTTGAAAATTCCATTAATTTAAAAATGAATATTTTCACATAGACATTTACACTGGGTTAAAGCTTGAAATATTAATTTTAAAGTGAATATGTTTATATGGACATTTACACTGCTTGAAATTGTAAGTATTATAATTAAAATGTACATCATTTCTTTCATCTTTTCCTCCCTGCTCCATATGAACCAGGAATTACCTTTTGCTTTTAGTTCTTTTTAAGAGATTAGCAATAAAGCAATCACCAGCCCGCGCAGTGGTGGGTCATGAATCATCATTCTATACGCTGAGGTTGCCAGCCTCAAATTCCTGGAACATCCCCTAGTGATTTTCAAATATTAAACATCATATGGTAATATACATATATATGTTAGTTCACAAGTTAGTAATAAAATATAGAATGTGAAATCACAACTTACGCCAATCCTGGCTCACAGACTTTTTGCTCAGATGAATAAAAGAGACTTGAATCGGCCTCTTACACGCGTCTGGGGTGTCGTTAATTTAATGTTCCTCTCTGACGTTGTGTGTTTTCAGTTTCCACAGTCCTGGTTTCCTTGTTAATATTGATAGAGATTTCCTGGGCTGTTTTGTAAGTTCGTCGAGATTCTATTATAAAAGGTCGAAGCTGATAAAAGGAAATTCTGAATTCTAGGCTTCACTCTAGCAAGGTCTGGTATCTTTGCAAGCGATCTTCACAGTAGAATAACACTGAAACGTGTCAGGTTATATTCCCGGTCTCCCACGCATCTGTTGTTTATGGAGTTGAATAAACGCTCCAATCATTTTCAAACAGTCGGGGTAGGGAGTGATACTGTCACGGAGAAGTCTATCCTTTCTCTTCTACATTCCTTTACTCAGTCCATCCTGTCACTGTTTCCTAGTCTTCCATATAAGTAACCGTTTTTTTCCTCCCAGAACGCTAGCTCAGGTAAAATTCTTGTATTAAATTCGTTAAGCAGGCAATTTAGATTCAGCCAGGTAGGGTTTTTGGGAAGACGCGTTGGTAATGGTGGGTTTTTCTCGGAGACATCAATTAACCCGTGACTCACAGACGACCATCTATTTCCGGTCTAAAAATGTATTTATCGGAAAAAATGTAACTTTACTTTACTCTTAATGATCACCGTGAAACCAGCCGAAACTAAAGTTTAAGTACATAAGACTTTTAAAGAATATACACATATATAAATATATATATATATATATTGTTATGATTAAAATTCATAACGATTGTGTCTGTATAATAGGTAGCTCAACAGGCTCCTTGTTTGTTTATTTTATACGAAGTCACTTATTAATGCAGGAAGTGACGTCATGCCGGTATGGTTTATTTGGCAGACGTGAAACTAAAAATGCAGAAGTGAGGAGATTGTCTGCTGGAGTCTTCTAGCAATGTGTGTCATGGCGAGTGGACGCATGTGTTTGAGCTCATGAATTCCAGTACATATCCCTGTGTTATTCCATCACTAATACATCAAGATCTTCTGTGAGGTGTATCTAGTTATCTGCATTTACAGAAAGTATAGCTTCTCAGTGTCGAGTGTGACTATATATTTAAAATATTGAGAATGAAAAGGACAGCGTTCCAGACATGAACGGACTGCCTAGCGTTATATCGATGACTGCATATTATATGCCATTGTATATTGGCCTGAACTCTATTGAATGTGGAGCAGCGTTGAATTATTAATAAAAATGTATACCGCCCACTTCGTCCGTTGTGACTCAAATAATTCTGAGTGATGTTGGCTTGTTTCGGTGACTGATACGTCTACTACCCTAGAAGTGAACTTAGCCACAGGAACCATCCTGTCACTAAATATTAACGGTAACAGTATAAAAGACACGTAACAGCTGTAGATGGGAGCCTCAAGCCGGGATGTGGAACTGTTTATGGGTATTTTCAAGTGATTTTCCAGTATTTGCAAGTGAACAAATTTTTCAAGATGGCGGTGTTGATCGGCTGCAGGCCGGAATTCTAAGTCTAACCCTTTTCATTCCACTGTATTTGAATCGTCGTTTCCTGAGGCAGAGGCTGATGCCAGGAGGATTTTTTGCATGATAGAGCAGATAAGTAAATTTATTGATTCATGCAGTTTGAGTCTTAAAGAATCTCATTTGACAGGGTTCTTTCTTTTACATGTTATATTTATATCTGTATCTACATGTTTGTGTGATAGGCGGGTTGGTTGGTGGGGCCTATGAATTCACTATACCTCACTGACGATCGTGAATTCGTAGGCGTTCTTTAGTTTTTGCATCTGGTTTTTTCAACGTAAGGGGCCGGCGAACATAGCTGTGTGTTACTGCCTTGAGTGAATTAACCAGATTCATTATTTGTCTATGTCACAGAGAGTTTTATGATCAATAAATTTTCTATATATTCTTTCTTTCTTCCACCCGTGTCCTCTATTTTATTATCACTCTCTATCCTTTTCCTGTATTTTTCGCATTCGTTCGTTTGCGAGAAATATTTTCTTTCCCATTCTCACTTTCCCGGTTTTGTTTTCTCATTTAGATACGCAGTAGATGACCTAACGCGTCAGTCCCTTGCACGAGATAATTTTAGGTGGGATTTCAGTCTATCAGACATGAGAGCAGACAAATTGTCTACATTTGCAGCTGTCACGAGAGTTTTTCGTCAGGCTAGCTCCCGGCGAAGTGTGAAAACTGCCTCTGCATTGGAGACGGGTCGTCTGAGATTCGCATCTGACACGCGCGCTCTCGGTCAGTTTGTTAACGTAGGTGTGAAGACGCACTGGTGGCAGTTACGGCATGCGTCTAAGTTAACGTAGGTGTTAGGAGAGGGGAGAGATCGGGTTTTTGGAAATAGTGGGATCTTTTGTTTGTTTCATAGATATTAACCTGAGTTTGAAACTTTATTTCACTCATTCTCCAAGTGCAGTAGACGTGGTCACTTCGTTCTAGATGCTTAAACTTATAAGTGAAATCTCTTAGTTTCGTTGTGATACCGTAGTTCTGTGTTGAGGTAAATATTACATTAAGTATCTAATATTTTGCGAGTGATTAAGTGTTAAACCGATTATTTTATCCCACTAGTTTCTTTTGTGCAGAGTGATTAATTTATAAGTCTGTTATACTCTCTAGTCGACGAGTTACAGTGGAAAACAGAATAAATTATAATTTCTAGCTTAAAATCATGTAGCTATAATAAATTTAATTTAACTGCTAAATAATCAGAAGAGAATAATTTTTCTAAACTAACTTATAAATGCTAGATGCCTCATGAGTGTTGACGGAATACGTAGGTATTCCTAATTCATGATGATTGATTTTTATATATAACTTATTTCACGGGAAAGTTTAAACGTCAAGTCAAGCTCTACGCTTGCAGTTCAAAATGTAAGTTATATTGAGTGCATAATATGTAAAATATTTCATATGTGGTTTTTTCTTTATTCAGTGAATACTGGGGTAACCCAACTTTGCCGGCGTTTTGTACAGAGACATACCTGTGAGAAACATAAACATTTTATATCTTTAACCACGTGGGTTTTTCAAGTAACACCTGTCTGACAGGGCGTGTGCCTTCAGAGATAGACAGAATACCAATCCCACTAACGGGTTTTTTAAAGAATAAATGCTTATACTGGGCCTTTGAGCCAGATCATATTTCTTCACAAACTCTAATGTACATGCTGCCTTGTGGCGAGAATAATTACAGAAAAAACATTAACTTTTCCGACATTATTTGACCAAGTGTTTGGTGAACCAAGATTTATCTGTTGAGAGAAGTTGTCCACCGGTCATCTTCCTAATTAAGGGAAACCTCGTGCTCTGACACTGTGTGCCCGCTGAAACCCTAACTCTTACCTCGTGAAATAAGTGACATTAACTTAAATCTGTAAAGAAAGAACGATCGCCTGAAGAGGACGCTTCCCGGACACGGTGAATGAAACCAATATCTGAAGAGCTGGGTACCCGCTTCATCCACAGATAGACAGATTTAACGAAGTGTACACTAAGGCTTGCGCAAGACGGCGAACAACAGCACGATTGTAGGTAAGGTTGTGTGAATCAGGGCCCTGATGAAAGAACCGAGTGAAAGTAGACTGAAGGATGTTCTTCGTTTGATTCACTCACTTTGTAACTTTCCTTATGCAAGATTTGTTGCTAAACTATATTTTTCATTAGAATAGATACTGCTATCAAAGTCAGTTCATACCTTCAACAGGGGAAAATATTAGACCCAAATCATATGTATCTGTGACTCTTTGGGCTATCATCTTTCTCCTAACGGGACTGTGGGCTAAACATCGAGGGAAGATCATAACTGTGGTCTATCATTCTTGTAGCAATTCATTGATTTTTCTTTAACTTTGTGTATATGCCTTTTTGATGTAATTTTTATATGTTGTGACGCAAGTTTACTATGATAAAGTAAACTACAATTAAACTTATTCCAGTGTGGCGGTCAGTTCGTTCCCAGAATATCTGTATAATCATTGTTATAGTTTTCCCACATCTGTGTATCTAACTGTCGTCACTTTAATGTGCGTGCATGTGAGTGGATAGAGATATATTAATAAATATAAGTAGTAATAGAAATAGATTTCCACGAGTGAGGTGGTAGACTGTGATAGAGGCTGTCTCTGAGATCGAGAAATTTTCTCTCTCTCTGCCTATCTTCTACGACAGATTTAGAGGAGTCAGACAGTCTAAACACACATCTCTCTCTCTCTCTCTCTCTCTCTATATATATATATATATATATATATATATATATATATATATATATATATATATATATATATATATATATATATATATATATGTATATATATGTATATATATATATATATATATATATATATATATATATATACATATATATATATATATATATACATATACATATATATATATATATATACATATATAAATATATATATATATACATATATATATATATATATATATATATATATATATATATATGTATATGTATATGTATATGTATATATATATATATATATATATATATATATATATATATATATATATATATATATATATAGAGAGAGAGAGAGAGAGAGAGAGAGAGAGAGAGAGATGTGTGTTTAGACTGTCTGACTCCTCTAAATCTGTCGTAGAAGATAGGCAGAGAGAGAGAAAATTTCTCGATCTCAGAGACAGCCTCTATCACAGTCTACCACCTCACTCGTGGAAATCTATTTCTATTACTACTTCTCACTGTGACGATCACTTATTCTAATCTGTTCAGAAGGGACCAACCCAAAGTCTTAATTCTCCTATCAAAAATCTACGACAGTCTAGTTGGGAAGGTCCTGTAATTTTGTATTTGTTGTCAAGTTAATTGTATTTTATTTGGTTTATTCTCCATTATTTTTTGTAAATTTTTAAATCTAATCTTGCTATCATTCATTTATTAAATGTATTATATGTTGTGAAATTGTGCTTGTTTTGTCATAAGTGTGGTAGAGCCAAATTTTTTTCATTTTTCTGCAGTTCATACATTTCTGCCTTAGTTTATTCATTAGTATTTTCTTGGGTTGGCTCTTTCTACTGTTATACTGTAATCTTGTTGGTATCTCTAATTATTTTTGTTGCTCCTAAAATAACATCTATAATTTCATGCAGTTGATTGATATTGAGTGGTGAAATAATTGTTGCTAATATTGCTCACTTATTAATTATATATATTATTTAAATTATTATTGGACAATTTGGAGTCACAATAATAGTGAATTATGGCTACCTTGGAGTATTTTAATAAGATTGGAAAAGACTATGGTTTGGAGTGTGAGGCTTTACAAACATTTGCATTCACTGAGTATGCAAAGGAAATACAGAGGTTAGAACACGTGGCAAGAGACCAGAGGCTCTTAGATAGAGAGGATAAGAAGAGAGAAGAAGAATTACATAAGAAGAAGAGAAGAAGATTTAGCTGAGAAGAGAAGACAGGAGGAATTAGCTCTTGAGGAAAAAAAATTGGCTTATGCTCAGACAAAAATAAAGGCACAACAAGCTCAAGGAGATATAAAAGACACGTAGCACACACACACATATAGATAGATAGATAGATAGATAGATAGATAGATAGATAGATAGATAGATAGATAGATAGATAGATAGATAGATAGATAGATAGATAGATAGATAGATAGATAGATAGATAGATAGATAGATGGATGGATGGATGGATGGACGGACGGACGGACGGACGGACGGACGGACGGACGGACGGACGGACGGACGGACGGACGGACGGACGGACGGACGGACGGACGGACGGACGGACGGACGGACGGACGGACGGACGGACGGACGGACGGACGGACGGACGGACGGACGGACAGACAGACAGACAGACAGACAGACAGACAGACAGACAGACAGACAGACAGACAGACAGACAGACAGACAGATAGATAGTACACAATTGTGTTAGAGTCAACTACGTGCTTATGAATATATTCAAGAATTCAAGTTCGGACTGTGTGATCCTGAAGTGATCCTGTAACATAGGACCTGGCTTCGACCTCCCTCAATTTTGCTGAGCTCAAAAATCAAAAAGGGACAGGGACTGAATCTTCACCCCTGAGTGTGAACCAGACATCCTTGAAGACACTAGTGCCACACAGGACAGTCAGTCACCACCACGTGCCCTCATCAAGAATTCACAGCAGAGTGACCTCTCTGCCTACATCCTACAAGAACATTACGATAAGTATAATAAAGAGAAAGAAGATCAACACACACATCCACAAAAAGCTCAGACTTAGTCAGTGAAGAAAATAAGGCACCCCACTGGGACATAGATTCCTTTTTTTCAGATTTAAACGTGATTCTTTTCCATATTTTTTCATCAGATGTAAATTAACCCTCTGTAAATGTGATTCCCTTAAAAAATAGCATATTGTTTTATTTACTTACTACACGTCTGAGTCAATTTGATAAAATATCATAAGCCTGTCCAGAGCTCTGCTCTGTGTGATTATTTCCATTTCTTGTTTACTGTCTTCTTTATTGTAGAATTGTCAATATCGTTTGATGTATGTTAGTTGTGGAACAAAGTCTCGTGACAGAACAACGTGTCTGGTATTCTTACATAGTATTTAATTACCCTTGATTCCAGACATTTAACCTCTTGGTTTCATAACAAATAACATCACTATTACAGTATTGCAAGAAAATCAATCTATATTCTTATTGTTATCCAGAGCAGTTGACCTGTGTCTACCTTGCTCTCCCCCTACGCGTGACAGGTACTTTCAAAATATTCTACGTGAAATAAGCGACCTTTCCAGCTCTTTTGGCCCAATGACATGTCATTGCGAGGCTGGGGGGTCAGTGGACTTTCCTTCCAACCCGATCAGCAGCTTCGCTCCTTCCCATCCACACGGGATTTATGTAACAATTCATTACTTTATCAGCTTTGTGTATCATTGTCTCGCGTATTCCAAGCTTTGTCTTATCGGTGATTAAGCAGATAGCACTGGGCGATTTACGTGTTAATCCGTAGCGGCCAAGCTTGGTACAAGGGAATTTTACCAACCTGCCTCTCGTAATATTATCTCTACCTCTCCTTGCAAATGTGAGATGTTTATCATCCGCAAGGAGTGTCAGATAACAGACAAGAAACAATATACTGAAAGTAATGAAAGAATACTTAAAAATATAAACTATCTGCTACATAGTATAGAAAGAAAGAAAGTGCGACAATTGAAAGCACGCAATAAAATTAGTACCACAAATTCACCGATTACTGCCGGAGTGAAACAGAGATCGAGAGGGGTCTTCCCGTTCTGTCACAATGATATTCCTGGCATGTCCTCTAGAGATATCATTATATTTTCACTGTACAGATTGAACAGATCCGGTAACAGCACACATCCCTGCCTGACACTCTTCTCATGATAATTCGTAATAATATTTTGGTCACATGACTCATAATACTAATGACGTGATGTTCTTCACATTCCATGGCTCCAGGTTTTTTTGGCAAAGCTATGAATATGGATTTTAGCAGATCATCAGGTATTTGACCACTTTTGTAGATATCATTTAAGAGTTTTGTTATCACGTCTACTCCAAACTCTCCCAAAGCATCCATTTCCTCTACTTTTACACTATCTGGTCCAGGCGCTTTGTCTTTCTTCATGTGGTGAATGACATCCTCTACCTCTGCCACTAGTATTGGAGGTCCTTCACAACTGTCCTGGTTGTTCAAATCTGGTCTTTCATCATCATTCAGCTCCTTGATGTATTCTGTCCACCTTTCTTTCATGTTCTCATGACCTATTAACAATGTTTTTTCAGCCAGTGACTGTTTGTATCCTTTTGCCTGTTAACTCATTTATTTGCTTGTACATAGATTTTGTGTCTTTTCGGTTCTGCACTTCAAGCTCTCTGCACTTCTGGTTTAGCCATGCTTCTTTTGCTGTTTTACATTTGTTTACTATTTCCTTATTTAGTCTGTCATATTCTTCGTTGTCTTGCTTCTTCTTCTTTCTTGCCTCCATTAGTTGTAAGATTTCATCTGTCATCCACTTCTTACTTTACAGTCCTCTTTACTTCTGGTACGATTTCTTTTGATGTTTGATGTAGTGATTCCTTTAGCATTTCCCACTGTTCATCTGTACTCTGTATTTTTTCTATTGCATTGTCCCTTTTCTGTACTGTAATGTTGTATCTTTCACTCATTTCCTTATCTGATTTAAGTTAGGCTAAGTTTAACTTGATGTTGTTTAAGGCTCACTTTACTTTCTTCAGTTTTATTCTAAGAACCTGTCCTCCTACCAGGCGCGTCAGCCGGGTGGTGGGTCATTGAATGGCCTCTAGATATAGAGGTTAGCTGTGAATACTGAATAATTATAATCAGCCGTGGACCAAAACAGATGGTTGTCACTGAGGGCGAGGTGGAACAGTTGTGAGGGACTGCTGTCTGTATCAAATCACCTCTTAAGCTTAATGATGTGACAACCAGCGAGATGGAGGCGCTTTAACCTCGTCCCTCCCCATTGCCTTGTGGGTTTGACTTTTTAGTCAAAGACTAGCGGAGACAACCGTGCACAAACAGACGGAAAGCAACGGGAAACTACCGTCGTATTATCCCTTGTGTAATCATAAAATCAAACAACTTCCTAGTAAAAGAGATCGACGTTAAGGAGGATTCCAAAGGAATCACCTCGTCCGGTAGGGAGAGCATCATATGCTACAGGTGATACCCGATCGTCATCAAGCTACTGTTAGCAAAATTAGAATTACTTACTTACTTACTTAGTCGTTCCCCTTCTACCGTGAGGTGTAGAGGTTTGGAAGAGAGAGCGCCAGACTATCCTATCGGCTGTTTTTCTCCTGGCCTGGTTCCATTCTAGTCCTCGGTCTTTCAAAGATTGTCTAATGTTGTCCTCCCAGCGGACTCTGGGTCGTCCTGGGGTCTGGATCCCTGGCTCTTTGTTTTCCATGCTTGTCATGGTAGCCGATCTTCTCCCATTCTGCAGACATGGCCAAACCATCTCAGTTGGGACTGTTCTACTTGGGTCTGCAGGGGGTGGGATTTAAGGCCTTGACTTATCGTCTGGTTGCGGACCATGTCTCTTCTTGTTACTTCAACCACCTTCCTCAGATACCTCAATTCTGAGGTTTGGATCTGGCTTTTGTGGGTTTTAGTCATTAAAATTAGAATTAAAGATAACTTAAATATAAGAACTTGGAATGGCAGGACACTAATGCAGACTGGTAAATTAGATAACATCAAGATGGAAATGGAAAGAATGAATGTAAATGTAATAGGGCTATGTGAAACGCGATACACCGAAACAGATGAAATGCATTCTGACAATTGCAAGATAATTTATTCTGGAGGAAATACCTTGTAAACATGAAAGAGTAGTAGGCTTAATATTAGGTGCAGAAAGGGCAAGAACAGTAAAGGGATTTTGGGCAATATCAGATCGAGTCCTGTTAGTTAAATTGAGTGGCAGACCTATTGATATCAATTTTATACAAATATATACCCGAACAGCAGATAGTACAGAAGAAGAAATAGACACATTTTACAATGAACTTGATATGGTAATGACTCAGTGTAAATTTCACGAGACAACTGTTATACTTGGAGACTTCAGTGCAAAGGTTGGAAATGAAAAAGTTGATGATGTTACTGGTGGTTATGGCCTGGGAGAAAGAAATGAGAGAGGTGACAGACTGATAGAGTGGGCAAGAATTCATGATATGATAGTTGGAAGCACCTGGTTGAAGCAGCATTCTAGACGCCTTTGGACGCGGAAAAGTCCAGGAAACAATGTTCATAATCAGATTGACTACATACTAATATGCAGGAGATTTAGAAACAGTTTAAAATCTGTGAAAACTAGGCCAGGAGCAGACTGCAACAGCGATCATGTACCGGTAATAGGAAAACTTAGAATAAAATTGAAGAAATAATGCACATAACTAAATGTATTGTATAAAATAGAACAGTGACAACATGAATTAGATACCATACCGTAGTCACATTTTGTAAATAACATTTTCTCAAAACATAATTTTATCTATTTTTCTCATTTCTGTCATATTTTGCAAGCTAGACGATAATGGGATGCGAGGCTTCTTAAGATGTCTTAAAGGGGCGCGAGGATTCTTAAGATACTGTAAAGGGGTGCGAGACTTCTAAAAGTTTCAGAATCACTGACTTTGGCAATTATTATATAGGGAATTGCACCGAATGGCATAACTTCATACGGTCTTGGAATTTTGGATAAATTACTGCTACCTTGTTCATGCAATGACGTGCGTTATGTGGAGTGGCTGAAAATTCTAGCACCAGACCAAAATGCCTGTAAACAATAAGACACCTGCGAATCGTTTTTCGAGGGTCCCAGCATTAAAAAAGTTTTCACAGGAGGTTTGATATTTAATGACAGCGTTACTTGATATACAGTGCACGAAGTACAACTGTCATAATTCCACTGGTTAGACCCGACAAAGCCGCTTCACTTAGAGGCGGCGCGCTCTCAACATACTTGATGGTGATCTCGAAATAATCTCCCTTCTTACTGTATTCTTTACAAATCTTTGCTACACGAGAAACCAGATTTTAAAGCAACCGTTAGCCAAACAAATCGGGATATTCACATTTGAAAGATACAGCCTGCTAAAAAATTCAAAAATCTTATTTGGCAAGAATACGGAGTTGACTGTTTTTGAATCACCCCCATTCATTTCTACCTGTGTGCGCCCCCTCCCCCCTTTTTCTCTTTGAAGTAAGAGTGAGGGAAACCCGACATTCGTGCTTTATGGCCCATCACATTGGCCAAGTCTGTTATGGTGCGACTTTCCCGTCTGCAATACGCAGAGCCGCCAAAATTCTCATTTCTGCGTTTAACGACCGCCTGTGAATCCGATTAATTCCAGCCCAAAAGGCAAACTGTTATTACCGATTTCGCTTTCTGTGTAGCATCTTTCCTGGCAACTAATAAAATGGCCTTCTCCCTTCATGTCGCGTGCACATTGACGTATGCATCGTGAACACAGCACGTTTTTGCTTTCTAAACAACAAAAGCAAGTTTTTTATGGGTGTCATTCGTGGGAAATAAAAACAATATGCTTTACTTGGGGGGAAAAAATCTTGATACATTATCATCAGAAAACACTTGCTGTATATAAATTTATTATTATTATTATTTTTATTTTCCAAAACACTGTTGTATTTTCCACTCTCCATTACAAAAACTTCAAAAGTAGCATTAACCACGGATGGCTACTTCTGTTTTGCTGCATTTTTACCGCCTGTTAGTTTACATTCTGTTTGTGAGTGCCCCCTCTCCACTCAATATTTTTTTGCAAACAAATGCCTGAAAAACAACGTCAGGCATTACATTTTTGCAAGTGGCTACCAAGAAAGATTTGCGTGGAGAGTTTTAGACTGTAAAACATTTATTCTCTTTCAACTTTAATATGATATCATCTGGGAGTACGCCGGAAAAAAAAATACATGAGAGCGTTTTCCTCTCGTGGCATAGTTACTGTGTTCCGGGTTCGAAATATGGTAGCGTCACGCCCCAGTCTACCTAGCTGTAAATGGGTACATGACTCCTTCACTTGAGTTAGTGAAAGCAAAGATAGCGAGATAGTGAACAGGTCACCACACCTAAAAAAAAGCTGGACACAGTATGGTTAAGTCTTTAACATGTCACTCCCGTACAGCTGTTTCTGCTATGGGAGAAACTTTACACAAAAAAATAGGGACCGGACTTTTGGGGCAGTCCCCGAGGGCCTACAGCAGTAGGTTGCAAAACCAGCAATCTATGTCAGATGGGTTGCTAGGGGTTAATTAACCTAATTAGCTGGAGTCCAGGGGCTAAGATCAATGTCATTCGGCCACTGGTGGAGCGACATACGTTTTCTTTTAATGTCTTGTTACCATTTCAAGACAGTCATCAACTATTTTTTAGTCTAAACAACATCTGAAAGGCCTCTCAGTACAGCGCAAGCACAAAATTAAGATTATATCAGAGCTGTGTGCTTTCTGTGCTTCTCTATGGTGCGGAATGCTGGAGAGTTACAGAGAAGGAAATGTCGAAATTGTCCTCTTTCCACACAACATGCCTAAGAAAAATTCTCCGAATCTTTTGGCCCAATACCATCACCAACCAAGGTCTGCTTGCTCGGAGCAAGCAAGAGGACATGCACACCATCATAGCTGGCAGACGCTGGAGCTGGGTTGGCCATGTCTTCAGAAGCGACCCCGATGCCATCACAAGAACAGCTATGCTATGGACCCCTGAAGGAAAACGAAAGAGAGGCCGACCAAAAACAACTTGGCGGAGGACTGTGGAGGCTGAGATGCAAAGAATGAACCAGAGTTGGTGTCGCATAGAGATTTATGATCAATAAATTTTCTATATTCTTTTCTTTTTCTACCCGTGTCCTCTACTTTATTATCGCTCTTTTATCCTTTTCCTGTTTTTTCGCATTTGTTCGTTTGCGACAAAATATATTTTCCCATTCTGACTTTGCCGTTTCTTTTCTCATGTTAGAACGCATTTTATTGCATCATGTGTCAGTCCCCGGGATGTGAGCGTATAGTGTGATATTTCGTCTAGTCAGACATGATGGCAGACATATCGTCTACATTTTCACCTGACACAGCGTTTCTTCGGCTGAGTTCTCGGCGTTAGGTGTGAGTAGGCGCCAATCTGCTGCGCTCAGAAATGAGAGTAGTTGGGTGAGGCGTTAAGACAAGTATTGACAGGTGATGGCAGTTAGGGCCTGCGTCTAGTATGTGAAGTGTTAAGAGACGAGAAGGGGAGGCTATTTCGGATTTGCGAAATAACGTGGGATCCTTTGTCTGTTTAAGATATATCTACCCGAGAGAGTTTTAGACTAGTCATTCATACTCCTAAATCTGCAGTAGACAGATCACTCGTGCTAGGAAATATCTTGTGTATTGCAAAGTTCTGAGTTTCTTGGCAACATTTTGCCGAGTTCTAGACTACCATTATATTGAAGGATTCTAGTTCGTGAGTTAATCTGTAGTTCTGTGTGGAGGTAAATATATATATATCTATTGTGTTGAGTGATCTAGTGATAAATCGCTTATTTTCATTTTACTAGCTAGATTTCTGTGCAGAAGAAATTAATATTAAGTCTGTTATATTCGCTAGTCGACATGTTACAGTGGAAAGCAGAATATATTATAATTTCTAGCTTAAACTCATGCAGCTGTAAATTAATTAAATTAAACTGCGAATAATCAGTCGAGAATATTTTAACTAACTTATAACTGCACTGATTCATCATTGAGTATTGACGAAATACGTATGTATTTCTAATTCATGATGACTGATTTTGTGAATATAACTTATTTCACGGGAGATTTAAATGATAAGACAAGCTCTACGCTTGCAGTTTATAATGTAAGTTGTAACCGAGGGAATAGTATGTATAAGTATTTTATATGTTGTTTTCTCTTTATTCAGTGAAACTGGGGTGACCAAACTTTGCCAGCGTTGAGTACTGAGTAGTATCTGTGAAGAACATAAACATTTTATTCTTAAAGACTTGGGTGTCTAAAGTAAAACCTGTCTAGATTGCATTGGCATCCAGAACGACAGAGTACCCATTCCATAAACTTTAAGATTTAAATAAAGTAACGGGCCTATCGCGCCAGATTTAATTCTTCCTGAGAGAAACCTCAAGTACATTTCAGCCCTTGTGGCAAGTAAAATATTACAATCAATAAACATTCCGACGGAGTTGTGACTAGTATGTGGTATGACCAAATAAAATCCTATACTGAGAGAAGGCAGTTACCTGACATTCCTAGTTACTAGAAAACTAAGCTATTGACACTTTGCTCGCTGTTAACGTTCGTGCCTGGACAATTTTAATGTGACAGAACCAGATATCCCTGAATAAGAAATACCAAGGAAACGTTCCCTGAAGAAGCGAATTCAACCTATCTTTTTGGAGCTGGGGTTCCCTTGGCCAATGTCTAACCCTGGAGATTCTGTATGTGCATGTCCTAAAAATTGTTTGTCCAGAAGTTGCTACCAAAGCTGTAAGTGCGAACGAAAGCTAGTGATCACGGCTGATTGAATAGAGTGAATGCAGGACTGAGCGATTCTTTTATTGTTATATTTTGGCACCCATTTTTTGCTGTCTTAAATTTCTTTATGCAAGTGTTGTTGCTAACAATATTTTTCCTTAGGATAGATCAGAGTATCCAAGTCTGTTCATACCTGTAAAGGGAAATCTTAGACTAAATCATATGTATCCGTGACTCTTTGGGGCTATCACTTTTCTTCTAACAGGACTGTGGGCTATACATCGAGGGAAAAGATCATACCAACGGGTCTATCATTCTTGTAGCAATTCATTGACTTTATGACTATTTGTATATGTTTGATGTAATTTTATATGTTGTGATGGAAGTTTATTTTGATAATTAAACTTCACAATTAAACTTAATCAGTGTGGCGGTCAGTTCGTTCCCAAATATCTATATTTTCATTGTCATAGGTTCACGTGTTGTGCGTCTATTGTCGTCACTTATGTGTGTCGGTAGGTGAGGACATATATATTAATATATATATTATATTAGATTTGTCTGACTAATCTAACTCTGTTGTAGATGATAGGCTGACTGAGAGAAGCTTCTCGAGTGTCAGAGACAGAATCTACTATATTTCCTCCACCTCACTCGTGAGATCTATTTCTATTTTATCA
Source organism: Oreohelix idahoensis (assembly GCA_024509875.1). Lineage (NCBI taxonomy): Eukaryota > Metazoa > Mollusca > Gastropoda > Stylommatophora > Oreohelicidae > Oreohelix > Oreohelix idahoensis. Next base: position 110,456 of record JAMPIV010009407.1, on the reverse strand, counting down.
CCTCCCACTGAGCTCTCACTTATTTCTATGTCTATTCAGAAGGGACCAAACTAAGTCTTAATCACCTATCACAAATCTACGACAGTTGGGGGACTGTACGAAGGATGGCCACCGACCGAGCAAAGTGGAATCAATTTGTTGTTGCCCTACAAGACGCCACCAGGTGTGATGGCCACTGACTGCTTTGACGGTCGGCGGCTAAGGATCAAAGAAGAATAATGAACTATTTCTTCATGGTTCAGCTTGCACAACTCATGCCACGTCCTCTTGTCACGTGCCATCAGGTCAAGGTCTTTCCATTGTCTTCCTCAACCTGTTCATTTATGTCTCTAGCTCTCTTCTCTCTCTGTTTTTGCGGGCCCCCCCCCCCCTTTCTCCACCGCTCTTACCCTGGATATTCCAGCAGAACAAGGACTGCCTTGTAAGCTATATACTATTCCCACTTGATAAAAGGAAAGCAGGCCACTTTGGGGTAGCATCACTATCATCATCAGCAAAATAATAGTTCGTTTTTATCATTAATAAATTTATAATTTTTTAACGAATTACTGGTTATTGATAAAATGGCCATTCATTTTTTTTTAATTCTAGGCAATAGGCAACAGCGAATACCTAGTCAAAACAGACGATCAGCCAAACGTAAAGATATGAATAAATGGGAAAATCATGAAACAAGTCATAGTTTCTAATATCTTTTTCATATAATAACAGAAGATGAACGATGTGTAACAGAAATCTAGAAGATAATAGGAATGGCTAAAGTTACATTCAATACCACGAGAAAAATACTGTCATCTAAACAGTTAACTCACAAATTGTGACATCTAAACAGTTAACTCACAAATTGTGACATCTAAACAGTTAACTCACAAATTGTGACATCTAAACAGTTAACTCGCAAATTGTGACATCTAAACAGTTAACTCACAAATTGTGACATCTAAACAGTTAACTCACAAATTGTGACATCTAAACAGTTAACTCACAAGTCATAGTTTCTAATATCTTTTTCATATAATAACAGAAGATGAATGATGTGTAACAGAAATCTAGAAGTTAATAGGAATGGCTAAAGTTACATTCAATACCACGAGAAAAATACTGTCATCTAAACAGTTAACTCACAAATTGTGACATCTAAACAGTTAACTCACAAATTGTGACATCTAAACAGTTAACTCACAAATTGTGACATCTAAACAGTTAACTCGCAAATTGTGACATCTAAACAGTTAACTCACAAATTGTGACATCTTAACAGTTAACTCACAAATTAAAACTGAGAATCATCAAATGCTATATAGATTCCTCATTACTGTATGGTGTAGAATTACAGACAATGAACAAGCAATTACTGTTAGAGAAAGAATTGCGGACTTTTAAATGCGGATATATAGAAGAATGGGGCACGTTTCATGGAAAGAAAGAGAGGAAAACTAATAAAGAGGTCCTAGAAAACGTATAAATGAAAAGAGAATGAAGGAGATCAATGCGAAACTGCTAAAATATTTTAGCCATGTAAAAAGACATAATACCTTGCAGAAGACCAAAAATAGAAAGCAGAGTTGAAGTCAAACGTTCAAGAGGAAGACAGCGTTAAAAGTGGGAAGATAACATCAAGAGATGGACAGGAAAAAGTCTATCAGAGTGCACCATCAAGACAAGAGACAGGAAAGAGTCTATCAGAGTGTACCATCAAGACAAGAGACAGGAAAGAGTCTATCAGAGTGTACCATCAAGACAAGAGACAGGAAAGAGTCTATCAGAGTGCACCACCAAGACAAGAGACAGGAAAGAGTCTATCAGAGTGCACCACCAAGACAAGAGACAGGAAAGAGTCTATCAGTGTGCACCATCAAGACAAGAGACAGGAAAGTGTCTATAAGAGTGCACCATCAAGACAAGAGTCAGACGACGTTGGAGATCCATTTCAGCCGACCTTCGATGTGGAGATGGTAGCTGATGATGATGAATAAACTGCATGGGACATTTATTTTCTGTTTTATTCTGCGTTAGGTAAAGTAACTGTCGTAGATTTGTGATAGGGAAATTAAGACACAGATTGGTCCCTTCTGAATAGACTAGAACCTGAGGTGATTCAGTGAGAGATAATAATAGAAATAGATTTTCACGAGTGAGATGGTGGAAACTAATTAGAATCTATCCCTGAAATCGAGAATCTTCTCTCTTTCAGCCTATCTCTACAACAGAACTAGTTTAGTCAGACAGTCTATTAGAACATATATAGTAATCTATATATACCACTCACATACACACACATACGTGACGACAGTTAGACGCACAGACGTGAAAAAACTATAACAATGGAATATAGATATTTTGGAACGAGTTGACCGACACACTTGAATAAAGTTTATGTAAATTTTATTAACATAAAGAAAATTGCCCACAACAAATAAGTTCGCTTATCAAGCACATATAAATACACATAGGTTAATGACTTACTAAAAAAATAATAGACCCATAGGTGTAATCCTTTCCCCTCTGTTTAGCCCACGATCCTGTTAGAAGAAAAGTAATAGCTCCCAAAGAGTTACAGATTTATACGCTATGGTCTAGTATTCCCCTCTATAGTTTAAGAACAGAGTTGATACATTAATCTATTCTAAGAGGAAAACAGCATTTGCAACAAACTTGCATAATGAAATTACAAAGTGGGTGCATAAATCATACCATAAAGGAATCACTCAGTCCTGCTTTCTCTCTGTTCATTCACCCGTGGCCACGGACGTACTTTCTTACTTTCAAATTGATGTCTTTCACCTTCAGGCGCAAGCTTTAGGACACACACAAACAGTGAATCTGTATTCTTTTGATAAAGCGAATCCCAGCTCTGCAGATACAGCTTTCATCCAATGTTCCAGGGATCGTTCACTTTACAACTATATTTTAAGATTACTGTTAATGTCACTTGAATCAGTTCAGGTAAGAAATTATAAACGGGCTCACAAGGTCAGAATCTCGAGGTTTCCAGTACTTAGGAAAAGACAGGTTGGTAACTTCTCTCAATCTAGAATTATTGGTCACACCACAATTGGTCAAACGTCGGAAATGTTACTGTTTGTAATTTTTTTCTCGCCACAGGGGCTGAATGTACATGACATTTAGGGAAGAAATATAATCTGGCTCTATAGGCCCAGTTACATCATTTAGTCTTAAAGTTCGTGAGATGGGTACTCTGTCTATTTCTGGATGCAAACACAACGCCAGACAGGTTTTAACTTGTAAACCTAAGTATTTAAGTACAACAAAATGTTTCGTCTAGGTTATTCTCATATATACTGGAAAAACCGCTGGTAGGTGTTGGGTTTGACCCAGATACTGTATAAGGAAGAGAAAAACATAAATACTCAACCCTAATATTATACAATCCTACGCGTAAATAGAATATGTTCACTTCGGTTATTTACTTTAAATTATAAACCGCAAACTTAAAGCTTGTCTTATCGTTTAAAACTCCCGTGAAATAAATTCTAGTCTTTACAAAAATCAATCATCATGAATTAGAAATACATACATATTTCGTCAATACTCAATGATGAATCAGTGCATTAATTTAGATGGTAAAACTATTCTCTGACTGGTTACTAGCAATTTAATTAAATTTATTAATAGCCGAATGAGTTAGCTAGAAATTATAATTTATTTGCTATCCACTGAAACACAGTAAACTTTAGAGAATTATAACTGAACTATCATTTAATCACTCTGCACAGAAATCTAGTGAGGATATACTTCGAACTAACAATTATATCACTCGACAATACTAGTCAATATTTATATTTTACCTTCACACAAACTTCTAAGATGATCTCCACGAGAAACTAAGAACTTCTCTTTATATAATGTATTCTAGAACTCAGCTAGATGTCTCTAACGAGAAACTAAGAACTTCACTTATACAACGTCTTCTAGAACTACGAGCTAGATGTCTCTCTAAAGCTGTGGCAGTACTGAATGAATAAAGTTAGATTTCTGTGGTATATATCTCTGAAATCAAAGGAAAATATTACGTCTAAAACCCGAAAACCAGACTCATTTGCCAGATGTAGCACCTACTTCCAGATTTACATATTTCCTTACTCATTTTACGAATCAGAGGAATTTCTCACACAGAAACCGAAACCAGACTTAACACCTACAGTAACTTCTCTCGATCTGATCAGACATCGGCAATAAAACTTCCAGTGTGCGTTTTACACCTTCTGCTTCATATGGCCATTCCCAGCGATCAATGTCTTTCATCTCAAATCTTTCACCGAGAATAATTAACTATAGGCGAAACAGATCAGAGAAAAGTGATAGACGATAGTCTTCCTTCTTATCCCTGTCGAGAACGAATTAACACGATTCGATCTCTCATCAAAAAACTTAGCTTAACAGCAATAAAATGCGTTGCTAAATAAGAAAGGAAAAGACAAAGGTTTGAATGGGAGAGTATTCGTTAACAATCGAGCGTATGCGAAAAAAAAGAGCGAAAGAAAGGTAAAAGACAAGTGTAGAATAAAGAATAGATACACACATTTATTTAATCATAAATCTCTGCCACAGTAACAAAAGTGGCTTTCTATCACTTTCTTGGAGCCGCGGTAGCGCAGTGGTTAGTGCACTGGATTCCTAGCTCGGTGGTCCATGGTTCGATCCCCAGTTGAGGTGGGATTTTTTAGACCGCAAACAGCTCCGGGGTCGACCCAGCCTCAAACATTGGGTACCAGAGCAACTCTGAGAAGGTTAAGGCGGCCGGCGTGATGCTGACCACATCACCCTTAGTGTGCTGATGGTCAAGAAAATATGGGCCTAACACCATATTCCCAATGTCTCAATGGGCGTGTAACGGGATCCTTTTACCATTTTTATCATTTTGTTGGGGTTTTTTTTTCTCTCATTTACTTGTTTCCTGCTTTTAGCACCGTTGCCTGTGTGGCTTCAAACTTTCCATCCATCATAATTTTTTAACAAAATGTTACAGTCTCTTCAAAAGTTCTACATAATTTGTTTACTTAATCTTGATATCTCTTGCTGCTTTTCTTAAAATACAATGTCAGACATTTCGAACATATCATGAGTGTAGATTTCTGTTATAACATAATTATGTTCACAAATCATTATACACTATTCGATGTAGGTTCTGATGACGATTTTTGCTCTTTTAAAATATATTTTATTTCTTGATTATAATTAGATGCTGTACATGTGAATATACTGTTATTGTACTGTTACATTTTTAAATTTAAACATTAATATTTAAAATACAAGTGAGAAACAATGGATACAGTATAAAAGATGAGAGAAAGGAAGGACAGAATGTTAGACGGGCCTGCGTGCCCAATTCTCAACCATGTGGAAGATCGTTTATTACGTCACTGTTCATTTCTAGCTCTTCTATGATGTAATTTTATTTGCTTCTATTTCCGATAAACTGAATCTCTTTTTTCTGTATTTTCATTTTTCTACGGCCACAGTTTTGTTTGCCTTCAAATGCCTATTTGCTTTCCATGTGGTCTGCTCATGGGCAGTACAGTCACGTTCCGGAAGCGCGCGTAATTTGAAATTCGCGTACATTCAGAAATTCAGTCAGTTATAATTAGGGAAGGGCTTCTGAAAAGTAGATTAAAACAAATATAAGTAATTGTTTTTACAAAAACAACAAAAACACATAGGAAAACATACATACAATATACTAAAACATAAAATTTATGAATTTTAATCAAGTGTCCCATCTTTTCACACTAAAGCTCGTTTCATCGCGCTTTCCGACCTAGGAAATAAATTGCGCTCCAGTTGTAACAACGCGCTTTTCTTCCCAACATACTTGATGGTGCGGGAAGTTTGATTTTTTTGTTTGTTTAAGACATATTCCTCCCTCTGTTGCTTTTCGGTGACAATATTTTTGGAAATTTTCGCCGTTTACGTTAACCAGTTCAGGTAAGTATGAATAAGTGCCTCCACCATATATTTACATATTAGCCAGTGAAACCTCGTGGCTCATCATATTTGAAGCTTTGACCCTTTCGTGCCACTGTTTCCGTGTGTCCGTACTTCTGAAGCAAAATGGAAATGAATGATATGACCGAAGGATAATTTAGAGTGGTCATCAGGGCATGCAACAGCCAGAGCACAACATATTTATTTTCCGTTATATTTTGGCGTCTAGGAAAGAGATATCTTTGTAGTAACGAATCTATTCCCTGCTCGCGTTATTTCTAATTCGCGTAAATTGGGATTGCGTATATTGCGAACGCATTGTACTGAAGAGCGTATGTAATATTTGATGGCTGTCATTTTTAATTAGGTCAACTTAAATTTTGCTAGAGAATCACTTGATTTAATAACAATAAAAATAACAATAGCCCGTTCAGTCATAACTGACGATAGGAAATTGCTACAGATACAGTAACAGAGGAACTAGAAACGCTCGAATGAAATGAAGGAGGAACATGTTATGACAAATGGGGAGTGAGAGATGTTATTAATTTAACAGTCATCCTTATTATCATCTCTTTATTTCGCTCCTTACCAAGTATGGAATCACCACTGTAGCTGGTCCCGGGAAACCTCTGTCAAAGCACATTCTCATGCGGCTGTGGTTTCTGTCGCTATTTGTTTGACATGATAAGGTCGCTGACCTCATACACACTCTAACGTTACTGCCTGTAACGACATGGCTGCGGGGAGCAGTTATCCTGGTCTATCCTTGCCTCATGAGAGAGCCCCCGGGAACTTCACGTGACCACACTAATGTCGTCGTTTCTTTATCGTGACATTTTCATCATCATAATCATTTTCATTTTACCTCCCATATAAAGCATGGGGCCACCTTTGCACTAGGTTCCCTCACATGAAGTCTGCACCAAAGCAATGTTGTGCACTTGGAGCGGGCGATGTTGTTTATAGCCAGGTGTTAAGAGAATGAAGATCAGCAGGGCCATGGGTCCCAGCCCCCAGCTCCTAGGGGACCTCGTCTCATCCTTTTTTACATGCCTTTCGTTACATTACAATATTTTTACCCCTCTGTCCAAACACTGATGGGGTATCACAAAGCGAAATGGCCCGGACCTTATCCGAGCTCTCGGAAGACATATCTGTAACAATTTTTTTACATGATTAGACTGCCAGTCTATGAGCAACCTCATATTAGTCGCCTCGTAAAACGAATTGCTTGAAGGAGTAGTAATCCTTGGCTGCCTTTTCCTTCCCTAAATTATGAGCAAAGTCAGGTACCCATTTACAGCTGGGTCGACTGCAGCGTATTGATACCGTGATTTGAACCCAGCACATTTGCCGTCAGAGACCAGCGCTCAAACCACTGTGTCTATCAGACGCTGGTACAAAATGTCCCCCATTGTATACACCGACTTATCAATTTCCAGTGCCACTATATTACTTTAAGTCTTAATGTTTCTCCAGAGCGCTGTACAGGATGAAGCAACGACCATGGGATACAATCAAGAACTGTACAGGCAACACAGGTTTGGTTCCGCGACAAATGAAGCTCTGCCGGGATAACCTTGACGTCATGGCATCGGTTGTGCATTCAGCCTTGCTGTCCGTGGAAACGTGCCAGAAACAGTTTTCAGACAGGAGATGGAACTGTAGTTCTGTTCTAAGAGTGCCCAGTTTGTCCGTGGACCTGGTCAGAGGTGAGTGCATGTTGTCGTGTGAAATTCTAATCCACATATATAAATTAAAACGTAAATGTAAAGCCTAACAAATAAATTTAATAAAAGGAAAGAAGAATGGTAAAGAACAGTGCTGTCACAATGACTGTACTCGAAATCCCCCTTGTTTTCTCCTTCGTCTGCAAATTGTAACGTTTCACGTTGATAGTAAAAGCCTATTGCTTCAATACCCGCTTTCTACGATAAAACGTGTACTGCCTTTCTAAGAAAAACCTTGAGATACGCAAGCTGACCTATATTTAATATTCCATTCATGTCATTTTATACACTAAGTTACCATAAACGAAAGACAGATGGACTAAGGATAGAAAGAAAGGGAGGGGCTGAAAGCCGGAACGCAGGCAATACTACCACAGTCTCGGGATACACAATTAATGCCACCCCTAACACGCGTGTAAGGCCACAAGCACTAGCTTTTTTTCAAATCGACAGTGATAAAAAACACTACCCATACGAGTTAGGTTTTAAAAACCTGAAAAACGCTTATTAGGAAACATGACATTATACTGGTTTACGTTTGAAAACATTACAGTACCCAGACACCACATCGTATTCGAAGTGAACAGGAGGTAGAAGAAAATGCATATTTTGAACGCAGCCCCTTAGCCCCATTAAATTTATATATTTGGGTTCCTTAGGACTTGCTGACAAAGAATATGTTAAACGTTACGCAAATAGTCTAGGAATTAACAAATTATAGCCAAAAGAAATAGTGAGGGATGTCAGACAACACCAAAATCAGAATCGCTCAGTGGCAGATTTTCACACCATCATTGTACGGGAAATAGGTCCCCATGTTACCTCCTATTTGATTGGCGGAAAGTAAATGTAAGGCTAAACACGATTAGTCGGACTATAAATATTGATTCTCTGTTGTTAGGGAAACGTGAGTAGGAGAACTTTTTTTCAAACGCTTGTGTAAACATGGCACGATTGGTTAGACCCGCCAATATAGTCAATCAGAGGCGTCAGGTCAGCACCACATTTTCAAATAAACTTACTAAAGAACCAGTGCGTTGAGCGCCAGTGCATATTTTTCTAAATAAAAGCCTGGGACATCGGCAGATCGAAATTGTGCTATATTCATTGCCAGTCAACGTAACTGTGTATTATTCCATGAATTGTGGTAAGCTTGAAATATTTGATATCTTTTAATGAAAATTGAATGTAAATTGATAATTTATGTCTGTATATATGTGTGGTTCAGTAGCGAACATGAGGTAAAGCCTATATAGTGCTCCAACCTGAACAGAAGGTGTCGGAGGAAAGTAAAACTACATGGAATTGCCAAACAGTACACTGACACCTATCTTATTGACTAGAAAGAAATAATGCGTAGTAACCATTAGGGAGGAGTATACTGGTGAAAATTGTTTCAGATGAAGATAGCAGTTGGCCTACCGCTCTGAACTCAGTGTTTGTTATGTATTGTGTTCAGTCTGGAAATTTATTATAAATTAGTTCTGAAATAGGAGGTACAACCTTCTTGTTTCAGGGACCGTGGTCCTAAAGTTATTGAGCAGCACCTGGTCTGAGCTTTGCTGAACCTAGAGGCTGACAGCCTACTCCTGGGTCCAGATAGTGACCAGTGAGGTGTCTCCAGAACCCAGGGAGGCTATCGAGCAGAGGAGTCTTTTCTTGCCGCCATCACGAAAGATAAGCGTTTGTGGCCAGAGGAGCTCAACATTATGGCCCCCCTCAAAATCTGACTTTATAATAAAACAGAGGGAAAATACAGTGTTTAAATTGATAGGAACTGTGAACTTTTCCCCATACTATTTCCAAGATAAACAAACACTTGAAGTCATGATGACAAATAACAACATAGCTTGAGAAAACAAAACCAGTATTACCTCATATTACTACTACACAACTGACACACATAGGATAATATTAATAAAATATGTCACTACAAGGTTCATATTGATAAATTCTGTACATATAAATTGTAATTACAATTGATTGTGATTCCTGGTTCACTTTGTAGTTGAATCAGGACATATATATTAGTAAAAGTAATTAATACATATTTATATTTGAAACTTTACCAGTGACTCATTTAAGATAGTCTTATAGAGTGTTAAATGTGTGTGAGTGTCACAGTGTTGTCAAGTGTGGTGGAATAAATTAAATTGTTTATCTGTCTGTTGTTGTTGTGACTTACACTTCATCATATACATACCCTAGACATTTAACGTAGTCATCACAATATTCCAGAATAATTCTGACTGAGTTATAATGTGGTAGCAAGTAAGGTTATCTGTAAAACACTACACCTATTAGATACAGATACCTTCACAGCTGATCTCAGTCAGTACACTAAGTCCCCTATAAATATTTATAACATCCCACTTTACCACACATGTACGTGGTTTTGTCTGTTCTGATTTGTTTTGTTTGTTTCTGATTTTGTGTCACTGTAATCAGAATGTTGCCCCATGTAGTTCCGGAGGGGGGTCTTTGAGGAGACAACGAAATAATAGAACTTCTGCACCCTGAAGGACGTTTTACAAGGCGACTAATATGAGGGGGGGGGGGGGGGCTGGCAAACTCAGCATGTATAACAAATTGGCACAGAAAACGCCGCTGCATGAGCACGTGAGTGACGGTGCAGGCTTAATGCAAGGGGGTGAGATTACAATGATAGGTCCCTGCTCCATAATGTGCGCTAAAGTAAATGATCATTAATTGAACCGTTATTATCTCGTTGATCTTCTTTGCTTTTTCTTCTACTGCCTCTTTTCTTCAAATCTGACAGTTTTTGTCGTCTCTCTCTCTCTCTCTCTCTCTCTCTCTCTCTTCTCTCTCTCTTTCTGTGGCGACAGGGTAGAAGAGAGGATAGATAGAAGAAATAAAAGAGAGTACCAATCTCTTCCACAGTGTCTTTTGGCTCGCTGTAGGTGATAGTCCGACACTTGTAGGAAGAAATGTTTCAGGAGATTGAAATATAAACTCTTGTCAGTTAAGTTAAGAAGCAAATCCCATCAAGGATCCTGAGAGTAGGTTAGGTCTTCAGCCACACTTCTCCTGAGGTACTGATATGGCTCATGAGACCCCCAGCTGGTAATTAAGATAATGATTAACAAAAACAGTTAACTACCAAGCAATACAGAACATTTAGTGAAAAGAAAGAAACAACAGTGAAATTCTTTTCAATGAATATATATTAGCTCAAGCTATATTGGTTACGTTGGCGTCTGTGGCCTAATGGATATGAACGCAGTTTCATAATCCAGATATACCAGGTTCGAAACCTGCTGCAGGCGGTTTGGTAGCAGATCGCTTTGTGTGGATTTTTAACAATGGTATAAGCGCCGTACCGTTCAGAAAGCAATGGCAAACCACTGAATGAAAAAATTGCCTAGAAAAATCAAAAACAGCCAATAAAAGCTGGGGTTGATTGCCACGTCCTGTAAAGGATAAGCAACTAACTTACATTGGTTACAGAAAAACACAAGGAAGAAAACAAAATAGGTATATATTGCTTTATGTATATATTACTGAGTAAAGGGAGATAAAAATAGCCTACACAAAAGTTACGTTTATTATTAGGGTACCCTTCACGATGGCTGAGGTTTATGTCCTAATTCTAATCACTGACTGGTTTGACACAATATCTTTTAATGTTTGGTCCTTTCTTAAAGATAACTTATCATGAATGTTGTTGCTGCTGTATGATGTCACAATATCACTGCAAGTTTTCTCCACCTGGCCAAGTTGCTGGAATAGTTCGTAGCTGTATACTGCAAGGTTTCACTACACGACTGCGAGTTCACCTGCGTTCGTCACCACCAGGGAGCTAGGAGATACACACAAAGGAACAATCTATTTATCTCTCTGGTTAGAGGCAATAATTGTCCTGAGTGTGGTGTATAAACCAGGCTCAGATATCAGTCATATTATTACATAAATGACATGGACCAATGTTGGGCGCCATTCTTCGAGCTGCAAACATATAATATTAATAGGGTAGGGGCATACATATATTATCAACTGTTGTAAAGGCATACAAAAATCATACAAGATTAAATACATGAATGCGATAAAATATACAACCATTAAATAAAAGAGGCTGGCGGGGTAGTGCAAATGCATTATGTGAAACAACCTGAAGGACATCAAAGGCATACAAAAATCATATAACAGTAAATATATGAATTCCATAAAATATACAACCATTACATGAAAGTATGCAATTGACTGAAAAGCAGTGCAAACATTAACTAAAGTTAATTGCATATAATGAGATAATAATTGAAAGCAGTTCAAACATTCAATACAAATAATTGCATATAAGAAGATAATTCATTCAGCTCACCCGCTTTGTTCCAATATTGAGTTTGGCTTGCCAAAGACGGCATATATATATAAGCAATTCTTTTGCCTGGTAGTCTGACAGATTACACGCTAGAAGTTTCCTGCAACTGGCTTGTCTGTTCGGGGCTTTTGCAGATGTGAGTAAAAACATAACCGAAATAGTCTTTATTTTATACGTTTAACAGCGGTCACTGAACTCATCCAGGCTAGGGAAACCCCCAGCCTACGGGTCACTGGTGAATTTCCTATGAGCATCTGTATGGGCGTTTCCACCCGGTCAACTGGAAATCCCCGGCTATCTGGGTCATTGGCCTCTCGATTAAAATACTGAAGCGTCAAGTAGCTGGAAACCCCCGATCTTGGGTCATTGTCCTATTTGGCATTCGAAATCATGGGAGAGAGAGATAGAGAAAGAGAGAGAGAAGAGGTTGGGCGAAGAATTTCGCGACAATCTCTCTCTCTTTCTCTCTCTCTTTCTCTCTCTCTCTCTTTCTCTCTCTCTCTCTTTTCAAATACATATGCCACCCTAATTTAGTTATGTTCCCAAATAATTTTCTAATGTGATGTGTATTTTTTAAGGATTATTCTGCCCTGTTGATTATTGATTATGATCATCATCAGTTGCCATCTCCACAACGAAGGTTGGCTGTAATGGATCTCCAACGTCTTCTGTCTCTTGTCTTGGTGGTGCACTCTGATAGACTCTTTCCTGTCCATCTCTTGATGTTATCTTCCCACTTATAGTGCTGTCTTCCCCTTGCACGTTTGCCTTCAACTCTCCCTTCTGTTACGGTCTTCTGCAAGGTGTTATGCCTTTTTATGTGGCCAAAGTATTTTAGCTGCCGAACTTTGACCTCCCTCATTAGTTCTCTTTTCATACCTAGATTTTCTAGGACCTCCTTATTTGTTTTTATCTCTTTCCATGAGATACGCCCCATTCTTCTATATATCCACATTTCAAGAGCCTCAATTCTTTCTTCCAAATGCTTGTTCATCGTCCATGTTTCTGCACCATACAGAAATGCAGAATATATATAACACTTTATGATTCTCAGTTTCAATTTGTGAGACAACTGTTTTGATGTCAGTATATGTTTCAGGTTGTTGAATGTAGCTTTGGCCATTCCTATTCTCTTCTTGATTTCTGTTTCACATCTGCCATCTTCTGTTATTATATGACCAAGATATACGTAGCTCTTGACTTGTTCCAGGATTTTCCCATTTACGCTTATCTTTAATGTGGGTTTATCGTCTGTTTTGCTAATTACACTAGCTAACAAAAAAAAATTTTTTTTTTCTTTCTCTAACATTTCTATATTTTTCTGGTCAATTTTAATGCGCTGTTTTTAAATCTGCAAACCGTTTTTCTCTATCAGGTCGGGATCTCTAGAAATACGCAATTGAAGTTTTTTAACAACGCATACAGTATTACAACATCATTCGTACAAGAAGTATAACAGTTATGTAGGCTTGAATTTCTCTGCAGTCGACTTTCGTTGGTGAATGGCATGTGGTACATCGCGATGAAGCATCCAACAATAATCGGCAAGCATGGTCACATTCCACCGTCCTTGATAACGTGACTCCATTACGGCGATATCTTGATGGAATCGTTCTCCATGTTCATCGCTGACTTCGCCAAGGTTGTCAGGGAAAAAGTCAAGATGCGAATCGAGCAAATGGATTTTGAGGGACATGTTACAGCCATAATTCTGTATGCATCTATGCACTGCTTAACAGTATGCACATAGTCGACAGATTTGTGATTTCCCAGAAAGTTATCGACGATCGATTTGAATGCCATCCATGCGCGAAGTTCACTACCATGTAACAAGTTCTCGAATTGTTTGTCTGCAATAACTTTCCTAATCTGAGGTCCTACAAAGATACCTTCCTTTGTCTTTGCATCGCAACATGCGGAAACTTTTCTCGAAGATAAGTGAAAGCTTTGCTCGTTTTATCTAACGCTTTTACAAAATTCTTCATGAGCCCCAACTTTATATGTAACGGTGTAATGATGCTGTCTTTGTTAACTAATGGCTCGTGTATTACATTTTTATGCCCGAGCTGCATGCGATCCCTGATAGGCCACACCTTTCTTGCATAATGTTCCTGTCTGTTGCGGCTGTCCCATTCACATAGGAAGCAACAAAATTTAGTATACCCAGTCTGCATGCCCGTGAGAATTGCAATGACCTTTAGGTCTCCACAAATCCGCCATTGGTAGTCATTGTACTTTATTTTTGCCAACAGTATAGCCATATTGTCATAAGTTTCTTTCATATGAACAGAGTAGGCGACTGGAATTGATGAAAATAAATTTCCGTTATGCAATAACACGGCTTTTAGACTAGTCTTGGAAGAGTCGATGAAAAGTCGCCATTCGTTGACTATGTGCTCATGACCGAGCTGCACCATTAGACCGTTTACATCTTTGCAATAGCAAATGTCATCATCTATCTCAAAGTACTGAACAAGTTCTCTGTGTCTATGACGAAATTTAGATATCGGAGTATTGGGCGCTAAAAGATTCCATTCTTTGAGTCGCGAACCGAGTAATTCCGCTTGATAAGAGCGAGATCACGTATTAGATCTGAAAGTTCTGAATGGTTAATTAAGTGAACACCATCATTCACCGGTATATAATCCAAGTCAGAATTAGTTTCAAAAGCACGTAAACTATCAGTTTCTGATGGTTCATTCACGTCTAACGGATATTGTTCTGGTGGAACTGGGATCGGACACGTGATTGGATCATGAGGCACTGGTTTCGAAACCGATTCAATATTCGGATAAACCCCAGACTTTCTAGTTTTAAAAGTGAAACCATGGATATTTGTCAAGCAGAAGTAACAATCAGTAGCATGATTTGTCGGTTCACGCCATATTACTGGCACTCCAAAAGGCATCGACTTATGCTTCGGCGATTTTCGTAACCAACCTGCCAATGTATTTGCACAAGTCGAACAAACTGCATTTGGCTTCCAAGATTTATTTGCATCATCAACTTTCGAATCGAAATAAAGTTCATATGCTTTCTTTAGTAATGGTGTAAAGTTTTTCTGGTGAACACGATCGGTAAAATATCCGCACACGTAACAGAACAGATCAGCCGAATTTCTACAACTTCTAGAAGCCATATTTCGCTCAGAATTATTTCAAAATACAGTAACTATTTGAAAAATAGCGTAACATATGTCATGCATCTTTTAGCAGTATAAAAAGTAGAATTATTTTGCATTTTATTAATTTTTAATAAGTTATATAGTAAAAATGAAACGGAGCAAATAACGGTTTCCCAAAAATATATTTATTCACAAATATCTTAAGAACCCGACGTGATAGAGATAAACGGATTTCAGATTTGAAATCAGCGCAAGAATCTGACCTAAGAACACTTATTCTTATATAAGAAAGAAAAATGTTGTTTGTCAGTGTTATCATAGTTTTTGTTTTCTCAATATTAATGTCGAGTCCATATTCATGACTTATACTGTTCACTTGCTTCACTAGTTCTTGTAACTCCTGTTCGCTTTCAGCTAACAACACGGTATCATCTGCATATCTACGGTTGTTTATTGACCTTCCACTGATGTTCAGTCCTGGTATTTCCTGTATCTGTTTGAAAATTTTTTCGGTGTATAAATTAAATAGGCAGGGGGACAGCACACAACCTTGTCTGACACCTCTTTTTATGTCTATGTATGGTGAATAATTCCTTCCCGATCTTACTGTGGCAGTTTGCTCCCAATAAAGGTTACTAAGTATTCTTATATCTTTTCCATCAATACCTATGTCTTTGAGGCATTCAATTATTTTCTCATGATGGACTCTGTCAAAAGCCTTCTTATAGTCAATGAAGCACATATACATACTTTTTTGGACCTCTGTATATTTTTCTGCTAATATTCTTAGGCAAAATATTGCCTCTCTTGTTCCACTGTTCCGTCTAAAACCAAACTGTTCTTCTTGGATTTCGCTGTCTACTTTACTTTTTATTCTTTCCTGTATGATTTTGAGCAGTATCTTAATTGCATGACTCATCAGGCTGATTGTTCTGAAGTCTGAACATTCTGTTGCATTTGGTTTTTTGGGCAATGTTATGAAAACTGATGTCTTCATGTCGTGTGGTATATATCCTGTATTGTTTATATCATTATGATAAAGTCCTGTAAATGTGTGTAACTGTTATACTTTTACAATGTTGGGATTTTACTTTGTTTTATTGCATTGATTTTGTTTATTTTATTTTATATATTTTTAAAAAATAATATTGAAAATGCATGTGTAGGATAAATGAATTGAGTATGGGAGACGAGAGAAAGGATGGGCAGAATGTTAGACAGGCCTGCGTGCCCAATTCTAAACCATTTGAAGATAAAGTTCGTACGTTCCTTCTATCTGATTCTGCTCTTGAGTTAGGGAGACCAAAGAAAAACACGGAGTTTCTACTCATTCAATAGCAGACTGTTCAAATATTTCTGGAGTTCCGATTCTATACTACACCAGTGTGATCATACTCGATTTATTGTCTGATTTACCGTATAGATGTTTTGGATTTGTTTGTTTTTTGTTTGGGTTTTTTATTTTTTTTATTTTTGTCATGATGTTCTTGTGTGCTTAAACAAATACTTTACTTTGATTATCATTGGGTAATGTCATTGTATGCTGTTATATAACTTTTATAATGCTTTATGCCTTTAATTTAATGCTTAAAGTAACATGTGGAAATGAAAGGGTATAGTATGCAAGATAAGTGAGAATGGAAGGGCAGAATGTTAGACGGGCCTGCGCGCTCAATTCTTAACCCTTTGTAAATAAAGTTCGTTCGTTCGTTCTCTCTCTCTCTCTCTCTCTCTCTCTCTCTCTCTCTCTCTCTCTCTCTCTCTCTCTCTCTCTCTCTCTCTCTCTCTCTCTCTCTCTCTCTCTCTCGCACTTCCCATTTGTCATAATATATTTCTCCTTCATTTCCTTAGAACTATTCTAGTATTTCCTCTGTTACTGTAGCTGTAGCAATTTCTTGTTCATGATGAGGTTGCCAGCCCCATGCACAGCCTTCTACGACATGCCTGGGGGAAGCTGTTGTCATAGTTTGTCTTTCTCTCATAAGTAACCCCCGGAAACTACACGGGGCAGTTTAGGGTGAACTTTCACCTTTCACCCTTCAACTCCTAAAGGAGCATAGGTCTTCAACAAACTTCTGCCAAGTCTTCCTGTCACGTGTCATCAGGTCAAGGTCTTTCAATGTTTTCTTCCCACCCCTTCATGCCTGTATCCAGCTCTCTTCTCCATGTGTTCTTTGGCCTACCTCTACCTCTCTTACCCTGGAGATTCCAGAACAAGGTCTGCCTTGTAATGCTATCACCAGGTCTCCTCAATGTGTGTCCTATCCATCGCCAGCATCTTCTTCTCAGCTCTTGTTCCACTGGCACTTGTCTGGTTCTTGTCGTCAGTTCCACATTTGTGATCTTGTCATACCACCTCAATCCTTCTATTCTACACAAACAACCATTTATGAAATTCGGTAGTTTTTTGGTTGTTTTTGTTATTCTCCGTGTTTCAGAGCCATACAATAAAACAAACTTAACATTTGAATTGAACTGCATTTGTGTGAACTGCATGCTTGTAAATAATATGATATTAATATTCGCTGTAGTTAATACTTCTTACATTTTAGTATGAAATGCTCTATATTATTATCTGCACAGTAAGGTTCTTCTGTTCTAAAGTAGTAATTTCCCAGTATGAGCATGAAATGTTACTTACTTACTTAGTCGTTCCCCTTCTACCGTGAGGTGTAGAGGTTTGGAAGAGAGAGCGCCAGACCATTCTATCAGCTGTCTTCTTCCTGGCCTGGTTCCATTCTAGTCCTCGGTCCTTCAAAGATTGTCTAATGTTGTCCTCCCAGCGGACTCTGGGTCGTCCTGGAGGTCTGGATCCCTGGCTCTTTGTTTCCCATGCTTGTCGTGGTAGCCGATCTTCTCCCATTCTGCAGACATGGCCAAACCATCTTAGTTGGGACTGTTCTATTTGGGTCTGCAGCGGATGGGATTTTAGGCCTTGACGGATCGTCTGGTTGCGGACCATGTCTCTTCTTGTTACTTCAACCACTTTCCTCAGATACCTCATTTCTGAGGTTTGGATCTGGCTTTTGTGGGTTGTAGTCATTGCCCACGACTCGCATCCATATGTCAAGACTGGGACATAGGTGGAGCGGTATACAGCCATCTTCGTTTTCTTACCAACCTCTTTCTTGCTGAGGAATCCACGATTTATGGCCTGAAAAAGTCTCCCAGCCGCTGCTTTTCGAGTGGCCAACTCTTCTTTGATGCCTCCCTTTCGGTCTATAATAGCTCCGAGATATTTAAAGTGGTCGACCTGCTCCAGGACCTGTTCTCCCAACTTAATCTGATGTTTTCTTTCTTCTCGTGATATCACCATGGATTTTGTTTTAGAGCTGCTTATGACCATCCTGCATGAAATGTTGACGATCTAAATGAAAAAAAAAAAACAAAAAAACAGCACAGTTTAGCTTCTTCTAACTTGAAGCACAACTTAAAAAAAAAAAAAAAAAAGACTACAAAAACGTTTAAGTAACAAATTCGCTACACTCCGGGTCAAAGGAGTGCAAAAATTATCACATCGTCAGGGAACACGTTTTTTAGTTTCACCCGTTGCATTCGGCCATGACAGCTTGTCGTCTTAGCGAAAACAATGGTAGA
Organism: Oreohelix idahoensis; assembly: GCA_024509875.1. Taxonomy (NCBI): domain Eukaryota; kingdom Metazoa; phylum Mollusca; class Gastropoda; order Stylommatophora; family Oreohelicidae; genus Oreohelix; species Oreohelix idahoensis. The sequence goes on along the minus strand of JAMPIV010009407.1, from coordinate 91,717 downwards.
TAAATGGCACCAGCGTACAAGTAGGGGACAGTAGTCTGGAGGCAGCAATGTTGGCCAGAAACTCGGAGTTTCGCTTCCAGCTGAAATGTCTTTTCCTTTTCATTTTTAACATAGTTTGTGGGATGTTATTATTTTTAACAAAGCTCGAAATTTCGTTGGGGTTAGGTTAAGACTAACTGTTTCACAAAGCTCATAACAGGGTTGGGGTTAGGTTACGGCTAGCTGCAGCGTACATATGGATGACCTTTTGGACAACCTGACTGAAGCAGTCTGCTGTGCCCTGCTTCCACCTGACTTCAGCATTCACTTTCAATTAGAAACCTACCCAGCACAAAAATATTTATAGAAAGTGTGATTCCTATATACATACATTTGGATTCTCGCCGGCGCTACGGAGTTCGTGCACTGTGCTGAGATCCTCCGTGTGTGATCTAAGGGAGAAGATCGAAGCACCGATGGAGTTGTCCGTGTGCAATGAAGATAGTCCTTAAAACCAAACCAGTATTCACACTAACATAAACATTGTGTACATTTCTCTGTACGTACACATTTGTACAAACAAGATTAAGAAACACTGGTTGGAGTGAGAAAATGAAATGGTGTATCCAGAGCGGGCCTTAAAGCATACCGCGGTTAGGGGCGAGTGGGCTAGCATGCGTCACCTCTCCCATACTTCTAGCCGCGAAAGTTCAATTCTACTGGAAGATTTAGTAAGATTCGTGAAAAAAAAAGATTGCAGATCTGTTTTAGATATTTATAAACAAACATACAAACAAACAAATAAACGAAAAACACGATAACAACTAAAAACAGTTTGTAAAAACTATGTCACACTATTGTTTTCATGTGTTCTTATAAAATCAGCAATATCAGCGTGATCTCCATATCACTGTGCCCAAGCTCGCGCCCTGGAGACGACACTCCAGCTTCACCCTAAGATATCTTCTACGGACAATTAGCAGATGGCAAGAGAACAGTTGGGCGACCACAGCTGAGGTTCAAAGATGTCTGCAAGAGAGATATGAGGGCACTGGACATGGATCCAGCAACATGGGAGGATGAAGCTGCCGATCGCACTAAGTGGCGATGCTATTTACGGCGCCACCTCTGATTGGGCGAAAAGAGGCTCACACAACAAGAAGTGTCTTACTGGAGAACATGAGTTATTGAAAGTGAGAGTTGAACCACAGATTACTATACTAGCCGCCATCAGGGTTCGGCGTTTGGGTTAACGTTATTTGTATTTGCTTGTTCAATTTTGTCTGCAATGTGTGGTTGTGAAGTACATTAAATGTGCTAATAAGAGTTTTTTTTTTTTTAAACATAGGATTTAGGTTTAGGGTTTCACGAACAAATAGCCACTAACGCATACCTAAACCGTAACCTAGTAACTACTTCTGACACAAGATGGCGGTTTTTACTGAAATGTGTGATTTAACCCTAATTAAGCAATGATGGTGGAAAAAACAAACAAACAAATAAGCAAAACGCTACAGACGTTTATAAATGAGTGTTTGCGTAGAATAGAAAGATTGACGTGGTATGACAAGATCACCAATGTGGAACTGATGAAAAGATCACTAATGGGGAACTGATGACAAGATGTCTAATGTGGAACTGATGACAAGATCACTAATGGGGAACTGATGACAAGATGTCTAATGTGGAACTGATGACAAGATCGCTAATGTGGAACTGATGACAAGATCACTAATGTGGAACTGATGACAAGATCGCTAATGTGGAACTGATGACAAGATCACTAATGTGGAACTGATGACAAGATCGCTAATGTGGAACTGATGACAAGATCACTAATGTGGAACTGATGACAAGATCACTAATGTGGAACCGATGACAAGCTCGTAATGTGGAATTGATGAAAAGATCACTAATGTGGAACTGATGACAAGATCGGTAATGTTGAACTGATGACAAGATCACTAATGTGGAACTGATGACAAGATCACTAATGGGGAACTGATGACAAGATGTCTAATGTGGAACTGATGACAAGATCGCTAATGTGGAACTGATGACAAGATCACTAATGTGGAACTGATGACAAGATCGCTAATGTGGAACTGATGACAAGATCACTAATGTGGAACTGATGACAAGATCGCTAATGTGGAACTGATGACAAGATCACTAATGTGCAACTGATGACAAGATCACTAATGTGGAACCGATGACAAGATCGCTAATGTGGAACTGATGACAAGATCACTAATGTGGAACTGATGACAAGATCGGTCATGTTGAACTGATGACAAGATCACTAATGTGGAACTGATGACAAGATCGCTAATGTGGAACTGATAGCAAGAACCAGACAAGTGCCAGTGGAACAAGAGATGAGCAGGCACTGGCGTTGGATAGAACACACATTGAGGACATATATTGAAAGCATTACCTGGCAGTCCTTGTTCTGAAATCTCCAGGGTAAGATAAATAGACCTCAAACACCTGGAGAAGAAAATTGGAGACATAAATAAACATGATTAAAATAGCATGGACAAACTTTGAGCTGATGGCAGGTGATAGAACTTGGCAAGTGTTTGTTGAAAGCATATACTTCGTCGAGAGTTAATAGGTAATGACTGAATGAATGGCAAGACTACAATTTAAACAAATGGTAAAATAGTTCCAAAGCAGAAATTGCTGTAGGGAGTGTAGTGTTAGAAATTTGTTACCATACTAGGACCAGCCTAATATGATGGGGTGACCAATTATTTGTTACCATACTAGGTCCAGCCTAATATGATGGGGTGACCATTTATTTGTTACCATACTAGGACCAGCCTAATATGATGGGGTGACCAGTTATTTGTTACGGTACCATACTAGGTCCAGCCTAATATGATGGGGTGACCAGTTATTTGTTACCATACTAGGTCCAGCCTAATATGATGGGGTGACCAGTTATTTGTTACCATACTAGTGTGATAGGGTGGGCGAGATGATGATGATGATGTTGTGATATTTGATCACTCTCTTGCACACTCGCAACCGACCCGATTCAACAATAAAACTCTGATTCTTAAGACAGGGGCTGTATTTATTTCTACAACCCTGTCAGTGACTACAAGCACACAAAGCAAACATTAAACAAATAAACCAACAAACCAAACACCAAACAAACACCCAGCCTGTGCTCGATTGCTAATCTGAAGAAGCAAACAAAGCAACGACTAGTTAAAATCATAGTTAAATAATGATACTCTCACCTGCCAAACAGTCCTTCCACGCCACCTGACACCCTCAACTATCACACACGCACACACTCATGCGTGTCGTCCAATGCGACTAGTATGGTGTTGTGCAAGAGGCTGGCAATCTCACCGTGTAACATAGATTGCTACCGAAACCATTACTGCAAGAGCATACACTCAGCTATCACACACACACACACTCATGCATGTCATCCAATGAGACTAGTATGGTGTTGTGCATGAGGCTGGCAATCTCACCATGTAACACAGATTGCTACCGAAACTACTACTGCACGAGCATCTGAATGCTTCATACGGAGGCAAACCACACTGGTGGCCCCATGCTCCCTCAGGAGCGGAGAAGAGAAATATATATCTCCAAGTGAGCCCACGTGCTCTCACAAACCATTCTACACATAACCATAATTAAATAATAATAAAATATGTATCAAATAGAATTAAACAATATGTACAACCAATACTCTCCATAATGGGCATAAGCTACTACTTCGTAACTGATCCACATCAATATTCGTTACTGCATTCTGAACATGTCGTATATGACCCCTGATGAGATTGGGCACTCATCACATGAAACACATCGTTACCGTTACCGAAACAACCACTGCAATAGCATAAAAATGCTTCTTGTGGGCCTGTAATGGACACCAGCTGCATTGGTGTTTCCATGCTCCGCCGGGAGAAAACAGAGAAACACCTGTCTCAACGTGCCTTACGCCCCAAGGAGTGGCCTCGCGCTCTCCAGAAATCTAAATACATATTCTCACCTCACTCAAAGTAACCCACTAAAGATATACAGTAGAATAATCAATAATCGTGAAATACCACTCAATTACTCTTACATTAAAGAATAAAATAAAATTACTCTTGACTTAACACTAGAACTAAAGTCATCACATAAAGGAAATTTACCACGAAAACTCTCTCTTCTATTACTGGGGAAAATTACATTTAACCTACTTTCACCCACGTGTCAATTCACACGATATAAAACTGCGTAACATTAAGTGATAACTAAGAGTGTTAAATGCTGACTCCTTGGCGCCTTCTTTTACGCATGGTCATCAACACGTGGTCCTCCCGGTTGCCATCTTCCCAACTAGTAAATATTATCTAAATTAAAGTAATAAATCGCTTCTCTGCCTGGTTTCATGTATGAGATAGTTTCATACTATATTTGCCTTTCTTGCCCGGTCTGATGATTGAAATAATTGCTACTAAACTCTCACATCTGTGATTTGGGCTTAGCGTGCCTAATAAAACCTACCCAGACATTATTTTCACTCATCTATCATTTCAAGACTAAATCATAATGTCCTGGAAGAAATCTCCTTTAGAATTACATCTATCTATTTATTTCACTAACATTAAAACAGCCACGCTCAATATAATTTCAGAATTATAGAAAACTAACGCTAATTTGCTTTGAAATCAAACTCACGTGTCATGTATTTGTTCTTCTGCTACCCACACAGGGCGCCTTGTTTCGTTTTCTCTTGTCTGGACTGAATCTTCAAATAGGCCTGTTTGCCGCTCGCTATCTCTTTTATAAGCCCTAGGTCGAATCACTCAACTTTAGTGCGCTGCGCGGATTAATTTTGCCCCTTAAATAACACTCGCTTTTATTGCTCTATTAGGCACGAAAACACAGATATGGCCCACAACTATCAAATATAACACACGACTATCAAATATAACACACCACAACTAATTCTTAGGCTTTATTATGGCCTAGTCATCAATCTTCTACCGAGTCAGACTCTTCACATCCCAGCGTGCTGCGCGCACATCGAAAATATATGGGCGATAAATATGCCTTGAACATGAAGGGGGCGTCTTTACGGCCCCATCACACTAGGACCAGCCTAATATGATGGGGTGACCAGTTATTTGTTACCATACTAGGTCCAGCCTAATATGATGGGGTGACCAGTTATTTGTTACCATACTAGGTCCAGCCTAATATGATGGGGTGACCAGTTACTTACTTATACCGAAGCGAGGCACTACCAATTTTCGATTCCGGAACCTGATAGCTGTGGCTCGCGGGGAAAGAAGCGCTCTAAACGCCAGCAAACCGGACGGATAAACATACATACATAGTGAAGGGAAAATTAGGCCTGTGTGTAGTAAATAAATAAATGAAGATAAATAACAGGCACTCGTTAGATAGAAAGAAGGAGGACCCCAGATAACAGAAAATAAATATAAGTGATTGGTTCAGCGGGAATCGAACCAGAGATCATCTAAACGGCGCCATCGCTTTGCTGCGAAAGTAAATCGTGAAAGGACAAACAGCCAATTTTGGACCAAAAATATGCTCCATTGACCATGGTCATTTCTCACGATACCATAACAACTAGGAATATAAGACTCCGTGAATGGCACAGGCATAAATAGACTCAACCACTAAAATAACTTATCCTATTAGCATGTTAAACCACATAAAAGCCGAAATACTCGTGTCTAGTAGCAGTGCCTCCTGTGCCAGGAGAGGCAGACACTTGAACACGTGCTCTCAGCTTGCAAGGTGTCATTGGAGCAAGGGCGATACACATGGCGCCACAACAAAGGGCTAAGTGAGCTGGCTGCGACAATAGACCTGGCAAGGATGAAGGCGAATAGCAAAATCAGGCCGAGCACCGCAAATACATACTTTCTGAGAGCAGGAAAATCAGCACACCCCAAACCGAGTAAATCAGGTAGCAGTTTACCATCTCTTCTTGACTGTGCAAATGATTGGGAGATGGCGGTAGACCTACCTGGACGAGGGGCATATCCAGAGAGTATCAGAAAATCTCGAAGACGGCCGCATATTGTACTGCATTCTTCTTCATCGCAGCAGGTTATATTGATTGAGCTGACCGTGCCATTTGAATCCAGATTGGATGAGCAGCATTCGTTCAAAACGGCAAAGTATAGTGATCTGGCTGCGGATCTGAGACACGATGGGTTCACTGCAAGGGTCATGGCTGTTGAGGAGGGTGCAAGAGGGCTCGTGGCTGCGTCAGACTTATTGAAACTGCTGGGGCTGAGGGGACAGTCGAGAACAAGGGCATTGAAGAGGCTTAGTGAAACTGCGGAAAAGGCATCATGCTGGCTGTGGAACAACCGCAATGGGCTATGGAAATCGGGACAGTAAATCTAGCTCCCACCTGCTGTATAGGAAACACCCTGATAGTGAATTTTTCTAAGTCCGCAATACACTGAGTTTTTGTTGTATTGGTGAAAGGACGGTGGCGCTACAGCTAACCCGTGGTGTATTATATGAGGTGTCGGGTGAAGTTAGATTTCAGTTGCCAGCTCGTAATGGCTTCACGCTTCGTCGGCTTCACGCAGGTGTGTCAGTGGTGTGCTGCGGAACAACAGCAATAATTTGTTACTTTCACAGTTGCCTACGGCTGGCGGAATTGTGGATTTTAAAGCTGCAACCAAGATGGAATGGGTTCATTTGCTACACAAGACAACAGGAGGCTGAGACACTTGGGAGTCATGACCCAGGTGGGCCCGTCCCCCTTAGAGTGTAAAGGAGAATAAGGGGCCGAAACACTTGATCGACGGGGGGACACTTCTGATGATCAGATTTCCTCCTGTTGTATCGCTCTGTATAGAGTTTCCTATCATAATTGCTTGATCAGACCAGTGACAATCGGGAAAAGATCGATAGACTTCTAGAAAGACAGATGCCACTGGAAAAGACTAGAAACCGGCTGACCGGGTTGGCACCCCGTAAGCTTTAAACAACCGCCATAAAACCCAAACATGATAGATGCCCCCAGGATTCACCGAAAAAGGGGGGGGGGAGAACGATGAATCCATAGGCGCCTTATTGGAATCAACCAGACCCGTCACACGGACTCCGAGCTCTGAACAACGGCTGGAATTCCCATGTGACTGTGGTAGGAAATTCTCTACTCAGAGAGGAATGAAAATCCACAGAACGAAAAAAGGGTGTGGAGTTCATCAGGGGGAGATCAGGAGCGCTCTGTCTCGACGGGTATACAAACCACAGCAAGCAAAGCTGCAACTAAATGGGCAGGCAGTACCAGAAGATGAAACACCAACATTCTTAGGAATCACACTAGACAACCGAATGACATGAAAATCACAGATAACCAAAATACAGCTAAGGGCAAAACTTCGCATGGCCATCATGAAAAAGTTAGCTGGTACCACGTGGGGTGCTGATGGGAATATCCTCAAAAAGCTGTACACAGGCAGAGTCAGACCTGCTATGGAATACGGCATCACAGCTTGGTCGACGGCAGCAAAGTCAAATTTTGACAGAGTAAACAGACTCCAAAACCAAGCAGCACGTATTATAACAGGGGCCCTAAAGTCCACAAAAATCAACCATATGGAAAACATTGCAGGGCTACAGTCAATGGAGGACAGACGTGACAGCAGAGTCTTACAACAAGCTGAAAAATTTAAGAGACTCGAAGGACACCCCATGTTCCAAAGAATGAATAGGCTAGGAAGAGGCAGGCTCAAGCGAACTAACTTTGTGGCTCAAGCAAAAGAAAATAAAATTAGCAAAAATACCATGCTAGCAAGCTCAGTTGCAAAGAAAATACCAACAAGCACAACTATCCCACTGTGGACAATAAGATGCTTTCCTGAGTTAAAATCTGATATTCCAGGCATTGAAAGTACGGGAACACAGACAGAAACACAAAGAAAGTGTATAGCAACCAAGTATATTGACCAAAAATTCCAAGAAAGCTTTGGAAACATGCATATACTGATGGTTCAGCAAAAAATGCAGTTGAAAATGGGGGTGTCGGCATCCTCATAAAATTAAAGAATAGAATCCACTCTATGGCAATTGCCACTGGCAAATACTACAATAACTTCAGTGCTGAAGCAGAAGCCCTGAAACAGGCAGCGGAAACTCTTATTGAATGCAAAGCACAGGCAGAAAAACAGATAGTAATCTTTACAGATGCCCTCTCGGTAATAACAGCGCTGAAGAGCCACCATGCTAAAGGATTTAAAGATCTGATAATCTCCTTTGAAAGACTGGCCAAATGCTTCAACAAGTGCACAATCCAGTGGATACCAGCCCATTGCAACATACCAGGAAATGAGGAGGCAGACAAACTTGCTAAGGAAGGAGGTGCCTTACAACAAAATGATATAGAGACAACTTACGCAATGGCAAAGACTACTATAAAGGCTTCATTCAAGTTCAAATGGGAAAGAGAGCACCCGGGCCATTTGAAAAATGATGCATTTCATCAACTATCCAGGAAAGAACGGGTCATCATTTTTCGGCTACGGACTGGACACAACAGATTGAGATACCATCTATACCACAAATACAAAATTAGTGCGACAGATCTCTGCACCTGCAGTACCAGCCCTATGACAGTCGAACACCTGCTGCAGTACTGCCCAACCTACAGTAATGAACGGAGTAGCATATGGCAACAACCCACTTTTGTCAACGAAAAACTGTTTGGAGATGTCGGGAACCTTGAGTTGACTACTGCCTTTATTAGAGTCATAAATGTGGAAGTCTGAAGGCGAACGAGGAAGAAGAAGAAGAAGTCTCGACGCGTATTACGTTAGAAGAACTCAGCCAGGAGTCAATCCACAGTGCTGTTGATCTGCCTGATGATGATTGTAGTGGGTTAAGATGTTAAAATGTTAAGTATTAATTGTCTACAGATGTGAGGTCAGCAATGCAAGTCCCTAAGTCTAATAGTTAATGAAGTTGTTCTCAGGGTTCCTGTCTGCTACCACCCTACGACCTCAATCTGCTATATATTTTGAGCCTAATTGTATGTTATGGTGTCTGGATGTTATCTGGCTAGGTGTCTAGGGTAATATGCAATGTAATGTTAATAAAATGACAACAACTACACCTATAACTTAATGAACAAGTAATTAAACAAGTCACTGGGTAAATTTTGAATGATAATATTTTTTACAATTTTTTTTTCCTGTATCTCAATTGCTGGGATACAGGACTGTGTAAACTCAAAATATAAGGCAATTTATTTACAGCAAAGTAATTTAAAACAACAACTGTGTCTGTTAATATTAATCTAAATTGTTTCTGACTGGAAGTGTTCTGATGAAGCAATAACTCCTATGAAGGGACACGCTTCTGAGGAACGACTTGTATCATCATGTCAAGAATACTGATTTATATAATAATGATGGAGAGTATGGTTAAATGAACTAACACACGCCCGTGGACAATTGGGCTTAACTTTATTTCCTGGAACCCTGTGATGTCCTTCTCACAACCACCTTCTTCACGACTGCAACGTCTGAACACTGCTTCAGAACTCTTTGGATTTAAGGCAAACAGGTAATTTTTGCCTCGAGCTTGCAGCTTCAGGAGTACGAATATGTTGGTATGTGGCTCACTGATTGTTTCACGATGGAACTCTGAAATCAGAGGATTAAGGCCTCCTCAGAACATCATACACCTATCTCCATCTCTAAACAATTAAACATTATCAACAGTTTCAAGATCAGTGGAGTTGCTACATAAATAGCTATCGTTCCTATCTGATTTGGTGCCCTATTCATCATCAGGTAATCTTCAAACATCCGTTTGATACATTCCTTGTCATAGAAGAAATTATAGTTAATTATATAAAGTCATGTGCAAACACTGTGACTTGCTGAAGACGGCCAGTGGTTTTCTGACCTACCAATTACACTAGTCAACAAATTTTCAAAAGTTATTTGTACCAGAAATTAAATATACCATTTCTTATTGATTTTGACATGCTGATTTCAAATATCATAATGAAATTCACCAATTGGCTCTGGTTTTTTTTTTAAATGATGAATTTACATTACAGTAATACAAATAATGTATGCTTGTTTAATTCTCTGGGGTGAACAGCTAGTCTTTCTACTTTAGCATTATAAAAATTGTGGTTACATACTCAATTAATTGATATTTCAACATAAAATGATAGAAAAAATAAAATCATTATTTAAAGTTCACATATCATGTTTTAAAAAGGCACATTTGTACCCATTCCGTCGTTATTCAGTCGCTGTTCGAGCTCTCTTTGCTTGCTTCTTGTAGTCAATCGATGAGGTGTCTCTTGTCACAGTCCAACAGTAATCAGCAAGCATTGAAGGGCTCCAATTGCCTTGATACCTTGTCTCCATAGCAGCAATGTCCTGGTGAAATCGTTCACCATGCTCATCACTGATCGCTCCACAGTTTGACGTAAAGAAATCCAGATGAGAATCCAGAAAATGAATTTTCAAAGACATGTTGCAGCCAAGACTTATACTTCAGAGGGAGATTTTCTACAATTTTATTGTAATTATCAAATCTGTTGTTTCCAAGAAAATTGTCCACCACTGACTTAAATGCTAGCCATGCTGCTTTTTCCTTGCCATGCAACATGCAAAGAAACTCGTCATCGTGAAGAAGTTTTCAAATTTGCGGACCAACAAATACTCCCTCTCTTATTTTAGCTTCACTCAGTCTTGGAAATTTTCTGATGAGGTATTTGAAAGCCTCATCTGTTTTCTCCATTGCCTTGACAAAGTTTTTCATGAGACCCAGCTTAATGTGCAAGGGTGGCAACAAAATCTTGCTGGTGTCGACAAGTGCTTGGTTCTCAACGTTTTTACTGCCAGGCTGCAATGACTGCCTGACTGGCCAATGTCTTCTAATGTAATGGTCACTTTGTGCACGGCTATCCCACTCACAGAGAAAGCAACAGTACTTGGTGTATCCACCCTGTAGTCCAAGCAAAAGAGTGACCACTTTTAAGTCACCACAAAGTGACCAATGATGATGATCGTAGTTTATACACTTCAAAAGCTGCTTAATGTTTTCATAAGTTTCTTTCTTATGAACTGTGTGACCAACTGGAATTGACGGTAATACATTACCGTTATTCAACAAAACAGCTTTAAGACTCGTCTTGGATGAATCAATGAAAAGCCTCCACTCTTCCGGTATGTAATTGATTTTGAGGGCTGCCATTAAACCAGAAATGTTGTGGCACCAAGAAAGGTCACCCTCTTTGAAAAAGAATGTAATAAGCGGCTTCTGGCGGTTCCTATACACAGAAATTGTAACATCTTCTGCCAGGAGATTCCACTGTTGCAATCTGGAACCCAAAAGCTCCGCCTTGTTCTTCGGTAAATTCAGATCTCTTACAAGATCATTCAGTTCACCTTGGGTTATTAAGTGTGGTTTAGTGGATGTAGTTTGCTCAAAATCTGGGTCGCTTGAGGTTGATGGTTCAGGACCACCAATGTCCTCTTCTTCATCAGTGGAAGCAGCTGAAAATGATTCTGGCACTTTGGGAACTGGTAGGTCATCGCCATTTGGTACCGGACGTATTGCAGAGGGGATGTTTCGATATTCCAGAGTCCATTTTTTCTTCTTTGATATGCCTTTCCCAATTGGAGGGACCATGCAAAAGTAACAGTTGTTGAGATGATCAGTGGGCTCTCTCCAAATCATTGGGACTGCAAAAGGCATAGCTTGCCTTTTGCCAGTCAACCACAGTTTAAGATGTGCTGCACATGTATTGCAGCATATGTTTGGCGCCCAGCTCTTATCTTGATCTCCTATTCTGCAGCCAAAATACAAACTGTATGCCTTCTTAATCACTTTAGTTATGTTTCGTTTTTGTGATACAAATGTCACCTCACCACATATATAACATAAATTATTAGCACTGTTCACACATGTCCTAGGCATTTCTAACTACGATACTTTTGATAAGGACAAATGCACTAACTAATGGCAAAATTTTATCAGAGATAAGATATATATACACAAAGGTGATGTAATCATAGGTAGGATTGCATCATCAACTTCTAGTTACATTTTTATTGGTCATTAGAAAAAATTATGCAATCGCCCACAACAGTTGCGTCATATATATATAAATTGACCATAATTAAATAAACTAGTAGCATATATCTTGAAAACTAGAGCCAATCAACATTTTTTAATGTCATTTTCGTTTTCAGCACACCAAAATTAGTTAAGATCAGCTATTTTCATTTCTGGTACATTTTGGTTGTTGACTAGTGTTATAATAATGTCATATTTTATTCCCAACTAGGTCTTTTAATTCTCTCCCAAAGTTTAAGTAAGCCTGCCTGGCTTTTAAAAGAAATGGTAATCTTTCCTAATAACCTTTGTGGCATAACACAAAGTGTTGAGTTGGGCGCCTTTCTGGTGTTGCCGCTACCCATCAATAATGCATACACATTCAATAATACAAATACATATCAATAATAACATGTACATAAATGTTTATCTTACCGCATCAATGAAATAATACACAATTTGTAGGTTAACCGGCGATTAATGGTCACATTCAGATCGCCACTGATGCAGAACAGCGAAGGCAATGGTCATGCATTTCTTGCATCTGATGCTAACACTACTTGTGAGATTTTTATCTTCCAGTGGTAACTAACGCTGGTTTCAAATCATTTTTATTACTCCTATTAGTCTATTCTACCACAGCCAATCGAATTATGTTATGCCCACTAGCCTCTTTTTTTCAAAAATAAATTACACTTTCCAAAAAAAAAAATGTAACGTCCCCCCTTTCCCAAGACTGGCAAAGTTGAGTGAGGACATCAATGCGTCTGTCTCTCTGTCTTTTCTTTACAATATTTCTGTTATTATCTAAGCGTTTTTTACTGTAAGATATTGTAACATTATGGGTAGTATTGTCTTCTAATAAACAAATATTATCATTTTATTTGTCAACTGTCCTTGCTTTTATTTTATTATTCATCGAGGTTTCTTGGCCACCCTTTCTCTACCCTTCTCAATTTCAGTATCACACTGCATAAGCTATCTTTTCAAATATGCCCCCATGCAAATCCCCCACTTACATTTCTCTCTCTCTCTCTTGCTTGTACGCGTTTTGCCTAACGCAAAACGGTTTCGTTAGATTTAAATTGTCACTACGGGTAGGAGACAAAGCGGTGGGGTTTCCTCTCATTCAATAGCAGATGCTTTTGGGGGAAAAAATGTGCCATAGCAACAACGTAACTAACGCCAAGTAGTTTTATTCAAACTCCCAACCATTCATTCCCGTTTAGTGTTAGACTAAGCAAGTCAGTGACGTCAGCTGTCGCCTGTCGTTCTAGTTCGAGATTCAAAAACCAACGCTTGTCAAGGTTGCATTTTTCCGTCTCTCATTTCACTCCTCCGTTTCTTTATTCTCTCACTCCGTTTGAAACTAACTATGCATTTCGGTCTGTCAAAAGACTTTTATTTTAGTGGAAATTGGTATTGCGGAGAGGGGAAAAGCTAACAGTTTTGTGTATCGTTTACTATGGCGTTTCTGCTTGTTAGAACCAACACGACTGCGGGCGATGGTGACGATGTTGAACACAACTCCCTATTTTATCTCTATAGTATTTGAATTTATAAGCAGTAATATTTTATCTATTTGATCGGGGTATCAGGGATCTTACTACAATGATCTCACACACTTCTTAGACGGGAGAAGAGATACAATCAAGTTTCCACCTGCCAGTGCAAAAGGGCTTTTGGAACAGCTGGACGAAGCCTTGGCTAAAGAGTTGGATAACAACCTGAAGAAGATAACTGGAGAAGAAGCTGGAAATCTTTGGCGACATAATATATATTCACTGTCGCAAAGTGTTTGGAGTCAGGGAGGCAAGGGAAAGTAACCCACCGCAAAAAAGTAGAAGACAAATTAAAATATAAAACATCAGGAAACAAAAAGCATGCTCAAAAACTGTTCAAGAACGCAGTGGCCACAGAAAAGGAAGGGTTACGACAGATGTGGGAGCACCTGAAAGGCCAGCATAATGCCCTTTGTGGAGCAGAAAGGTTGTTCAAGAACGCAGTGGCCACAGAGAAGGAAGGGTTACGACAGGTTTGGGAGCATCTGAAAGGCCAGCATAATGTCCTTTGTATAGCAGAAAGGTTGTGCAGGAAGAGAAGGAAGACACGGAGGGATAGGGAAAGATTCTTCAGGGAGCCTTTCAAGTTCGCCAAAGAACTGTGTGAGCAGCGACGGTCGGGAACGCTAAACCATCAGGAAAGAAGACCTGGAAGAACACCTTAGAATGACCTATTCAGATGGACGCAAAGATGAGCCGCTCAGCAGCATGACAGGCCTTAGATGGCCTAGTAAGCCAGGAGCTGAATTCAACACCAAGCCCCCAACAATGCAAGAAGTAGAAATTACTGTAAAGATTAGCGTTAGCTGTTATTGTTGTGAGATTAGGAGAGATTGTATTATTTATACACACACACTCACACGCGCGCGCGCAAACACAAACAAACTGGAAACAGGTTTACAGTTAGCGGGTAAGCGTTATGATTCAGGTTGGGCTTGGGATGTGGAGACATGAAAGTCCTTAAGTTAACGCTAAGTTTAACCCTAACCCTATTTTGAAGTTTTTCAAAAATAATTACTTGCTAACAACATAAAGGCCACACGTTTAGTTTAAAAAAAAAAACAGTAAACACTTAAGGGATCGAGAGTTGGGATACTTATTACCGTGAGTTGATCGACACGGCGGCGTGTGTCCAGTATTCTGTGATTCAATAAAAACTTCGTTTCCCACAACCCAGGTGCGCATTGCCAAGTATCATTTTCCTTTGAACAATTTATTGTCTTTTCATTTACTAGTTTTGTGTCAGTATCTCTGTTTCTGCAGACTTTCTTTCCTGCCCATTTCTGAAAACAAATATACCCCGCTTTTATTACTGGTATTACAGTTTTATTTTAAATCTAAATAATGACAAAAGTCCACGAGTGCAAACGCAAGTCACAACACTCATAACTTTACGAGGGCAGCCACCACCGTTAATATTCAATTAGCTAATCAAGGAGCTTCAAACATACCCGGTTAGCCACTCACAACCAATCAAGGCTCTCTTCTCATAATATGTAGTCTACTTTCCTCTTAGCTCAAGCTCTGTCTCGATCACGTGTGCGTACATTCTACTTCTCTGGCAGTTTTTGTGTGTCTTTTCTTCATCAATCATGCCTGGAGAGAAACCTGCAAATCAAATGCTGGTAGCGGATCTAAAGCTGCATTAATTAACCAGACCGAAAGATCATTAATATTTGGCCTTGCGCCCTTTTGTACCCCAGAAGGAAAGCAAACGCGAGGCTGGCCAAAAACTACCTGGCGGAGAACCGTGGAGGCAGAGATGCAAAGCATGAACCAGAGCATGGCTGACGACCGAGCAAAGTGAAGACAGTTAGTTGCTGCCCTACAAGACGCCACCTGGCGTGATGGTCACTGATTGCTTTGTCAGTCATCGGCCAAGGACCAAAGAAGAAGAAGATGCATCCTAATGTAACCGATTGTCTCTGGAGCGGAGTGCGCCAAGCCAAAACAAAGCAAAATTTTAACTTTAAAAAAAAGGTGCTGAACAAAAAGAATTTGACTGGACGTAAAACTACTGTTTCTGAAGCGGTTGGAAGCTAGTGAGCATCAGGAGCTTTTTTGAACTTGGCTATGTCCACGAATAAAATGCAGACAAGATAAAAGCGTCTGCAACGATGGCTTTGCTGAAGACTGATGCGCACAATTCTCCGCACTAAAGCTATTTTCAAAGATAGGAACTACTGATGAGTGTAACAGTGGCACCAATAAAATGACTGCTGAATATCTGCTTCAAAGATGCCCAACATAGGACCCAACATATGACCCAACATATGACCCAACATATGACCCAACATATGACCCAACATATGACCCAACATATGAGAAACAGAGAAAGTAAATATGGCCGACACCAGTACCATTCCTGGAAAAAAAACTATATGGAGATACAAATACCCTCAGGTTGCCCACTGCTTTCTTTGAAAACATTCAAGTAGACGTCTGAGGGAGTACAAAGAAGAAAACTGATCAGTCCAGGATGCAAAACGATCGTAAATGGCTGTACACTGAGACCTGTAAACCTTGTCACGCGCAGAAATATCATCTACTGTGGAAAGTACCAATTCTTCTAATGCTGAAAAACTCAATGCTAAGGGAAGTCTAAGGTTAGCTGGGATTTCTGAGTACCAAAGTGCCAACAAATATGTTCGTTATTTGGGACCAGGAAGTATTACTTTATGAGAAGAAGACGATCGCCAAAATCTACGGGGTGAAACCTAACGCTTTAAGAGACAGAGCTGAAAATACAGAAGATATGCTCACGGAACACAATCACCACCGCTTCAAGTACAAGTATATCCCGGTTGAAGCCGCGTACCAAAGGGAAAAAGCCGAGTGACAAGAGGATTGGGCTGCTGAAGGCTGCTCTGCACAATCCCCAGCGCTAAAGCTGAATTGGTCAGTACAGAACGCTCGGGGAAAGGTGTACTCTGAGGCCTGGAAGCCTTCTGAAATGCTTTAATATGAACTTCAAGTTCTATCTGCAATGTTGTCTGTGGAAAGTCCCAATTCTTCAAAAGCTGGAAAGCTCACAGGAGCTGAAGTTAGCACCGATTTAAGAATACCATAATGCCAACAAGTACGTTCATTATTTGGAGCAAGGAAGTATTGCCTTATGAGAACAAGACGATCGCAGTAAGCGATGGGGTGAAACCTGAAGATTTAAGAGATAGAGCTGAACACATACAAGATATGCTGAAGGAAGACGATAATCACTGCTACAAACATATCCCTGCTGAAGCTGTGCATTAAATGTGAAAGGCTGAGTGGCAGTAGGATCGGGCGGCTCGAGGTTGTTCTGCACAATCCACAGTACTAAAGCTAAATTGATCCATCCAAAACAGAATGATCTCAAGTAGCTAGACTCTGAGATCTGGATACCTTGTGAAGTGCTGTAATATCAACTTCACGAACTGCCTGCAATGTTGTCTGTAGAAAGTACCAAAACATTCAAAAGGTATGAGCTCACAGATCATGAGTCTGAGGTTAGCTGAGATTTTCTAAGCATCACATTGTCATTTTTTGGGACCGGGTTTGCCTTCCCTCTTCGATCCCTACTCTCTCAGCCAGACTGCAGTGATGCAGCCTGTTTCCAGGACCACCACTTGGAGGTGGAGTAGGGTACAGAATAGAAACGAACGCTCTCCTGAGTATTGCGTTTCCCGACACATACGTATGTGTCCCCTTTCTCGTATTCCACCATCCCATGTATCTCAGAATTTTCCCCCGAGAAGAATTAAACTTAATCGCTCGAGAGAAAACTTTATTTACATTTAAATTGAATAGCTTTATCTTTATTTTACATTTAAATGAACAGGTTAATGGCACATATAGAATATGTTTACATTTACATCTTCACTGACTGAAAAGTGTTCACAATATAAATTTAATATGTTTTCATTTATATCTACGCTGGTTAAGAAGTTTGAAACTGTCGTTAATTTTAAAGTGAAAGATTGCACTGGTTTGAAACTGTAAGAAATATACGTAGAATGTACATCATTTCTTTCATCTCTCCATCCCTGCTCCATATGGAACTTGAGACTACTAATGCTTTTAGTTCTCTTTAAGAAACTAGCGATAAGCAGTCACCAGCCCTTGCAGTGGTGGTTCATGAAATCATCATTCTATACGCTGAGGTTTCCAGCCTCAAATGACTTGGACATCCACTAGCGAGTTTGACATATTAATATTCACATGGCAATATATACATATTAGTTCACATGTTAGTAATGAATCCTGGCTCTCAGACTTTTTGCTCAGATGAATGAAGTTAAGGCACTTGATTAGGCCTCTTACACGTGTTCGTGGGGGTCGTTACTTTTATAAGATAATTCACTCTATGACTCCGTGTGTTTCAGTTTCTTCAGCCTTCCTTATTAAAATGGTTTTCCTGGGCTCTGTAAGTCCTTCAATATTGTTCCATGGTCTGAAAAATGGAAATTCTTAATTCTAACTTCTGGCAGGTCAAGGGTCGTCTTTTGGTAAGCGATTCTCACAGTGAAGTTAGACTGCAAAAAGGTCCGTTAAAATGCCTGTCATACCCCCGCATCTGTTTATTATGAAGCTACTCAGGGCTCCAATCATTTCAAACATGCTTGTTGGGTGGAAACCATTATGTCATTTATGTCTGAGTAATCCCGTTATCTGTCGGTTGAGCAAACAACTCTACGCGAAAACTAAGCAAACCAATATGAGTTTCCTTGCGCTAATCTCAGCAAAGCTGTGCCGCGCCAGCAAAATGTGATGCATAATCACCAACAAGGAGTGTCCAATGTTTTGACAATATCAAATATCTACTTGATACGAGCAGACAGAAATGTGTCGACCCAGAAATTCCAGGTATCAGTACTTTCAACAATTGAAATGAGTACTGCCGTAGTGAATAAGAGATCGAGAAGGGGTTGCCCCAAATCCATCCTGTAACTATAATAGTTTAAAATGTAATCTACAAAAGCCGCGTTATTTATTTATTCACAAATATGCAATACTTATTGTAGTAAAATCTGCGAGAATAATCGCTCATTTCAGTAAGATTTTAGTCATAAAATGATAATAAATAAACCCGCCCGATTGTGTCTGACTGTGATCTTCTCACACGCCAGCATAGCGCTGAATTTTGTGCCGTGGACAGGCATAGAACCGATCCCACCGTTTAAACCTACTCGCTTTCCTTGTGACGTACATTTTTAACATTTTGCCCGATCTGATAGAGGCTGCGGCAAGACTTACAATTAACGATCTTGCGGAAGTGTGCCGCCAAACTTCTGTCTAAATTAACGTAATATTTAACTTTAACGCTGGTAATAAGTAGTAATCCTTACATTTTTTGGTAGTGTAACGCGAGACAATACAAATATTTAACGCCTATTCAAATACCCGCCGCTCAAAACCCCGCTTCGCTTGACACATTATGCCATGCATATATACACGCTGCGGCAAAGCCAACAGAGGCAAACACGCAGACAATTTTATTTTCTCCTCGTGGTAGTATTTCTGACGTCACTAAAACAAGTAGTTATTTGAAAATACATGCTAGCGAGAGATAAAAAAGGGGGGAAAGATGGCCGTCTTGTGTAAAATTTTTATTTGACGATTGACAGTGACAAAATTGAAAATCTAAACCATAATGAAACTGACCATAAAAATCATATGGTAGTATAGCTTAGAGTCCACTGAGCAAGAATGTGTTTTAAATAATATGGTAGTCCAAGTATTAGCCAAGTTATTGAGAAAATACTAAATGTCTACGGACGCGTGACCAGACAGACTGTTGTTCCTGCTTGTTTTTCATAACGTTAGTGGGGACGCCAGCTTAGAAAATAGGCATTGAGGTAAATTCAAATTCGCTTGGGTAAAAAGAGTATAAGAGGAGAGGGGAGCGGTAGGAAAATTGTTACCCAAAACTAAACATCTTTTTGTATTGGCATAACTAAAGCAGGCTGGCCAATCGACTACCAGATGCAGATTTTGTTTGGAATTATTTTTGTTTTTCAAAAACTACATTTGAATTCTGGTAGTCGCAAGCTTTCGATTGGCCAGTGCTAATAAATATTAGCAAAAGGCTTTCATTATTCATTGCCAGTTGAACAAAACTTTTCATTCAAATACGCTGAGATCAGTTGTGTTAATTTTAAAATTAAATAAAGAAGTATTCACAGTCTGGACAGTGCAGAAGAAACTGAGGCCACTTCTTTGCAAGTCAGCGTCATTTGTTTATATTTCTTGAAATTTGTGGTAAGAATGCTTTATGAATATGTTAGTAAGCCTCTGTGTTCCATGAACACTGTTTAACATGCCTGAAGCATTTATTTTAAAAAAGAAAAGAAGAGAAAATCATACCAAAGGAAATGTGGTTACTCCACATTATTTTATTGAGGAAAACTATGTAAACGTACAGTGGCGTATCTGCCATAGGGACCTGAGGTGTGGTCACAGCAAGGTGTGAGTCATGTAAAATTAGGGGCGAGTGCACCTGTAATGCACGCGAGGCTGACCCCATATCACCGTAGGAAAATAATAAATATAATAAGTGATCAGATATAAAAGGCCAGGGTGTCCTTTTGTTGCAGAGGTTTTATTTCCTGTTGCCAGCCGGTAACAGGAAACCTGCTGAGTGAGAATAAAGCCATCAAGTCTCCGACCATTCGTTTATGCTGTCAAAAGATAACGGGAGGAGCTTGGGCATTTTGAGAGATCGAGATTTTCTGCAACTTCATACTGTATTATCATTCTACAAGGAATCCCAGGTGATGTGTTAAGCATCTGGGTATATCTAACACTTTCGTTTGAATAAACTCTGGTATTTCAAAATCATACTCAGGAAGTTTATGGGGTGTGATGAAACTACAGCCCCTCATACACAGTGACTCTCCCTCTTAGATGAATAAAGTGTAAGCTGTGAACATTCCAACAGGAAAGATACATAGGGACTTTATAGTTACTGGGCAAATTGTCCACACATTTTTAGTTGATCTTTTCTGTAAACTATCTTGTCCTCATTTTCTAAGACCTGTCCAAAAGATATGGCTGGACAGGCAGATTAAATTGTACAGAAAAAACCTTCATTTTAAAGAAAAACTTAACCACTAGTTTTATTCACTTCCTCATAGAAAATTAAAGTGTTTTTGTGTTGTGTACCATCATTTCATTTCTCCCCTAGACACTAGGTACATCATACACCAGACACTAGAGCCAAAATAGTGACCGTGTGAGATCTAGGGAGGTAGCGTTAGGTTCCCTGTCAATATTTCATCACCATCTTTTAGAGTCAGGGGCCTACATGTGCTTGACCTCACACGGTTATTGCAGACACCGATTTCATTCTTTTAGGATACCATCATAACCTCTCCAGCAAATCAAACTTTGCTACATAAATTGGTAGGCTTGTCCGGGATTTGAATTTCTCCTAGTACTACATACATTCTATTGCAAGCAAGAGGACATGAACACCATCGTGGCTGACAGACGCTGGGGCTGGGTTGGTCATGTCCTCGGGGGGGGGACCCCGGTGCCATCGTGGGAACAGCTGTGCTTTGGACCCCTGGGGGAAGGCGAGAGAGAAGCCGACCGAAAACAACCTGGCGGAGGACTGTGGAGGCTGAGATGCGGGGAGTGAGCTGGGGTTGGGGCACTGTGCGGGGAATGGCCGAAGGCCGAGCGGAGTGGAATCAATTTGTTGTTGCCCTACAAGACGCCACTAGGCGTGATGACCACTGACTGCTTTGACGGTCGGGGGCTAAGGATCAAAGAAGAGGAAGAAGATTACATACATTGGGGTCTGGGTTAGCATTAACAACATTCTATTTTTCCTAGGGAATCCCCATATATTATTACCCAAGATTTGGGAAGTGAAGAAAGTGTCAGAACCCAGAATTAATTAAATAAATTTGTACTTAGTTAGAAACTTAGTACATTTTGTATTTATCAGGATGGCAGATCTGGCCAAGTTTCGCTCTGCGGCTGTGCAGACTGCCAGGGAAATGAATATGGATGGTCAAGTCTTAATTGACTATGTCACCTCAGAATGTGATAAATTTATTACTAGGGAAGAACATAGGTTAGCTGAAGAGAGGAGAATACAGTTAGAAGATGCTAGGGAGATTAAGAAATTAGAGTTAGATAGAGAGGCTGAGATTAAAAGGTTACAAATTGAGGCTGACAGGGAGGCGAGAAAATTGGAGGCAGAAAAAGAAGAAAAACGACAGAAAAGGGAAGCAGAAGATAAAAGATTACAGAGGGAGCATGAGTTGCGACTAAGGGAGTTAGAGTTGCACGGCCTTGCTCCAGACAATGGTCACAGCCCCTCTACCTCTGATGCTACTGCTAGTCAGGGGGCCTCCAACTCAGCCATGGGGTTCCATTTAGACTATTTTGTAGAAAAGGATGATGACATTGAGTCATATTTGAGCAGATATGAAGTATTAGCCACTACTTATGGGTTAGAAAGAGAAAGATGGGGGGTAAAGTTGTCTCAGGGTCTTCAGGGAACCGCTTATGAAGTGTTTTCCAAAATGAGCAGGGATGACCAAGACAACTATGACATGTTGAAGCAGGCTCTTCTGTTAAGATACGAAAAGAACGGAGAGTTTTATAGAAAGAAATTTAGGAGTGCCAGGCTACTGCCGGGTGAGACCTATCACCAGTTCTCCGCCCGGTTAGAAACGTATATGGAGAAATGGGCTACTTTGGGGAAAACCCAAGATCTCAAAGAGATGATACTCATAGAACAGATGAGAGAGTCCATGGCTCCAGACATGAGAAAGTTTCTCATGGAACAGGGCGCGGAGAGGCTGGGTGAGATAATTAATGTCGCTGAGAGGTATCAGGCAGCCCAGGCAGAGGTAACTGGCATCAAGAAGAAACCAGTAGATCAGTATAAGGTTCCTCAAAACTATAATAAATTCGACAACAGAAGTAAGCAGAACTTTGATAGGCCTCGAAATGATTTTAAAAATAAAACCTCACATTTCAATGACAGAAAGAATGATGAAAGAAAACCTTTTCATCAAGGTAGATTATATTGTAGACATTGTAGGAAGGAGGGACATGACATTAAATTTTGTAAATGTAAACCTGCTGGATTTGCTGCTATGAAAAAGGGGAACCAGGAAGTAAAGGACAAACCTGCTGGACAGCAGGAACCTTATCACCCCCCAGTTTGTGAGGATGTTGTATGCAATGATGTCACCATTAGGTGCCTCTATGATACAGGTTTAGATTTTGATGCTGTCGTGAGCTCGCACTTGGTGAACCCAGATCAGTATACCACAGAAACAGTGGAGATACAAGGGGCGACCAAGGACCTACCACTCATGAAACTTCCCATTGCAAGGATAACAGTGAAAACTCGCTATGTGGAAGGGATAATCAGAGCAGCAGTGATAGACGCACCCATCTACCCTCTGATATTGGGGTGTCGTTATGTCTACTTGGGGAATCCCAAGAGACCTGTGGTCTTGGCAGCAGTCCAGACCCGATCACAATTCAGAAAGGAAGAAGAACCTATAAATACTCATCCAGAGGAGATGAGAAAGGCACAGGCTGAAGATAGGTCACTGAAGCCGTGTTATAAGAAACTCCCAAAGAGCCATACTCCTCCTAATAAAGGAGAATTCTATATGAAGAATAAATTGTTATATAGGAAGGCCGGCACTGGTTCAGCTGGTCACGGACATCTGGTCCTTCCCAGTTCATATAGAGAAAAGGTGATGGAGTTAGGTCATGCTATCCCCTTCAGTGGTCACAGGGGATTAGCGCAACAGGACAGCGTATAGCTTGTCATTATTTCTGGCCAGGGATAACGGAAGACATAAAGACATATGTAAAATCCTGTCCCGAATGCCAGAGAGTAGCTCCAAAGCATTGGACTGCTCCAGCAACTCTTGGGGAAATGCCCATAGTGGGAACCCCTTTTGAGAGAGTTGCAGTGGATATTGTGGGACCTCTCACTCGGACCAAGAGGAGGAACAGTTACATCCTTACTCTGGTAGACACTTGTTCTATGTGGGGAGAGGCGGTAGTCCTGTCGTCAATCGATTCGAAACATGTGGCAGAGGCATTACTTACGATATTCACAAGGTTAGGATTCCTGCATCAAATCTTGACTGATAATGGCTCACAGTTCAAGGGGAAACTAACAGAAGAGGTTTTTAGGTTGTTTCAAGCCAAGCACTTTCATTGTAGTCCGTATCACCTCCAAGGGAACGGCCAGGTAGAGAGGTTCAATGGGACTCTCATTTCTATTCTGAGAAAGCTGGCACATGAGAAACCTGATACGTGGGACCAATACTTGCCCGCCGCGTTGTTTGCGTACCGGGAAGTTCCACATAATTCAACCGGAATGGCTCCCGCAACCCTGTTATTTGGGAGGCCAATAAAAGGTCCTCTAGAAGCTTTGTTAAGGACCTGGACAGATGAGAAGGCAGAGGAGACTGTTACCTCATCATATCAATATGTGAACGAACTGACCACTCGTTTAAAAACTAGTTGGAAACTGGCAAATGATAATTTGAGACAAGCCAGGAAAAAGCATGCTTCTTATTATAATAAGAAAGCTAAGGATAGGGAGCTTGCTGTAGGGGAGAATGTGCTTCTTCTATTGCCCGGCAGCAACAATAAACTTCAGATCGGATGGCAAGGGCCATACACAGTTTTGGAAAAGGTATCCAGAACAAATTATAAGATAGACAAAAAGGGAAAGGAAAAAGTCTATCATGTGAACCTTTTGAAGAAATATCTGGACAGACAAATCCAGGAAGGAACACACCTACTGGCCTTGTCTATTGCAACCGAAATGAAAAATGACCCTCTCTCCTCATTTGAATATCCACTGAAAACCAGTGAAACGTTTGCCCAGGTGAAGATCAGTAATCACCTGACAAAAGGACAGAAGGAGAAGGTTCAACAGGTCCTTGAGAAACATACAGATGTGTTAACGGATAAACCGGGTCACACCAATTTGTTGGAATATGATATGAAACTACTAGACCCAGCACCTATCTGTATGAGGCCCTATTCTATTCCTTTCGCTAAGGAAAAAGCTTTGAAAGAGGAGATTGATTATTTGTTACAAGAAGGGATTATTTCTCACAGTGAGTCTCCTTATAGTTCCTGTGTGGTTTTGTTGCGGAAACCATCGGGAGAACATAGACTGTGCATAGATTACAGGAAACTGAATGCTGTCACAGAAGGTCAGGTGGATCCATTACCTGATACTACTCAACTATTTGCCAGGCTGAACAAAGCAAAATATTTTTCTAAGGTGGATATTAGCAAAGGGCACAATGGGCTAATCACCTGTTTGCCAAGTCCCTTCGATTACATGTCCGCCCATGGGCCTTGTGCACTTGGGTACCCTCTACACCTCGTTTCACGGGGTAGAAGAGGTTCAGATTATGAGATGGATGTTAGCAAAGGCTATTACCAAATTCCAGTAAAGCCTGAGGCTCGACCATATTTAGCATTTAGCACCTCGGAAGGTCATTATGAGTTCAACATGTTACCGTTTGGGTTGAAAAATGCCCCGAGTGTGTTTTCTAGGATGATGCGAAAATTATTGGATCCCCTGAAAAATCCATGTATTTCGAATTTTATGGACGATATCCTCATTACCACGGAAACATTTGAGGAACACGTTACCTCTTTGAATATGCTGTTTGATAGACTCAGAGAGGCTAACTTAACCGCTAGGCCAACAAAATGTTGTATTGGTTGTAAAGAGTTGGAATTCTTGGGACATACGGTACATCAGGGTAGCATGACCCCTGATCCCAAGAATCTGGAAAAATTGAAAAGAGCACCTAGGCCACAAACAAAGAAAGATGTGCGATCTTTCGTGTCGTTGTGTGGTTTCTACCAAAAGTACATTAACAATTTTAACTCTATATGTGCTCCTCTGACGGATTTAACTCGCAAAGGTCAACCTAATACAATAAATTGGTCCGCACAGTGTGAATTGGCTTACCAAGAGTTAAAAGAAAAACTCACAAGCAGCCCAGTATTACAATTGCCTGACTTGAATCAAGAATTTATCGTGAGAAGTGACGCAAGCAATGTGGGCCTGGGCGCTACGTTGTTGCAAAGGTCCTCCTCACAAGATAGAGAATTGAACCCAGTCGCTTATGCAAGCCGCAAGTTGAACAAGGCGGAAAAAAATTATTCAACAAGTGAAAAGGAATGTCTCGCGTTGATATGGGCTATAAAAAAATTACAGTTTAATTTATATGGCAGGACATTTGTGGTCCAAACGGATCATTCACCTCTCGTATTCCTGTCACAAGCCAAGCATGAAAATTCCAGATTATTGAGATGGTCATTATTATTGCAGCCATACTCATTTCTGATTGAATATATTCCCGGCCCTCAGAACGTAGGTGCAGACTTTTTGAGTAGACATCCTTATGATGAAGATCAGAAAAACGCGTAAGACTTCATTGAGCTAAGTTATCTCGCAGATTATAACCTGCAAATGAATGCATGTTTTAGGATGGAAGGTGTGTAGTAAAATCTGCGAGAATAATCGCTCATTTCAGTAAGATTTTAGTCATAAAATGATAATAAATAAACCCGCCCGATTGTGTCTGACTGTGATCTTCTCACACGCCAGCATAGCGCTGAATTTTGTGCCGTGGACAGGCTTAGAACCGATCCCACCGTTTAAACCTACTCGCTTTCCTTGTGACGTACATTTTTAACATTTTGCCCGATCTGATAGAGACTGCGGCAAGACTTACAATTAACGATCTTGCGGAAGTGTGCCGCCAAACTACTGTCTAAATTAACGTAATATTTAACTTTAACGCTGGTAATAAGTAGTAATCTTTACATTTTTTGGTAGTGTAACGCGAGACAATACAAATATTTAACGCCTATTCAAATACCCGCCGCTCAAAACCCCGCTTCGCTTGACACATTATGCCATGCATATATACACGCTGCGGCAAAGCCAACAGAGGCAAACACGCAGACAATTTTATTTCCTCCTTGCGGTAGTATTTCTGACGTCACTAAAACAAGTAGTTATTTGAAAATACATGCTAGCGAGAGATAAAAAAGGGGGGAAAGATGGCCGTCTTGTGTAAAATTTTTATTTGACGATTGACAGTGACAAAATTGAAAATCTAAACCATAATGAAACTGACCATAAAAATCATATGGTAGTATAGCTTAGAGTCCACTGAGCAAGAATGTGTTTTAAATAGTATGGTAGTCCAAGTATTAGCCAAGTTATTGAGAAAATACTAAATGTCTACGGACGCGTGACAAGACAGACTGTTGTTCCTGCTTGTTTTTCATAACGTTAGTGGGGACGCCAGCTTAGAAAAGAGGCATTGAGGTAAATTCAAATTCGCTTGGGTAAAAAGAGTATAAGAGGAGAGGGGAGCGGTAGGAAAATTTTTACCCAAAACTAAACATCTTTTTGTATTGGCATAACTAAAGCAGGCTGGCCAATCGACTACCAGATGCAGATTTTGTTTGGAATTATTTTTGTTTTTCAAAAACTACATTTGAATTCTGGTAGTCGCAAGCTTTCAATTGGCCAGTGCTAATAAATATTAGCAAAAGGCTTTCATTATTCATTGCCAGTTGAACAAAATTTTTCATTCAAATACGCTGAGATCAGCTGTGTTAATTTTAAAATTAAATAAAGAAGTATTCACAGTCTGGACAGTGCAGAAGAAACTGAGGCCACTTCTTTGCAAGTCAGCGTCATTTGTTTATATTTCTTGAAATTTGTGGTAAGAATGCTTTATGAATTTAATATGTTTAATCCCACTGCCAAAGTTAGATACTGCTATTGGGAAAAGTGAAGGACGTGCCGGGAGCAGACATTGTTGAGTCCTCACATTGAACTGTATCTAACTGATGTATGTTGTCATGATTGTGTTTTAATAATTATTGCATTAGAATATGTTAGTAAGCCTCTGTGTTCCATGAACACTGTTTAACATGCCTGAAGCATTTATTTTTAAAAAAGAAAAGAAGAGAAAATCATACCAAAGGAAATGTGGTTACTCCACATTATTTTATTGAGGAAAACTATGTAAACGTACAGTGGCGTATCTGCCATAGGGACCTGAGGTGTGGTCACAGCAAGGTGTGAGTCATGTAAAATTAGGGGCGAGTGCACCTGTAATGCACGCGAGGCTGACCCCATATCACCGTAGGAAAATAATAAATATAATAAGTGATCAGATATAAAAGGCCAGGGTGTCCTTTTGTTGCAGAGGTTTTATTTCCTGTTGCCAGCCGGTAACAGGAAACCTGCTGAGTGAGAATAAAGCCATCAAGTCTCCGACCATTCGTTTATGCTGTCAAAAGATAACGGGAGGAGCTTGGGCATTTTGAGAGATCGAGATTTTCTGCAACTTCATACTGTATTATCATTCTACAAGGAATCCCAGGTGATGTGTTAAGCATCTGGGTATATCTGACACTTTCGTTTGAATAAACTCTGGTATTTCAAAATCATACTCAGGAAGTTTATGGGGTGTGATGAAACTACAGCCCCTCATACACAGTGACTCTCCCTCTTAGATGAATAAAGTATAAGCTGTGAACATTCCACTAGGTAAGATATATAGTGACTTTATAGTTATTGGGCAAATTGTCCACACATTTTTAGTTGATCTTTTCTGTAAACTATCTTGTCCTCATTTTCTAAGACCTGTCCGAAAGATATGGCTGGACAGGCAGATTAAATTGTACAGAAAAAAACATTCATTTTAAAGAAAAACTTAACCACTAGTTTTATTCACTTCCTCATAGAAAATTAAAGTGTTTTTGTGTTGTGTACCATCATTTCATTTCTCCCCTAGACACTAGGTACATCATACACCAGACACTAGAGCCAAAATAGTGACCGTGTGAGATCTAGGGAGGTAGCGTTAGGTTCCCTGCCAATATTTCATCATCATCTTTTAGAGTCAGGGGCCTACATGTGCTTGACCTCACGGTTATTGCAGACACCGATTTCATTCTTTTAGGATACCATCATAACCTCCCCAGCAAATCAAACTTTGCTACACTTATACATGTAACTCCGTATCCAATACCATAATTCCCGCCGTAAGGTACTTCGGTCGGTCGGTCTGTCACACTTTGCACACCGTCATTTGCGCACTTTTTTCTATTTTCGAGAGAGTGCATTAACTTTCGAGCACAGCTAAGGGAGAACTGTTTTTGAAAGTTAGACAATAATTGTATTGTTTCCCCTTATATGTACTCTCGCGAAAATAGCAAAGTGTGACGGTGTGCATTAAATCAACAGACAATCAAGATACTCTTCTGTCCAGTTTCATTCGGCAAACGGATTTAACTCATAATTTTTCTTAAAAATAACCTTAAAATGTAAGTTTTTAAATTGTTTCATCAAGACAAAATTTTAATTTAAAGTATTGCAGACTTATTATTATGGATCAAAATGATAAGATGGCTAAAAGGAAGAGACGATCGCGTCATTCACAGCAAGGAAGCGAGACTATAGAAGAAGCAGCAATGTAATACATGTAACAAAAACAACACACTATAATTAAAAACCTGCCAATTTTGGCGGGTTATTGTTAGTGTAATGAAGTCTGATTCATATCTCGGCATTATTCAAAGATTACCACCGTACAAACCCCGTGGATGTAACTGACCAATGAAAAGCCAGCTTGGTATAAATAGTGTCGGAAGGTACGCTAGATATGAAGGAAACAAAAGTGTAGATTTAAGGATATTTCGGAAGACAGTGTGCAACTAATCATGGAATACCTAGATAAAGAAGGACCAAATTCGATAATAGGGATCATTAGCTTTAGGCAGATAGCAATAGATTCACAGGATGTGTTGTAGAGCCGAAGTTATTATGAATAGAAGACAGTGGAACATGAACCATCTTGTGTTTTCCCATGTTTCGGCTGTTCCAGTGAATAGTCGGATAAACTATAGGATAAAATGGATATCTATAGTGATAGAGCTTATTCATATGAGTAAAATAAGCCTAAGATGGAGGAAGTCGGTGCAGAAATAAGGATTCCAGAATTATTTTGGATTTACTATCTTAGCACATCTTGCCTTGCCTACACGATTTTGGATGCATTGCAAACGTACCTTGGTCCAGTTGTCACCTCGTACATCTGCAAGGCCATTATAAAAGGGGAGAGAACGCATGACACAGACACACTCGCCGCTTAATTCAAACTACAGACACAGAGCACAAGCAGTTGTATCAACTCCGTTGCCATCTGCAGAAGTGTGAGCAGACTGTGTAACCATTAAAAGCCTGTCTGTGGATGAGAGTAAGCGAGATATTAACTAAAGATATATATATGTAAATATATTATCAATGTGTGTTAAGGAAATATTGGTATGTGTAGAATCATTGTGCTATTTCTGGAGGAAAACCCGAAGTGTGTAGGTTTAGTTCAATTGTGTAATAATCAAGTAGAACGAATAGATTGAGCAGGTTGTTTGTGGAAAGCGTTTTAAAGATATTAAGCTTGCTGGAAAGGAATATCCAAACTAGAGGAAGGAATGACTATAACAGATTATTTTCTGTATTATTTGATATATGACACAATGATTACCATAAGGCCTATATGATTTTATTGAAACAAATCATGGACAGAACTGTAACAAGGGAATTACTGAACTATTGTGCTAGTACTTGAACGAATTAATATTCATGACTTACTATGTCTCTTGTGATTTACCACAGCTTGTCTGAACTGTCTCATACTACATCCTGTCTGGCTAAGGAGACAATGAGCGATACTACGTTTTTTTTTCTTTGATCCTTAGCCGCCGACCGTCAAAGCATTCAGTGGCCATCACGCCTAGTGGCGTCTTGTAGGGCAACAACAAATTGATTCCACTTTGCTCGATCGGCGGCCATTTTTCGTACAGTGCCCCAACTCTGGTTCATTCTTTGCATCTCAGCCTCCACAGTCCTCCGCCAGGTTGTTTTTGGTCGGGCTCTCTTTCATTTTCCTTCAGGGGTCCAAAGCATAGCTGTTCTTGTGATGGCATCGGGGTCTCTTCTGAGAAATGACCAACCCAGCTCCAGTCTGCCAGCTATGATGGTGTGCATGCCCTCTTGCTTGCTCCGAGTAAGCAGATCTTGGTTGGTGATGGTATTCGGTCAAAAGATTCGGTGAATTTTTCTTAGGCATGTCGTGTGAAAAGAGGACAATTTCGACATTTCCTTCTCTGTAATTCTCCAGCATTCCGCACCATAGAGAAGCACAGAAAGCACACAGCTCTGATATAATCTTAATTTTGTGCTTGTGCTCGATACTACGTAGGTTGTATATATTGTTTCAGGTTATACTTGGGAACTTGGGAACAAGATAAAGAGGACACCTTGGTGGACAGAGGAAGTCAAAGAGAAAATAAGAGAGAAGAAAATGGCATGGAAACAATACTTAGGAGCTAAACACACAACAGGACAAATGGAGAAATATAGAGAATATGTGAAACTCAGAACAAAAGCAAAGATTAAGGTGCTAGCAGCAAAAGAGAAGTCCTGGGAAGAACTTGGAGAAAAGCTAGAAAAAGATGCGCAAGAAAACCAGAAATTGTTCTATAAAACCCTAAAGAACATGAGGAAGGAAAAACAAATTTAGAAGGAAGTAATGGAAAGATGGAAAGAATATTTCTCAGAACACCTTGATGGTGAGCATGGTGAAGCATCAGAAATGATAACCACTAGCACAGAAGAGAAAACCAATGATGGTGAAGATGACATAAAGTTGGAAGAACTGAAGGCAGCACTGGAGAAAATCAAGATGGGCAAAGCAGCAGGGCATGATGGTATAACACCAGAAATGGTTAAGTACATGGGAGCATCAGGCGACCTATTACTCTTAAGGGTCCTACAGGCAGCGTGGTGCAACAAGACCATACCAAAGGATTGGGAGATTGCCATCATAACACCAATTTTCAAAAAGGGTGACAATTGACAGTGTGGAAACCATAGAGGGATATCCCTTCTCAGTGTCCATGGTAAAATCTACTCTAGAATCCTAGAGCAGAGACTCCGACACCTAGCTGAGCCACAATTGGATGAGGTCCAGTGCGGATTCCGAGCAAACCGAAGTACTCAAGACCTAATCTTCACACTCAGACAGCTGAGTGAAAAGGCCCTTGAGTATAAGAGTGAGATCCATCTTTGTTTCATAGATCTGGAAAAGGCGTTTGACAGGGTCCCCTGGAGCAAACTTTGGGACTGTTTGGCAAGGAAGAACATTCCAGCACCTCTGATTCATGCTATACAGAGCTTCTACAAGTCTTGCAGAAATTATGTGAGGACAGCAAACCATAAGTCAGAAGAGTTCAAGACCACCACTGGTGTAAGACAAGGTGATATCCTGTCACCTTATCTTTTCATACTCCTCATGGACGATGTCATCAAGGCATGTAAGGAGATAGCAAGAAAGTATTCAGTGGGGTACTGGAAGATGAGACAGGTCTGTATTTCAGAGCTGGCATTTGCTGATGATGTTGCCCTGATTGCTAAATCAGAGGCACGTCTCCAATCCAACCTGCAAGTCTGGAAGGAAGAGCTGGAGAAGAGATGGATGGTCATAAGCAGCTATAAAACAAAATCCATGGTGATATCACGAGAAGAAAGAAGACATCAGATTAAGCTGGGAGAACAGGTCCTGTAGCAGGTCGACCACTTTAAATACCTCGGAGCTATTATAGACCGAAAGGGAGGCATCAAAGAAGAGTTGGCCACTCGAAAAGCAGCAGATGGGAGATTTTTTCAGGCCATAAATCGAGGATTCTTCAGCAAGAGAGAGGTTGGTAAGAAAACAAAGATGGCTTTATATCGCTCCACCTATGTCCCAGTCTTGACATATGGATGCGAGTCATGGACAATGACTACAACCCACAAAAGCCAGATCCAAACCTCAGAAATGAGGTATCTTAGGAAGGTGGTTGAAGAGACATATTCCGCAACCAGACGATACGTCAAGGCCTACAATCCCACCCCCTGCAGACCCAAGTAGAACAGTCCCAACTAAGATGGTTTGGCCATGTCTGCAGAATGGGAGAAGACCGGCTACCACGACAAGCATGGGAAACAAAGAGCCAAGGATCCAGACCCCCAGGACGACCCAGAGTCCGCTGGGAGGACAACATTAGACAATCTTTGAAGGACCGAGGACTAGAATGGAACCAGGCCAGGAGGAAGACAGCCGATAGGATAGTCTGGCGCTCTCTCTTCCAAACCTCTACACCTCACGGTAGAAGGGGAACGACTAAGTAAGTAAGTTTCAGGTTATATCCTGCCCTGAGTGTCATACACAATGCTGTACGAGGCCAAGGAAAGACTTTGTTTCAGATAAGTAGCTCAGTGTTGGGCTACTATTCAATTTTCAAACAACACCAAATTAACCCACCTACGAATAGACTATGTAATGATGAAACCTTGTGGTGTATGTAGAAGACATTTGACAGTCATATGAGTCATAAAGTAACATTTAGATTCATCTATTCAAGAAAGCACCAAAATAGAGACAGATTTCACCAGGAAGCAAGAAAACAGTGACATTGAACTACATTAGTTTAAGAAATTAACTGTAATTGTGTTTTATATATATGTATAAATATTTGAAAGTGGCCCATAATTTTATTTTGTATTCAATTGAATTTTGTTTGAAAAATTAACAAAGATCAAAGAAGAAAAGATCTTATACATAAATACATTCTAAATTGTACCCAGAGTCATCAGTGAATTATTTAAATTTGGTTTAAAGTTCTTGTTGTGTAGTTAATTACCCCTAGCAGAGTTATTGTCTAAGGTTAGTCTGGAGAGGAGCCCATAGGAATCTAGATAGCACATTAACATCTCATCTAGGAACCTATACAGCTTGACTATACCATTGATGTCGATACTCCATTACTCTTTTCAGAGAATGGGGTATTTCTTGTAAGACCAGTCTCTTATCTGGCACTATCCTGGTATCATCTGATACATCTATTTGTCCA
The DNA here is from genome assembly GCA_024509875.1 of Oreohelix idahoensis. Taxonomy (NCBI): domain Eukaryota; kingdom Metazoa; phylum Mollusca; class Gastropoda; order Stylommatophora; family Oreohelicidae; genus Oreohelix; species Oreohelix idahoensis. Next base: position 58,100 of record JAMPIV010009407.1, on the reverse strand, counting down.
GGATAATATCACCATTATATCTTACCTCTCGCTACAGTTAGTATGTGTATAATTTTGTGCCATACGACTAGTATAAAAAAAACTACAGTCGGAATCGGAAAATTTGTTGGCCGACACCTCAACCCTGGTATTAAGTCACCATATTACTATATAACAACGTCCTGTAAGTAACTATGAAGAAATTCAGCCGTCTTTTCGGGAAAATAGCGAAAAGCCGCACATAGCACTGTTAAAGCTACATGTATACCCATTAAAAGAGTGCTCAGACCTTTCGTTTTATTCATGGTTGTTGTTGTCGGTATCCCATAACTGCTGAGAATGTCTACTCTTGGCAGCCCAATGGCATTCTAAGAAAAGTGCAGGTTTTTTGCAGTTGTTTCAAGGTTCCATATAGTGAGTTGGTGATTGTCAGAGGTATCTGTAATAGTACAAGTGTATTTTCCTGGCATTTGTGATTGATGGACACTCCACGAGGAGGTGTCTGGTTGTTTCATAAGGATTAAAGCAGTGTCTACACATGTGTAGGTGTTGAGGGTTGATGCGGTTTAGATGGCTATTAACTCTGGCGTGTCCTGTTCGAAACTGAACGATAAGACTTTGATTTCTCCTGTTGAGTCTGTTTGTCACGGATTGCCCCCCCCCCCCCTCTTTAGCTCTGCAGTAGTGGTCCACCAGTGGCCAACACTCAAGCATATCTAATATGGGTCTTCAAAGGTGTCTATCTTCGCACAAAATTACTCTTGGCAGAGTTGTAGATAGAAGGATAATGATGCTTCTATCTCAAGGGAGTGTTCACAAGATGTTTTCAGAAGTCAAGAACAATGCTGCATAGGGCAGAGCACTATTAATTTATATCTGATCCGTCACCTTTCGTGAAGAATTAAGCAATGGTTTTAGCCCGCTCAAGCCCCCAGCTGGTGTAAATCCAGCGAAATTCTTTTATAAGTAATTGCTCTATAGATGTAAATATATGTCTAGATGTATATATGTTAAAGAGTCTTGCTCATACTTTTGCTTTCATACCTATAATAAATGAATCAACAATGATTGTTTAGTTTTAAAATAACATGTAACAAATTTAATAATCAATTAGTTTTAACGGCTTAAAATAACGACTGAATGATGGTGAATTTTAGATGTATATACAAAAGGTGTCTTCACTGAGACAGGGGTGAGAGTTTATAAAAGATTTGTCCTTTTGCTGTTTCCTTTAATAAGAACTTAGCTGGTCTAAGTGAGTCCTGCAGCCGTGGTTTCGTCAATTATTTTGTGATGAGGGTACTTCTCCACACAACTCGTCCAATGTAGATGGTTAGTGTTGAATCCCTGCTCTTGACTCACAACTAGTGGCGTAGAAACTTTAGTCTTGCAGCTTCGAACCACGAACTTTAGACAAAATAAAAAGAACAAATGCATCTGCTAAGTACACTGGGTTGGAAGATTAACAGGCACATTGTCTCGCTGTCCACCCACCAATGTTAGCCTCTCTGAATAATTAGACCTGTTGAGTATATACAGCGTAACTCAGGGAAGATGATTAGAAGTCATCAATATTCTTCTGGGTATTAAACGGGGAAAATATGTTTTTGGACAACGCGATTGCAATGGCTTGCCTGAATTGCAATTAACAAGGTACATATATCTCACATAATGATACTATACACTTTAGGCACATGTGATGTAATCATCACTCATCACTGCTCCATTTGGAGTCTGGGGTTGCTGCTACTTTCGTTTTTCTGTATGAACTAGCATGAAGCAATCACCAGCGCTTGCTGTAGTGGTTTATGAATATATTATTTTCATATGTTGAGGTTGCCAGCCTCATATATATAACCACTTAGCAAGAAAAACATGTCAAATTCACATTTGTAAAATATAGGTTCACAACTTACCTCAAATAGGATCTACAATCTCCAGGCACAGTTAGAATGGACACAGCAACTTAGGTTAGATGTTTCGAATACTGGGCCTGAGGTTATTTTAGAATCCCTCTTATGACTTGATTCTGATTCCTTAAGTCTCCAGTCGTTGTTTTTAAAAATGCGGGTTTACTTTTAAGTTTAAAAGTTGCCCAAATACTATGTCCTGGTCCTTTCGTATGGAATCTAATTCCTATTCTCTTCTGGCTCTCTCTCTCAGGAGTTGCTACTTTGACGTTTAGCAGTGCAGTGTGTCTAAGTCTCAAATTGTTAGATTATAAATCTCAATTTTCGCTGCAAGTCCCATATGATAATTCCGACGAAGTGGCCAATGAAACCCAATGTCTATTCCGTCTCTCAAATTAAACCAATCCAATCTCTTTAGAACTTTGTGGGTCGGGGTGTTAAATCCTTACTATCCCCCGCGTGTTTTAAAATATCAGTTTTAAAAATTAAACACATGACCTATCTCTCAAAATGGCATTTTACTTCTGTCGCTATTATACAGACGGGCGAACACATCTGTGATCTCATTCCTCAATGATTGCCTGGCTCATAATATCTCCTCAGACGTATTTTATCTGTATTAATTACACAGAAAATGTCTGAGCTAAAGATTTAAGCCGATTATCACCCACGTTCTCTAGTCGTTCACGAGACAGATAATTGCTGATACAGCACAGCGCAAAAACATTATTCGACGACACACCTGGCCCATCTATTGTTCTTTCCGCCCAACGTGTCGGAAGGCGCTATGGTAAACCTCGAATTCTAGGTGGTCACTCGGTCTGGGCCGGAAATTAGTTATGACAAAGTCACTATTACTCTTCACGTTTACCTTCTGCATTCAAGGTGGCTAGACCACTTCACTGATTACAATTAATCCTCAAGATAGTCAATTAAGCCGTGAAATAACATTATTGCAGTGTGAATAGAGGTTAACAACTCTAAGAGAGGCGACTATGAGGTGAGGAAAATGGAGAAATGAAGTGATACTGCCGGAGAGAACGAAAGTTATAAAAAGTGCAAAACCGATTTCGTCACACTGTTGACGTTGTCGTTGTTTTTTTGGCAGGTCATTTCATTAAAAACTTTTCGGCCCCTTTGCCCATCTGTTCAGCCAGATTTCTCTTGTGCTGTTTCTGAGAATCTGTTTGACTGTTCTCATGCTGCATGGTATGTCCTTTGGTTGTGTAGAGGCTCCTGTTTTAGCAAGTCTATCAGCTGTCTCATTTCCTGTTAGATCACTGAGTCCATGGATCCATTGTAGGGTTACACTGGAGTAGGCTGTGATCAAGTTGTGAATCACTCTTCCTATAAGAAAGATGTCTTTGTTTTCATATGGAGTCTGTTTAAGTGCTTCAAAACAGACATGGAGTCACTGAAAATCACTATGTCTGAAGGCTTTTGTTCCTTAACTGTTGGTGTAGTAATTAAATAGCTGTCCTGATGGGCTCTGCCTTCGCTTCGTAATTTGAACAATTTTCACCACAGGAGTCACAGAACTCATAAGGGGGTCCATCTTGATACCATATGCAGATTACATATCCTGCAAAAGAGGTGGTTTTGAAAGCTGAACCATATGTGTAGGTCTGGATTGCTGATGTTGAGTAGCTGTTTATGGTATCCAAGGCACACTTCTTCAAGACTGTGGGTAGTGTTTCCTTGTAGGCCGTTTTATCTATCAGTTGTGTTTTGACAGTTGATTGGTGGAAGTTCTCCAAAGGGGGAGATCCAAAGTATTTGTTTTCCATTTATCTCTCTTGTGGGAGATGATGTTTATCGTTTTCCTCATTGGCTATGTCCAGGAGAGATAGTTGTTTCAGTCTTCGTGTTTGTTTCCAAGTGTCAATAAGTACTTTGTTTGTGTGGTCTTTCTCTTGTCTCCTGTATCTCTCTACAGCTTCAGTCAGTGCTCTTTTACGCCTAATATCCAGTGGCTCTATATTGGCATCTATCTCGCATACGGCTGTGGGTGTTGATCTCATCCCTCCACAAATTAATCAGAGAGCTTGGTTCTGCACACGGTCTAGAGATGAGATGCTGTCCAGTTTTACTCCTAGATTGGGACTCATGGTTCTATTTGTTAGGAAGGCATGTATCCACCTAATCATATTCCCTCCTATTCCCATTCTTCTCATCTTCAGCAAACTCTGTCGTAGGCTTGCTTAAGGTCGATGAACAGCAATCGTGCTTTTCCCTTCTTGGAAGCCATCCATCACATTCTGTGTGAACCCGAAGAGGGGGTCAACTGTGCGGCACTTACGTCTGAAGCCTGCCTGGTTGTTGTCAAGAAGGTTCCAGCTTTCCAGCCACCAGTATAGACTGTTGTTTACCATTCTCTCGACCAATTTGCCTAAGCATGAAGTGAGTGGTACAAGTCTATAACTTCTTGGTGTCCCCTGTGGTTTCCCTTTCTTGAAGATTGGTATGATGGTAGCTGTTAGCTATGCCGATGGTAATTATTGCTCGTTCCACGTTCTATTGTACTATTAAAGCTAAAGTGTACACCCATTAAAAGAGCACTTAGACCATAATGGTGTATTTACCATAAGTCATGATAAGTTTGACTTCAAAGATCAATAAAGTTGAAATGGATTGGAAAGGAAGCAAATGGCCACAGGAGAATTAGCACCATCATTAGGACGTACAGCAGAAAGAGCACAATATATGTATTTACCATTATGGTTTGGCTGGTTACTTGCTCTGAAGTTATAAATAGATGTGTTATAAATAGCTGGCAAAGCTAACATCTCGCAAAGAACGAGATATACTTCTCGCGATAATTGAAAGCGTTAGAACCATAGAAAATGCTGTGAGAATACAAATAAACGTATAACCCGGCACACGAGAAATCCACTTATTACAATGCTATTTAAAGAAAAGATAAAAACAAAACAACTTTATGAATAACAATACAGTATCAACAAGCGCCACCGAAATGGAAATGAGATTTAAGCAAAATTCAATAATTGAAAAAGATTATAAATGGGAGCTCCTTGAAAATTATTATATTCTGAGACGCTAACAACGGTTCAACAAAGGCACGACTTGAACCTCTACCTTAGTCACGTCAGTCTGCCGAGTAGCACATTTAATCCTCCAGGATTTAAAACTTCAGATGAAAAACTCTGATTATACAGAGGTGCTAAACATTTGTCAAGCCACGGATCAAACCCACATATATAGAATCCGGTGTGTCTATAGACTGGATTTTTGTAGATTAAGAAGCAAAACCTGGCTTAGCTGAAGTGTGTCAATCTCAAAACTTGACCTGGCTGACTGTGGGTGAGATTTGCTACATGTCTTCCTCTCGCTGGGTGGGAATATACCAAATGTGTCTATTAAATTTGAGTTTTTGGTAGTTGGTAGATGTACACAAGGTTAGCATATTTCGTGTTTTTAGGTGGGATTTAGAAATGAAATAAAGATATTCGTATAAAAAATAAAATTATATATATATATATATATATATATATATATATATATATATATATATATATATATATATATATATATATATATATATATATATATATATATATATATATATATATATATATATATATATTTGTGAGAGTGGGTTAGCAGACAAAAGCTCGTAAATTTGTTTTTGCCTTTGTTTGTTTGTTTGTTTTTTTAATGTATGGGGTACTAAGTATTCGATTGACAGAGTGGTCAGTGCAAAGGTGCCGGGTTCGATTCACAGTATCGACGCGCTTCAGTTTACCCAGCTGTAAATGGGTACCTGTTGACCTGTTCGTACAGCGGTACATTACATTTTGAAAATGCACCGTCTAATTTCCGGGAGTCCGTTAAGCGACAAAGAAAGAAAAAAGGATTCCTGCGCTCTCAGGCATGTCGTAGACGGCTTTTAATATGTGGTTATGAATTGGAATGGCAACATCATCATGTAAAAATGTTGCCACATAAGTCACCACTACAAGAGAATATGAATGTTCGGCGCAGGCTTCATGCAGATGGGGGGGGGGAAGGGGGGGGGCAGCAACAGTGTGGTTCCATGTTCTGTAAAGAAAGTAATGACACATGATGATGATGCTTTTGAAAGTGGAGTAAACCATTTAGATAGACCGACGTAAGGCAAACCAAAAACATAAAATTATGGACGAGTTACAGAAAACTGTTAGCGGTTTTAATGTACACATTAATTACAGGCAGACAGGATAAGTATTAAGGTAGGTAGAGAGACAGGTGGACAAGCAGACAGAACGAGCGAACGAAATCTTTATTTTGTTTTCTTCCTGCCGCATGCCCTGTTGACGGCACTAATTGTCTCTGAGTTCAGTATTGTAGACGAAGCTATGCCGTGCTTTAATGATCAAAGTAATTCAACCACTGCGGTACCCATCTTCGTCCCTGCCTCACTGATGTTGTCTCTCCAATCTACAACATGTTTATTCACAAACACTGCTACGTCAATATTCGAATAGGATACGGCAGTTAATTACCAAATATTCCCCGCACCCCCTCGAAAACTTTCTCGTACCCCCTGGTACAGCTAATTCAGGTTGGGAACCTCTACTATCAGGTAACTGGGTCGAGCGAATTTATGGAGGGCTGGTGGGTTAGGGTTTGTTTAAGCGCTCGCGTCAAGACCCTGTTTAATCAAAATGCTTTTGCATGCAAGTGTTACACTAAGTAATATTGTTGAAATTAGTCTGTCAAATCCTCAATCATTCACTTACTACTGAACGCCCCCTTGTGGCCCAATTTTTCATTATCGCCCCCTTAGATCCTTCCAACGTCCCCAGGTGGCGGTATCCGCCTACTTTAGGAACCACTGATATATGCTGTAATCAAGCTATATTGCCCGAGTCTACATCTGACAGTGGGGCTTGTATTTTATGTTCATCTTCTGTGACTTCTCCATCAGAATTCTCATTTTGTCTTCCATCTGTTTTAGAATTAGCAGTGTATTTATTTCACGGCGCGTATGGGTTCGGGAGATCTGTGAGGAGACACAGAAAAAATTCCGGATTACCCAGCCTACAATGTCTTAAGAAGCAACTAATGTGAGGTTGTGTGTGGGGCTGGCTCCAACATCATCAACATAATCATCATCATAATAATCATCATCATCATTATCATCATCATCTCCTTCTTATCATCTTATGGAGCATAGAGCCACCACTTCAGATAGCCGCCGTGGGCACGCCATCCCACAAACTCTTACAGAGATGGTGCCTGTAGCAATGTGTCTTACATGATGAACATCCTCATATAACTTCGCCTTTTAGAACATGCCTGAGAGACCAGTAGTGCCCTTCCTTCTTCGTCTCATTAGAGGCCCCCTGGAACCACGGGGGCCTGGCAACATAATGATGTAAAAAAGTTGCTGTAGTCCTGGGCTGGGAGGGGGCTCTCAATAGGCGCTGAAAGAATAGGAGCACGGCTGCCCCCAGGCATGTTGAAAAGGGCAACTAATCGAAAAAGGGCAACTAATCGAAAAAGGGCAACTAATCGAAAAAGGGCAACTAATCGAAAAAGGGCAACTAATCGAAAAAGGGCAACTAATCGAAAATGGGCAACTAATCGAAAATGGGTAACTAATCGAAAAAGGGCAACTAATCGAAAAAGGACAACTAATCGAAAAAGGGCAACTAATCGAAAAAGGGCAACTAATCGAAAATGGGCAACTAATCGAAAAAGGGCAACTAATCGAAAAAGGGCAACTAATCGAAATAGGGCAACTAATATTATTATCGTCTGCCTTGGGCTGTCAGTCTCATCATGTAAAAGAAATTGGTAGAGAAAGCATCACTGCTAGAGTTTGTACTTCGGTGTAGGTTTCCATAAGGGAACCATCTACAGTGGTAGTTCTAGAGTTTGTGCTTCGGTGTAGATTTCCATAAGGGAACCATCTACAATGGTAGTTCTAGAGTTTGTGCTTCGGTGTAGGTTTCCATAAGGGAACCATCTACAGTGGTGGTTCTAGAGTTTGTGCTTCGGTGTAGGTTTCCATAAGGGAACCATCTACAGTGGTGGTTCTAGAGTTTGTGCTTCGGTGTAGGTTTCCATAAAGGAACCATCTACAGTGGTGGTTCTAGAGTTTATGCTTCGGTGTAGGTTTCCATAAGGGAACCATCTACAGTGGTGGTTCTAGAGTTTATGCTTCGGTGTAGGTTTCCATAAGGGAACCATCTACAGTGGTAGTTCTAGAGTTCGTACTTCGGTGTAGGTTTCCATAAGGGAACCATCTACAGTGGTGGTTCTAGAGTTTATGCTTCGGTGTAGGTTACCATAAGGGAACCATCTACAGTGGTAGTTCTAGAGTTTGTGCTTCGGTGTAGGTTTCCATAAGGGAACCATCTACAGTGGTAGTTCTAGAGTTTGTGCTTCGGTGTAGGTTTCCATAAGAGAACCATCTACAGTGGTGGTTGTAGAGTTTGTGCTTCGGTGTAGGTTTCCATAAGGGAACCATCTACAGTAGTGGTTCTAGAGTTTGTGCTTCGGTGTAGGTTTCCATAAGGGAACCATCTACAGTGGTAGTTCTAGAGTTTGTGCTTCGGTGTAGGTTTCCATGATGGAACCATCTACAGTGGTGGTTCTAGAGTTTATGCTTCGGTGTAGGTTACCATAAGGGAACCATCTACAGTGGTAGTTCTAGAGTTTGTGCTTCGATGTAGGTTTCTATAAGGGAACCATCTACAGTGGTAGTTCTAGAGTTTGTGCTTCAGTGTAGGTTTCCATAAGGGAACCATCTACAGTGGTAGTTCTAGAGTTTGTGCTTCAGTGTAGGTTTCCATAAGGGAACCATCTACAGTGGTGGTTCTAGAGTTTGTGCTTCGGTGTAGGTTTCCATAAGGGAACCATCTACAGTGGTGGTTCTAGAGTTTGTGCTTCGGTGTAGGTTTCCATAAGGGAACCATCTACAGTGGTGGTTCTAGAGTTTATGCTTCGGTGTAGGTTTCCATAAGGGAACCATCTACAGTGGTGGTTCTAGAGTTTGTACTTCGGTGTAGGTTTCCATAAGGGAACCATCTACAGTGGTGGTTCTAGAGTTTATGCTTCGGTGTAGGTTACCATAAGAGAACCATCTACAGTGGTAGTTCTAGAGTTTGTGCTTCAGTGTAGGTTTCCATAAGGGAACCATCTACAGTGGTGGTTCTAGAGTTTGTGCTTCGATGTAGGTTTCTATAAGGGAACCATCTACAGTAGTGGTTCTAGAGTTTGTGCTTCGGTGTAGGTTTCCATAAGGGAACCATCTACAGTGGTGGTTCTAGAGTTTGTGCTTCGGTGTAGGTTTCTATAAGGGAACCATCTACAGTGGTAGTTCTAGAGTTTGTGCTTCGGTGTAGGTTTCCATAAGGGAACCATCTACAGTGGTAGTTCTAGAGTTTGTGCTTCGATGTAGGTTTCCATAAGGGAACCATCTACAGTGGTGGTTCTAGAGTTTGTGCTTCGGTGTAGGTTTCCATAAGGGAACCATCTACAGTGGTGGTTCTAGAGTTTGTGCTTCAGTGTAGGTTTCTATAAGGGAACCATCTACAGTGGTAGTTCTAGAGTTTGTGCTTTGGTGTAGGTTTCCATAAGGGAACCATCTACAGTGGTGGTTCTAGAGTTTATGCTTCGGTGTAGGTTACCATAAGGGAACCATCTACAGTGGTAGTTCTAGAGTTTGTGCTTCGGTGTAGGTTTCCATAAGGGAACCATCTACAGTGGTAGTTCTAGAGTTTGTGCTTCAGTGTAGGTTTCCATAAGGGAACCATCTACAGTGGTAGTTCTAGAGTTTGTGCTTCAGTGCAGGTTTCCATAAGGGAACTATCTACAGTGGTGGTTCTAGAGTTTGTGCTTCGGTGTAGGTTTCCATAAGGGAACGATCTACAGTGGTGGTTCTAGAGTTTGTGCTTCGGTGTAGGTTTCTATAAGGGAACCATCTACAGTGGTAGTTCTAGAGTTTGTGCTTCGGTGTAGGTTTCCATAAGGGAGCTATCTGCAGTGGTGGTTCTAGAGTTTGTGCTTCGGTGAAGGTTTCTATAAGGGAACCATCTACAGTGGTGGTTCTAGAGTTTGTGCTTCGGTGTAGGTTTCCATAAGGGAACTATCTACAGTGGTGGTTCTTGAGTTTGTGCTTCGGTGTAGGTTTCCATAAAAGAACTATCTACAGTTTTAGTTCTAGAGTTTGTCCTTCTGAGTAGGTTTCCATAAGGGAACTATCTACATTGGTGGTTCTAGAGTTTGTGCTTCGGTGTAGGTTTCCATAAGGAAACCATCTACAGTGGTGGTTCTAGAGTTTGTGCTTCGGTGTAGGTTTCCATAAGGGAACCATCTACAGTGGTGGTTCTAGAGTTTATGCTTCGGTGTAGGTTTCCATAAGGGAACCATCTACAGTGGTGGTTCTAGAGTTTATGCTTCGGTGTAGGTTTCCATAAGGGAACCATGTACAGTGGTGGTTCTAGAGTTTGTACTTCGGTGTAGGTTTCCATAAGGGAACCATCTACAGTGGTGGTTCTAGAGTTTATGCTTCGGTGTAGGTTAGCGTAAGAGAACCATCTACAGTGGTAGTTCTAGAGTTTGTGTTTCAGTGTAGGTTTCCATAAGGGAACCATCTACAGTGGTGGTTCTAGAGTTTGTGCTTCGATGTAGGTTTCTATAAGGGAACCATCTACAGTAGTGGTTCTAGAGTTTGTGCTTCGGTGTAGGTTTCCATAAGGGAACCATCTACAGTGGTGGTTCTAGAGTTTGTGCTTCGGTGTAGGTTTCTATAAGGGAACCATCTACAGTGGTAGTTCTAGAGTTTGCGCTTCGGTGTAGGTTTCCATAAGGGAACCATCTACAGTGGTAGTTCTAGAGTTTGTGCTTCGATGTAGGTTTCCATAAGGGAACCATCTACAGTGGTGGTTCTAGAGTTTGTGCTTCGGTGTAGGTTTCCATAAGGGAACCATCTACAGTGGTGGTTCTAGAGTTTGTGCTTCAGTGTAGGTTTCTATAAGGGAACCATCTACAGTGGTAGTTCTAGAGTTTGTGCTTTGGTGTAGGTTTCCATAAGGGAACCATCTACAGTGGTGGTTCTAGAGTTTATGCTTCGGTGTAGGTTACCATAAGGGAACCATCTACAGTGGTAGTTCTAGAGTTTGTGCTTCGGTGTAGGTTTCCATAAGGGAACCATCTACAGTGGTAGTTCTAGAGTTTGTGCTTCAGTGTAGGTTTCCATAAGGGAACCATCTACAGTGGTAGTTCTAGAGTTTGTGCTTCAGTGCAGGTTTCCATAAGGGAACTATCTACAGTGGTGGTTCTAGAGTTTGTGCTTCGGTGTAGGTTTCCATAAGGGAACCATCTACAGTGGTGGTTCTAGAGTTTGTGCTTCGGTGTAGGTTTCTATAAGGGAACTATCTACAGTGGTAGTTCTAGAGTTTGTGTTTCGGTGTAGGTTTCCATAAGGGAGCTATCTGCAGTGGTGGTTCTAGAGTTTGTGCTTCGGTGAAGGTTTCTATAAGGGAACCATCTACAGTGGTGGTTCTAGAGTTTGTGCTTCGGTGTAGGTTTCCATAAGGGAACTATCTACAGTGGTGGTTCTTGAGTTTGTGCTTCGGTGTAGGTTTCCATAAAAGAACTATCTACAGTTTTAGTTCTAGAGTTTGTCCTTCTGAGTAGGTTTCCATAAGGGAACTATCTACAGTGGTGGTTCTAGAGTTTGTGATTCGGTGTAGGTTTCCATAAGGGAACCATCTACAGTGGTAGTTCTAGAGTTTATGCTTCGGTGTAGGTTTCCATAAGGGAACCATCTACAGTGGTGGTTCTAGAGTTTATGCTTCGGTGTAGGTTTCCATAAGGGAACTATCTACAGTGGTAGTTCTAGAGTTTATGCTTCGGTGTAGGTTTCCATAAGGGAACTATCTACAGTGGTGGTTCTAGAGTTTGTGCTTCGGTGTAGGTTTCCATAAGGGAACTATCTACAGTGGTAGTTCTAGAGTTTGTCCTTCGGAGTAGGTTTCCATAAGGGAACTATCTACAGTGGTGGTTCTAGAGTTTGTGATTCGGTGTAGGTTTCCATAAGGGAACCATCTACAGTGGTAGTTCTAGAGTTTATGCTTCGGTGTAGGTTTCCATAAGGGAACCATCTACAGTGGTGGTTCTAGAGTTTATGCTTCGGTGTAGGTTTCCATAAGGGAACCATCTACAGTGGTGGTTCTAGAGTTTATGCTTCGGTGTAGGTTTCCATAAGGGAACTATCTACAGTGGTGGTTCTAGAGTTTGTGCTTCGGTGTAGGTTTCCATAAGGGAACCATCTACAGTGGTAGTTCTAGAGTTTATGCTTCAGTGTAGGTTTCCATAAGGGAACTATCTACAGTGGTGGTTCTAGAGTTTGTGCTTCGGTGTAGGTTTGCATAAGGGAACTATCTACAGTGGTAGTTCTAGAGTTTATGCTTCGGTGTAGGTTTCCATAAGGGAACTATCTACAGTGGTAGTTCTAGAGTTTATGCTTCGGTGTAGGTTTCCATAAGGGAACTATCTACAGTGGTGGTTCTAGAGTTTGTGCTTCGGTGTAGGTTTCCATAAGGGAACCATCTACAGTGGTGGTTCTAGAGTTTGTGCTTCGGTGTAGGTTTCCATAAGGGAACCATCTACAGTGGTGGTTCTAGAGTTTATGCTTCGGTGTAGGTTTCCATAAGGGAACCATCTACAGTGGTGGTTCTAGAGTTTATGCTTCGGTGTAGGTTTCCATAAGGGAACCATGTACAGTGGTGGTTCTAGAGTTTGTACTTCGGTGTAGGTTTCCATAAGGGAACCATCTACAGTGGTGGTTCTAGAGTTTATGCTTCGGTGTAGGTTACCATAAGGGAACCATCTACAGTGGTAGTTCTGGAGTTTGTGCTTCGGTGTAGGTTTCCATAAGGGAACCATCTACAGTGGTAGTTCTAGAGTTTGTGCTTCAGTGTAGGTTTCCATAAGGGAACCATCTACAGTGGTAGTTCTAGAGTTTGTGCTTCAGTGTAGGTTTCCATAAGGGACCCATCTACAGTGGTGGTTCTAGAGTTTGTGCTTCGGTGTAGGTTTCCATAAGGGAACCATCTACAGTGGTGGTTCTAGAGTTTGTGCTTCGGTGTAGGTTTCCATAAGGGAACTATCTACAGTGGTGGTTCTAGAGTTTGTGCTTCGGTGTAGGTTTCCATAAGGGAACTATCTACAGTGGTGGTTCTAGAGTTTGTGCTTCGGTGTAGGTTTCCATAAGGGAACTATCTACATTGGTGGTTCTAGAGTTTGTGCTTCGGTGTAGGTTTCCATAAGGGAACCATCTACAGTGGTAGTTCTAGAGTTTGTGCTTCGGTGTAGGTTTCCATAAGGGAACTATCTACAATGGTGGTTCTAGAGTTTGTGCTTCGGTGTAGGTTTCCATAAGGGAACTATCTACAGTGATGGTTCTAGAGTTTGTGCTTCGGTGTAGGTTTCTATAAGGGAACTATCTACAGTGGTGGTTCTAGAGTTTGTGCTTTGGTGTAGGTTTCCATAAGGGAACTATCTACAGTGGTAGTTCTAGAGTTTATGCTTCGGTGTAGGTTTCCATAAGGGAACTATCTACAGTGGTAGTTCTAGAGTTTATGCTTCGGTGTAGGTTTCCATGAGGAAACTATCTACAGTGGTGGTTCTAGAGTTTGTGATTCGGTGTAGGTTTCCATAAGGGAACTATCTACAGTTTATTTCTAGAGTTTGTCCTTTGGAGTAGGTTTCCATAAGGGAACTATCTACAGTGGTGGTTCTAGAGTTTGTGATTCGGTGTAGGTTTCCATAAGGGAACCATCTACAGTGGTAGTTCTAGAGTTTATGCTTCGGTGTAGGTTTCCATTAGGGAACCATCTACAGTGGTGGTTCTAGAGTTTATGCTTCGGTGTAGGTTTCCATAAGGGAACCATCTGCAGTGGTGGTTCTAGAGTTTATGCTTCGGTGTAGGTTTCCATAAGGGAACCATCTACAGTGGTGGTTCTAGAGTTTATGCTTCGGTGTAGGTTTCCATAAGGGAACTATCTACAGTGGTGGTTCAATGTCCACAAACAAGGAGATGGAGAAGGAACTTATGTAGAAACTATAGCTGCGAGAGTACTCTACATGCTTTAGCACGAGCTTCCGGCTGCGGGTCCGACATGCGTGGTGACCCTGTGCTATATATAGAAACTTTTTTTTTCAACTTACGGCACACTGAACAAGATGATAAAATTGTCAAGGCACACCATCAGTTTTTTAAGGAGATATTTTATCATTTAAAAAAAAAAAACTAGGATTAAGATTGTGTTTAAAAGTTAAATAGCTAAAATGGAGGCCGAAACACTTGATCGACGTGGGGACGTTTCTGATGATCAGATTGCCTCCTGTTGTATTACTCTGTATAGAGTTTCCTATCATCTAATCATTGTGTTATTTTAAAAAAATAATATTGTTCTGTATTTCATAGATTTAAAAAAAAATTATATTCATATAAATATTGTGTGCAGTAGTAGCTTCCATGGCAGGACACAGTGCTGAAAACAGCCTCGATTTTAATGGCCTACTCTTCATGTAGTTAATCATTTTCATCTTCTCATCTAACACTTTTTGGAGCTCAGGAACTACTGATTTTGAAGTAAGGGCCTCTCATTGACACCAATTATCTAAATTCAGAGAGAACAAATTAAATAAAAATAAATATAAATAACAAACAAAAATGCGGGAAAAGCTCTCAGTAGACATGTGTATTATAGTGATCTCCCCTTGTGATGATTGTCTTGGTCGTATTCGAATGGGTAGAGGTTCTCTTTTATTACAACGGGAGGTCGCTATAACGCACGGTAGCTTGATAAGTGTGAAATGTCGGGCAGTCAAATTCTACTACAGAGTTATTTTAGGATCTGGAATAATAGGGACGGAAATTCTGAGAATTTTACTGTAATAAATTTTGTTTTTATTAAACTATTTTTGTTTTCATTCTTCTTGACCTATTATGACAAATATACAGTTCTTCTCAAATTTATCTATACAATTTATTTTTAAATTACTCAGTTTTTTTCTCACTTTTTTTCTTCTACCTTTTCCCAAACTCTCACGGCACACCTGCGGACCTTTCGCGGCACCACAGTGTGCCGCTGGTGTGCCGCGGCACACCGGTTGAAAATCACTTATCTAGAGCCTAATTGAAGAATTAAGTTTATCATTCACACGTGGAATATCAAAACCAACATCTCTGCCTTCATTTTCTCCAGGTACCAGAGAACAGGCTTTCGTATACGGGATATCTTCGTCCGCCCTGGTCCATTCCATTTCAAGAGCGTGCAGCGTGGGCGTCACCACAAAATGTGGCTGCGGAAGTCTGCCGACCACCGTTCCAAATGGCAACTTTAAGGTAACTATCATCAACCCCAGTTATTTAACAATAGTAGGACTGCATTTTTTTCTCCTTTTTTTATTATTGTCTAAGATTTGTTGCAGACTTGATGAGACTCACGCCTTCGTGGCAGCAACGTTGGCTATTTTCCTTATCTTTTTCCCAGTAAGACGTTATCACCTATTTTCGATTTTTTTTTCCCCATATCCATCCACGTGTCTACCATCTCATCAAAGAGTCTACCCTTTCCAACTTTGTAGTTTGATCAGGGATTCTTTTAATTTCCCTTTTACGTTTTATTTGCAGCTGACTGTATATGGTGTGATTTACTTACTTAAGAATTAGCTGTTAGTTTTTTTTCTTTTTATTTCTTTAATATTTGCAATATATTAATTTTATTGTTTTAAATTTTCAAATCAATAAAATGGATATGCCGTAACTAATGTAAAAGACCAACAGAGACATCTACTTCTTCTTCTTTGATCCTTAGCTACCGACTGTCAAAGCAGTCAGTGGCCATCACGCCTGGTGGCGTCTTGTAAAGCAGCAACAAACTGCTTCCACTTTGTTCTGTCGGCGGACATCCTTCGTGCAGTGCCCCAGCTCTGGGTCATTCTTTGCATCACGGCCTCCACAATTCTCCGCCAAGTTGTTTTTGGTCGGCCTCTCTTTCACCTTTCCTTCAGGGGTCCATAGCAAAGCTGTTCTTGTGATGGCATCAATGTCTCTTCTGCAGACGTGACCAACCCAACCCCAGCATCTGCCAGCTATGATGGTGTGCATATTCTCTTGGTTGCTCCGAAACAAAGGAATAGTCCCTTGTCTCCGTAATAAAAAAAAAAAACAGTCACATTACGGAAACAGCAACAAATGAAAACAAAAACATAAACACCCATAAATAGAAGTAGGACCGAATAAGGAAACACACATCTGACGCAGATCTATTTTTGATATATTTTTCAAATCAAAATAGCTTGACCAGGCTACCTATTTTATTAGTATTATTATTTTATCAATCAATTAATCAATATTCTTGAGCACAGACCTTCAAAAAAAAAAAAACGTGAAAATTCCACCTGTCACGTGTCATCAGCTCAAGTTTATCTAGGTCTTCCTCGTCATGTTCACTTCTGTCTTCATTTTACTATTTTTTTTCTCCGTGTATTTTTGGTCTACCTCTGCCTCTCTTTCCCTCGGGGTCCAGAACAAGGACTGCCTTGTAATGCTATCAACAGGTTTTTCTCAATGTTCGTGCTTTCCATCGCCAGCGTGTTCTTTTTATCTCTTGTTCCACTGACACTTGTCTGGTTCTTGTCATCTCTTGTTCCACTGACACTGGTCCGGTTCTTGTCATCTCTTGTTCCACTGACACTTGTCTGGTTCTTCTCATCTCTTGTTCCACTGACACTTGTCTGGTTCTTCTCATCTCTTGTTCCACTGACACATGTCTGGTTCTTGTCATCTCTTGTTCCACTGACACTTGTCTGGTTATTGTCATCTCTTGTTCCACTGACACTTGTCTGGTTCTTGTCATCTCTTGTTCCACTGACACATGTCTGGTTCTTGTCATCTCTTGTTCCACTGACACTTGTCTGGTTCTTGTCATCTCTTGTTCCACTGACACATGTCTGGTTCTTGTCATCTCTTGTTCCACTGACACTTGTCTGGTTCTTGTCATCTCTTGTTCCACTGACACTTGTCTGGTTCTTGTCATCTCTTGTTCCCCTGACACTTGTCTGGTTCTTGTCATCTCTTGTTCCTCTGACACTTGTCTGGTTCTTGTCATCTCTTGTTCCACTGACACTTGTCTGGTTCTTGTCATCTCTTGTTCCACTGACACTTGTCTGGTTCTTGTCATCTCTTGTTCCACTGACACTAGGCTGGTTCTTGTCATCTCGTGTTCCACTGACACATGTCTGGTTCATGTCATCTCTTGTTCCACTTGCACTTGTCTGGTTCTTGTCATCAGTTCCACATTAGTCATCTTGTCATACCACTTCCATCCTTCTACTCTAGCAAGCACCCATTTATAAAAGTCTGTAGCGTTTTGGCTGTTGTTTTTTGTTGTTCTCCATGTTTCAGAGCCATACAATAGGACTGACTTGACATTTGAGTTGAAGATTCTTGTTTTAATGTTGGACTTGATTTCTTTTGATCTCCATATATCTCCCAATGTAATGAAAGTTCCTCCTGCTTTTTGTATTCTTATTTTTATATTATTGTCTGCTCTTCTTTGTCAATATTACTGCCACTGTATATATATGGTTCTACATCTTGTAGTGGTGTTTCATGAAGTTCAGCATTATTATTATGTCCTTCATTTATTCTCAGTATCTTTGTCTTCCCCCAGTGACGCAGATCTACTGAATTGATCAGGCTGCCTATGGTTATTAGTTTTATTATTAATATTGTTATTATAATTTATTTTCGGACAGCGATAGAATCCCCTTCCACAATGACCCCCTTGCAGGGTAGAGGCCCACCCTTCTCGTGGCATTGCACACACGCAAATTAGTAGGACTGGTGTGACTGCTAGCTGCCCCCGCTGAACTGGGAACGTTCTTTTGATTTGAAAGAAAGCCCTACATGACACCCCCAAATTGCTGCAAGGGTAAATCAGTGAATAACTAGAGTCCCTGGGGATCGGAACAACAACAATTTTGTTTACTTATTTGTTTACTTATTTGTTTACTTATTTGTTTACTTATTTGTTTACTTATTTAATTCCAGTGGGGTGGATGCGGTGACGATCTGACGTTTGGGCTTGTATTTAGTGAAACATTCACGGACGCGAGTCTCATCAACAGAAAAGGAAAATCAAGGTCATCAAAAAAGGCAATGATGAACAGACATAACTTCCTGACTGGAAGACAGGTGAGTACGTACTCTTGATGCAGCCAGAGAGAGAGAGAGAGAGAGAGAGAGAGAGAGAGAGAGAGAACGAACGAACGAACGAACGAACTTTACTTTCGAAGAGTAAAGAATTGGGCGCGCAGGCCCGTCTAACATTCTGCCCTTCCACTCTCATTAATCTTGCATACTACGAGTATATCCTTTTATTCCCACATGTTACTTTAAGCATTAATGTAAAGGCATGCAACATTATAAAGTTACCATAACAGCATTCATTTACAGTATGCAATCGTAATTAAAAAAATGAGTAGGTTTTTTTTTTTAAACAAACAAGCTAGTAATTGGGGGGAAAAAGTAATAATAAAATAAAATAAATAAAACAATAAATAAAAATAAATAAATTCTGTATACCGACACTCACTCATGCGGTCAATCCGTCTACAATTAATCTGTATTTTTGAATGTGTCATCAATCATCAATACAAAAATTACATAAACACATTCTCGCTTATGTCCATACATTCTTGGTGGAAAATGAAATAATAATAATAACGCTTTCTTACGCACTTCTGTGGCAGGAAAAGTCTTTGAGCAGTTAAAAAAAAAAAGTTCACATTTCTAAAGTACAGTGGTATGCGGGTACATTCTCACGACTCACATTTCTAAAGTACAGTGGTATGCGGGTACATTCGCACGACTCACATTTCTAAAGTACAGTGGTATGCGGGTACATTCTCACGACTCACATTTCTAAAGTACAGTGGTATGCGGGTACATTCTCACGACTCACATTTCTAAAGTACAGTGGTATGCGGGTACATTCGCACGACTCACATTTCTAAAGTACAGTGGTATGCGGGTACATTCGCACGACTCACATTTCTAAAGTACAGTGGTATGCGGGTACATTCTCACGACTCACATTTCTAAAGTACAGTATTATGTGGGTACATTCACACATACATTACATTATATAATAATATTTTAAAGTGAATATAATAATGATATTACATGGATATAAAACAAATTATTCACACATAAAAACGAGCGGAAGAGGAAAAGAAATGTTGACCTATGGATGAGATGTTGACAGGCAAATGCTGTTTCTATGGGGTAGATAATCAGTGTTGAGGAAGTGTGTGTGTGAGAGAGAGAGAGAGAGAGAGAGAGAGAGAGAACGAACGAACGATCGGGCTGATAATAATTGGGCATGCAGACACGTATTGCATCCTGCCCTTTGTCTTTCATCCTGAGACAGGCAGACAGACAGACAAACACACAGACAGAAAAACCGACAGACAAATAGCGGTTAATGACAAAGTGATGGGAGAGAATGGTGGCAATGCGTTGGGGATCAGTATTTTATTTATTTCTTTTTGATTGAGCAGACACCGTGTGATAAAATCACTGTCTTATTGCATAAAGGTAGTCACATAGGAGATACTGCCGTAGTGTTAGAGACTTCACAATACTAGGTCCAGCGTCGAGACGTGGGATGAACAGTTCCCTTCCTCGCTGCCTTTTTCCTTCCCTAACTCAAAGTGCAGAGTCAGGTACCCATTTACAGCTGGGTAGACTGGAGCGTGTTGGTACCGTGATTCGAACCCGTCACCTTTGCCGCGAGAGACCAGCGCTCTAACCACTCAGTCGATCGGACGCTCGTCGATTTACATAAGAAGAGATAAAAGCAATAATCAAAACAGCTTCAAAGAAACAAGGCATAGAGGTCACCCAGAGCCAGATATAACCAAATCCCTACATCCCTTGACAAGAAGAGAACACGTGATCAGTTTCAGACTGAGAACTGACCACTGAAGATACAAGTATCATCTGTTCAACAAATTAAGGATCGAGCAGCCAAACCGTGTGTCCATGTGGGGAAGACGTTAACACTAGAGCATGTCTTCCCGTGTGTTGCCGGGGCCCGAAAGGGGAGCAAAGAATAGTAACACTGCACCCTACCACGCATGTCGTAAAAAGCGACTAAGGAGGGTTGGGCATGGGGCTGTTTACCCCATCCCATAAAAACTTCGCACAGTGGGCTGATCACCTGCTTGCCAACCAATCTGATTACGGAAACAGCGATAGATTGTTTGGTCTGTTTCTGTTCCACAAAGACGCCACTAGGCGTGGTGGAAACAGTGATAGATTGATCAATTTGTTGTTGCCCTAAGACGCCACTAGGCGTACTGGCCACATACTGCTTTGCCGGTTGGTGGCTAAGGATGGAAGAAGAAGAAGATGTCTTCCAGGAATGGCGACTGCTATGAAAGAGCAGACAGACTGCATGACTTTCACCAACCCCGCTTTTGGGAAAGCTGTATGGCGATGACAGAATCCTGAGACATGCCGCCAACTTTATGAGAGACATAGATGTAGTTATATGAGTGATAAGAGAAGTCTTGAGACAGACCCTCAACTTTATGAGAGAAGTAGATGTGGTTATATGAGAGCGATGAGAGAAGTCTGAGACACACCGCCAACTTTATAAGAGAAATAGATGTGGTTATATGAAAGATATGAGAGAAATCAATGGCATACAGCCAAAGTTGTTAGAGACGTGGATGAGGTGAGGTGAAAGCGATGAGAGAATCCTGAGCCAGGCACTAGTCATGCTATGAAGGAAATTGATGCGATTATATGAGAACGAAGAGAGAAGTCTGAAGCAATCCCTAACGTTATGAGAGATATAGATGTAGTTTTATGAGAACGATTAGAGAAGTCTGAGGCAATCCCTAACGTTATGAGAGAAATAGATGTAGTTATATGAGAACGATTAGAGAAGTCTGAGGCAATCCCAAACGTTATGATAGAAATAGATGTAGTTATATGAGAACGATTATAGAACTCTGAGGCAATCCCTAACGTTATGAGAGAAATAGATGTAGTTAAATGAGAACGATGAGAGACGTTTGAGGCAATCCCTAACGTTATGTGAGAAATAAATGTAGTTATATGAGAACGAGGAGAGAAGTCTGAGGCAATCTCTAACGTTATGAGAGAAATAGATGTAGTTATATGAGAACGAGGAGAGAAGTCGGAGGCAATCCCTAACGTTATGAGAGAAATAGATGTAGTTATATGTGAACGATTAGAGAAGTCTGAGGCAGACCACCAAATTGATGACAGAAATAGATGTGGTTATATGAGAGCAACGAGAAAAGCCTGAGACAGGCCGCCAACTTTATGAGAGAAATCAGTGTGATTATATGTAAGCAAACGCAGAGGAAGAGAACAGAAGTTTTAGTTTCAATTCAAGTGAATGTAGCAACACCAAACACAGAAAACAAAAACAAACATAACAATAACACAAAAACCAGACTGCAAGGTCATTTATATTTGGGAATAATTTCTAATATAACTGACGGACCTTGTGTCTCGGGCACAACAAGACACGACTTGCGATAATGAGGTAAAAACCTCTTTAAATACAGGAATAGATAATTTAACAGTGGAATGTGAAGTGTTCTACTTACCGACTTATCACTGAAGTAGGGTCTGGGCAGAAGTCTGAAAAAATACGCGTAAGTGCTTGACAATAGCGGAACACAAAGAAAAAGAAGAAAAAGAAGAAGTAGAAGAAAAAGAGGATGATGATAATGACGATATCAATAATGATGACGAAAAATCAGAAGAAATTCAAACATAATTTACATTAGAAACATGCCCCTTCTCCCACCCCCCGGAGAGCTCAGATCAGGCTCGGACCATTTCACATTGTAAGACCCCTAATTGTTTGGGAAGAGATGTACACATATTGTACTGCAAGAAAGTTGCATTTAAAAAAGTTTGAGGTACTGCAAGAAAGTTGCATCCCCCTCTCGCTAAGCTAAAAAGTTTGAGGGGAGGCAGTCCCTCCATCATGCAAAGCACAACTGGCCAGTCACCTGTTTGCCTTAAAACCTGATTACGCGAAACGCAAAACAGAAGATCGGCTCCTACGGCAAGTGTGGAAGACTAAATGCCAGGGATCCAGACCTCCAGGACGACCTAGAGTCCGCTGGGAGGACAACATTAGACAATCTGTGAAGGGCCGAGGACTAGAATGGAACCAGGCCAGGAGGAAGACAGCCGATAGGATAGTATGGCACTCTCTCTTCCAAACCTCTACACCTCACGGTACAAGAGGAACGACTAAGTAAGTAAGTAATGTCTTATGAGCCAACAGGACCTGATCAAAATCAGGGATATTTGCAAGATCAGGAAACAGCGTCTACACAAATTTATTTATTATAAGAAAACATGAATTGTTTTCTTTATCGTTATGTGTCATCAGAATTTTGTTTGTGTGTTTGTTTTTCGGGGGGAAAAATGGGGGTGCAATTAGTGAGAGGCATGACATCTTTTTTATTTGTCTTTACTTATTAATTTGTATTTTCTTTTAGACAAAATTTCCCTTAACAGACCACAGAGTATTTTCTTTTTAAATAAAAGGCATTCGGATAGACGATACTGCCGTTCTGAAGTGAAGTGTTTGAGACTTCACTATACTAGGTCTAGCTTCGAGAGGTAGATTAACCACTTCCCTTCCTCGCTGTCTATGCCTTCCCTGACTTAAGAACAGAGTCAGGTACCTATTTATAGCTGCGTAGACTGGAGCTTGATGCCACCGTGTTTCGAACCCGGGACCTTTGCCGTGATCGGCCAGCGCTCTAGCCACTCTGCTATGAGACTACCTTTCCCTATATCTTTTACTTGGAAAGCAGAGTTCAGATGTTTGGCCATGTCAAAATTATTGCTCTTGTCGCTATTAATTTGTGAATGCATGGCGCACTTGTCAAGGTAGAGTCAGTACGTAACGTATCTATTAGACCACCCGATAAATGTCTCACATCATGTGAGCGGTCCTAGAGCTTACAACTACGCCACCTGCATCTCTTTCACTGAAACCATAACAAGATAAAACATTTTACGACACAGATATTAATAATTGGTTCATTCTACTTTGGAGTTGCCTTCAAAATACACCCTCCCTTTTCTTCTCCTTCCAGGACTTAATATTATTTCTCAGGTCGTTCAGGTCATGTGTGTGTATCCAGTGATAGCGACATTAAACTCTGTAGACCCGCTCTAAGCTACGACTAATCTGTATACAAATTCTCTTCTCTTTGAAAGCGTGCCTTTATCTCTTTAACATGTGGATCTGCTAAATCATTTCTGTAACCACTTTTATTCAAGATCACTGAGCTTTGTATGTTTGTCGTGCTTCAAATCTTAGACTCCAAAAAATCTCTAAAGTTCCATTCATTGGAGAGAGCTGAAACTTTGCGTACCTATCCCATTCTTTGTACATTTTCATCTGACATGTTTGGACCGGCATTGATATAGTCTATTTTATATAAGAAAAAGTTAGTTGCTTATTGGCTGTTTGTGATTTTTCTAGGCAACCCAGGCTGCTGAATTTATGTCCAGTGCCTTCGTGTAACTCTTGTACACGTCTTTGAACCTCAGCTGCGGTCGTCCGGGTGTTCTTTTGCACTCTGTCATTTGTCCGTAGAAATTATCTTTGAACGCGACCATCTTCCATGCGGCGACATGCTCAAGCCAGCGTAGTCTGCGCTGTCTAAGCAGTTTATACTTGCATCGAAGACAAGCAAAAGCAAGTGTATTAAAGTAAAGGAAATAATGAGCCGCGAATAAAATTGTGTTTCCTATTTGATGTGACGAGCTATGCGTGGTAAACGAGGATGTTCTGATGAACTCAATGTGTTTCTTTTAACAGTAATGCCGACGAGTCTTTTGTTTTAATTATAGCTCCAGTAATGGCCAACGTTCTAACGAGTTTCACATTAGGTGTTTAATTTTATGATTGTGTAATTTATTTAGAATAATTTCAATCGGCAAGATGACAAAGTTCCGACAATTTAAATATTCAATAATGGCGTAAAATTATAAAACAAGTCAAGAAAAATATCAAGGATTAAGGATCCTCTGTAGACATTGTTTCCCGCCTGACAACGCGTCTCTTTCTCTTTTCTCTTTGATCCTTAGCGCCGACCGTCAAAGCAGTCAGTGGCCATCACGCATGATGGCTTCTTGTAGGGCAGCAACAAATTGATTCCACTTTGCTCGGTCGGTGGCCATCCTTCATACAGTGCCCCAACTCTGGTTCATTCTTTGCATCTCAGCCTCCACAGTCCTCCGCCAAGTTATTTTTGGTCAGCCTCTCTTTCGTTTTCCTTCAGGGGTCCATAGCATAGCTGTTCTTGTGATGACATCGGGGTCTCTTCTGAGGACATGGCCAACCCAACTCCAGCGTCTTCCAGCTATGATTTTGTGCATGTCCTCTTGCTTGCTCCGAGTAAGCAGATCTTGGTTGGTGATGGTATTCGGCCAAAAGATTAGGAGAATTTTTCTCAGGCATGTTGTGTGAAAAGATGACAATTTCGACATTTCCTTCTCTGTTACTCTCCAACATTCCGCACAACAGAGAAGTACAAAAAGCACACAGCTCTGATATAATCTTAATTGTGTGCTTGTGCTGTAGTGAGAGGACTTCCAGATGTTGTTTAGACTAAAAAAGGCTGTTCTTGCTTTGTTCATTCTGTTGTTGATGTCTTTGCTTGCTCCGCCATCTGGCGTTACTATGCATCCTAGGTATGTGAAGGTGTCTGTCTGTTCCAGTTGTTGATTCCTTACTGTTATGGGCTCGGGGTTGCTCACATTGGGTTTCATGACCTCTCGCGTGTGTGGGGAAACTCCCAACTCACTATGACGACCAAAGCTGCAGTATATAATGCAAACGTCCTCGTCACGCTTCTGAATGGCAGCGAGACATCGACAACCTATACTAAGCAAGAAAGAAGTGTCAATACCTACCATCTACGGTGTCTACGCCACATCCACGGTATTTCGTGGAAGGACAAAGTGACAAATGTCGAGATGCTGTCACGTGCTGGCTTTAAAGCATGTATACACTGCTTAGACAGCGCAAACTACGCTGGCTGTCCGCCGCGTGGAAGATAGTCGCATCCCGAAAGATATTTTCTACCGACAACTGGTAGATATCAAAAGAACAGTCGGGAGACCGCAGCTGAGGTTCAAAGATGTGTGCAAGAGAGACATGAAGGCACTGAATACAAATCCAGCAGCCTGGGAGGATGAAACTGCCGATTGCACCAAGTGGCGATGCTCCGTACGGCGCCACCTCAAAAGGGCAATAAGAAGCTCGCACAACAAACAGAAGAGAAAAGAACACCCCGCAAGGAATACCAGGCCAAAAAAAAATGTGAGGGCATTCACCTCACGGACACATTCCAATAGTCATTTATGACTGAAGGGGCTAGGGTTACTAATGCTCTATTTTTAGTATCGTTACCAAATGAGCTGAAAAACGGAAAATACATTTTCTATACGACCTATTGTATAGAACAAAAATGGGTGGCACATTACCATTAATAAGTAATTTGTCATATCGTTCACAGTTATAAATTAACTCTTCTTTCGTTCACTTTTGTTTTAGCTTCCAAATGTTAGAAGTGTTTGTTAGAAAACAAACCATTATGGGAGAATATTCATATACATGTGAAGCCACATTAAGGCGTAGGTTAACTTCCTCTCTGCTGCAATATAAGCTGGATTGTAATAGTTTTACGCGCGGAAGGACGTAGATTGACAGTTTGTACCAGATGACACCAGGCTGCACGTCAGGGGCGCGAGCCGATGTGGCGAAAGTTCATTGTATTCTATTTTCGTAATTCTCGCCACCTGCTTGAGTAACCATTCATTCATTCATAACCCTCCACTCCCAAATGAGCATAGGCCTTCAACAAACACATGCCAAGTCCTTCTGTCACGTGCCATCATCTCAAGTTCTTTCCATGTTCTCCTCATCATTTTCACCTCTGTTTCCAACTCTCTTCTCCATGTACTTCTTGGTCTTCCTCTGCCTCTCTTGCCCTGGGGGTTCCAGAACAAGGACTGCCTTGTAATGCTATCAACAGGCTTCCTCAGTGTGTGTCCTATCCATCGCCATCGTCTTCTTCTCATCTCTTGTTCCACTGGCACTTGTCCAGTTCTTGTCATCAGTTCCACATTGGTAACCTTGTCATACCATTTTAATCCCTCTATTCTACGCAAGCACCCATTTATGAAAGTCTGTAGCTTTTTGGTTGTTGTCTTTGTTGTTCTCCATGTCTCTGAGCCATACAATAGGACTGACTTCACATTTGAGTTGAAGATTCTTATTTTCGTGTTGGATCCTATTTCTCTTGATCTCCATATATTTCCCAATGCAATGAAAGCTCCTCTTGCCTTTTGTATTCTTATTTTGATATCGCTGTTCTGTCCCTCCAACTTTGTCTATATTACTGCCAAGATATGTGTATGATTCTACATCTTGTATTGGTGTTTCTTCAAGTTCAACCCTGTTTTCATTACCTGCATTTATTCGCATTATTTTTGTCTTTTCCCTGTGTATTTTCAGACCCAATTGCTGTGACCTCTCATCGAGTGTTTCCAATTTGTCCTGCATCTGATTACGGTTATGGGACAGAAGAGCCAAGTCAGCAGCAAAATCCAGATCATCCAACTGCTTAGTCAGAGTCCACTGGATTCCATTTCTGTTGTGTGTTGTCGATGATCTCATAACCCAATCTATTGCCAGCAAGAAAAGAAATGGAGACAAGAGGCATCCCTGTCGCACTCCTGTTCTTATCCCAAATGGTTCTGTAAGCTGTCCTTCATGAAGAACTCTGCATGTCATGTCTTCATATGTTTTCTTTATTAAATTAATGATCTTCAGGGGAACTCCATAATGCCTCATCAATTTCCAAAGTGATTCTCTGTCCACACTGTCAAATGCTTTTTCGTAGTCCACAAATCCGATGTATGGTGGTGAATTCCATTCCAGACTTTGTTCAACTATTATTCTCAAAGTGGCTATCTGGTCTGTACATGATCTGTTTTGTCGAAAACCTGCTTGTTCGTCTCTCAGTTTCTTGTCTATGGACTCCTTTAATCTCTCAAGGATAATCCTGTTCAATACCTTTCCTGGCACTGATAGTAACATTATTCCTCTATAATTTGTGCATTGAGTAACGATACTTTTGGCATTATCAAGGTCGCTGTTGTTTCCTTTGAAATAATATTTGCCTAATTTTGTTGTTGTGTAGTACTTTCCACATATTACTTTGGCGTAGACGATCATACCTCCCCACAGCTTCCTGTCTCCAGTAATGTTTATCATTTGTTGACCTCTTTCCATGCCATGATGTCGACCTGCCTAGTATCTTCTCTCTTCGCTGGACCTATTTTTTCTAATTGTGTGCCGGCATTGTGTCTCCCATGCTCCGCAGTAGTGGTCCGAAAATGGCCAACAAGAGTATAATGATGAGGATCTTCAAAGGTATTAACCTTAGCTCAAGGTTACTCTTGGTAGAGATATAAATAGAAGATTGATACTTCTACTTTAGGGAAACCTTACAGGACATTAAAGGAAAACAAGCATAACAACTAAAATCATCTAAGCCGTCATGAACTTATTTTTCTCCCGCCCCTTTTGTGAGGTAATATATTTTCGCTAGTATTTTCTAAGCCCGCAGCTGAAGGTGATTACGCAACAATTAATCTAAAAGCTCTTTATGCTTATGTATTTAAAACAGTATGATTCATACGGGCGCAGACATATAATTCAGGGAAGAGTCATGCCAACTACAACTTTACAGTTAAACTGGTTTAATAATGACATATGGTTTAACAATGTAAAATAAGTAAAGTTGTTTATAAAAATAAAGCGATGATTTCTATCATCATCGGATGATTTAAATTATGGTGGAACTTATGCACATTTTGGAAATTTCCATTTGTTACGCTGTTATGCCACTTAGCTTCCAATGTGGGGTCAGTTGGCGTCTGCTTCAGCCGCTGTTAGGTCCCACATGTGCCTTGGACTGTACTTTTCTTCAGTAGTCAAATCTTGTAGCAGTAGCACGTCTCTTGCACAAGGCCGAGGTAACTGCTTAGGTTGTCAAGTCAAGCATCTTCAAGACCCGTCTGATGTTGGTGTCTAGCGTCGACTGCTGGCAAATTGTACTACAAACATGTACCACTTACTGAATGGAGACAAATGTCTCTGCTAAGAATTGAGTTTCCTGACATAGTCATCAGGCGACCTCCGTTTCCATCCACCACTTCATCTTCCTCAGACTTTTTACCCTCCCTGAGCTTTAATTATAACCTCAGTGAGTCGGATGAAAGTGCTTTTGGACAGTGGAAGACGACTATATATATATATATATATATATATATATATATATATATATATATATATATATATAATATATATAATATATATATATATATATATATATATATATATATATATATATATATATATATATATATATATATATGTGAAATTTACTAATGAGCTTGTATAATAATTCACCCGTGTGTTACCGGGGCCCGAAAGGGGAGCAAAGAATAGTAACACTGTTCCCTGCCTTACATGTCATAGAAAGCGACTAAGGAGGGTTGGGCATGGGGCTGGTTACCCCATCCTGTAAAAAAATTTTAACCACAAAAAACTTCAACAAACATGGACAAGTCAATTAAGGAAAATAAAACACAGCCATCCAAGACAGGGGAAGGTCCTCTCGCAGGGAGGCGTATGATGCAACACAGAGAAAGCCGAAAGGAGCCTGCGTTACTGACTTAACCTTCTTTATTCTAGGAGAACTTCCAGATTTGGCACCTGGAATGTTCGGACATTAAACGAACAAGGGAAAGTGGCACAAGTAGCAGCAGAAATGAGGGAATATAAAATCGAGGTTCTGGGAATGTGTGAAACAAAGTGGAAGGGGGTAGACAAGAAGAAACTCATCACAGGTGAATTGGTGCTGTCCTCAGGACATGAAGACGAAAGTTCACACCTCAGTGAAGGGGTAGCTCTTATGTTATCTAAAGAAGCATAGAAAGCACCCATTGAATGGGAAGCCGTTGGACATCACAATTTTGATGGGTGACATGAATGCAAAGATAGGTACAGTCAACACCGGCTTTGAAGAAGTCATGGGAAAACATGGGCTAGGAATAATGAATGAAAATGGGGAACTATTCTCAAACTTCTGTGCTTCAAATCAATTGGCTATAGGAGGAAGCATGTTTCCACATAAGAGAATACACAAGGCAACATGGATATCACCAGACAATAGAACAGAAAATCAGATTGATCATATATGCATAAACAAGAAGTTTAGATCATCATTGCATGATGTAAAGGTATATAAAGGAGCAGATGTGGCATCAGATCACCACATTCTGATAGCCAAAGTAAAAATGAAACTCAAGAGATATGCAACAATGCAAAATTATAGACAACAATTTAATGTAGGACATCTAAGAAATCAAGAAACAAGAGACAAATTTGCGGTCACAATATCCAACAAATTCCAAGTGCTCCAACAGCTGGAAGATGTAGAGAATACAGAAGACTATTGGCAGCAAATCAAAACTGTATGGAATGAGACATGTGAAGAAATACTGCGGAAAAGGGAACGACAACAAAAAGCATGGATAACAACAGAAACCATCAATAAGATAAAAGACAGAAAAAAAAACAAGAAAGCAGATTTAAACACAAGCAAAACCGGAAGTTCCAAAGCCAAGGCTCAAGAAGTGTACACAGAAGCAAACAAAGAAGTAAAAAGAAGTATCAAAAGAGACAAGAGGAAGTATATTGAGGAGTTGGCAAGAGAGGCAGAAGATGCTGCAGCCAAAGGAAATATGAGAGAACTGTATAACAGCACAAAGAAGCTAACAAGGGAAGTACAAGCAAACACGTTGCCTCATAAAAGACAAGAATGGAAAACTGCTCAGCAATATACAAGAGCAAATGAAGAGGTGGACATAATATTTTGGGGACCTCCTCAATAGACCAGCTCCACAAAACCCCCCGGACATCCAGCCAGCAGAAGAAGAGCTACAAATTAACGGTGAAAGACCAACGAAGGAAGAAATAAAGAAAGCCATAACGCTTCTAAGAGATGGAAAAGCGTCTGATGGCATTCCAGCAGAGGCCATCAAAGCAGATATCGACACGGCTGCAGAGATATTATTTAAATTACTTGGTAAAGTCTGGGAAAAGGAAGAGATACCAGCAGAATGGAAGGAAGGATATCTGGTTAAGTTGCCTAAGAAGGGAAATTTACAAGAGTGCACAAATTATAGAGGAATAATGTTACTATCAGTGCCAGGAAAAGTATTAAACAGGATTATCCTTGAGATATTAAAACAGAAATGGAATCCAGTGGACTCTGACTAAGCAGTTGGATGAGCTGGATTTTGCTGATGACTTGGCTCTTCTGTCCCATAACCGTAATCAGATGCAGGACAAATTGAAAACACTCAATGAGAGGTCACAGTAATTGGGTCTGAAAATACACAGGGAAAAGACACAAATAATGAGAGTAAATGCAGGTAACTATAACAGGGTTGAACTTGGAAGGAACACCAATACAAGATGTAGAATCGTACACATATCTTGGCAGCAATATAGACACAGTTGGAGGGACAGACATTGATATCAAAATAAGAATACAAAAAGCAAGAGGAGCTTTCATTGCATTGGGAAATATATGGAGATCAAGAGAAATCGGATCCAACACGAAAATAAGAATCTTCATCTCAAATGTGAAGTCAGTCCTATTGTATGGCTCTGAGACACGGAGAACAACAAAGACAACAACCAAAAAGCTACAGACTTTCATAAATGGGTGCTTGCGTAGAATAGAGGGATTAAAATGTTATGACAAGGTGTCACGTAGGGTTTATATTCATTTAATTTCCTACATCTTCTTCCTATTCTTTCACCCGAATTCTCTCTTTTATTATCTCTGTATTTCCTTTTTTTTCCTGTATATTTTTCATCCATTCGTTTTGCGAATATTATTTTCATATAATTCGCAAACTTTACCTGTTTTCCTTTCTCTAAAACTGAGAATCGCACCTGGGTGGTATTGCGTACATGTCAGTCGCGCTGGTCGGACGATAGGCGTGAATTTACAGCATTCGCTAGACATTCGTCTGAGGGTCTCTGGCCTGGGGCGTGAAAATTCACCCGAGGGACATGGAAAGTAGACAGAGAGTCTGCATTTCAGTAAACGCATGAGGTTTTTCGTCAGGAAAAACCCGGCTTAGCGTGAAAATCCACTCCGCACTACAGACGGTGGTCTGAGATTTGCAACTCATGCAAGCCCTCGGCCACTGATGGCTGTTACGTCACGCGATAAGCGGACGAAGGTGTTATACGGACAGGGGAGACTATTTCGCTTGGCGAAATAAGATTAGGATCCTGTGTCCGATTTTAAAGATATTGGCCAAGTTTGAAACTTTAATTTCATTCTCGCTCATAGACTCACAGTAGATAGGTTGCTCGTAAACAGAATAGCTGTTAGCGAAGTATCTCAGTTTGTTTCGGCAATTTGTCGAACTTCTAGACTTCCAGAAATATTTTCAGCATTTTTATTCTTAAGTTGTGCGACTACCTGTAATTCTGTGGTTGAGGTAATTAATATGATAGATATATAGATTTTGTGAGTGTTAAAGTGTTTAATCGCTTAATTCATTTTAATCTATTTCTTTAGCGCAGAAGAGAAATAAAGTGGTAGGCTATTATATTTTCTAGGGAAGCATTCAGTGGAAAGCAGATAAAATTAAAAATTTCTAGCTTATAACGGCAATTGTAGCTATTTATGAATTTAATTTAACCGCTAATACTCAGTCGAGTGTATTTTTCTAAACTAACGTATAAACTCTAGAATCGAGCCTCATGAATGGTGACGGAATACGCACGTGTTCCTAATTCATGAGGATTGATGCTGATTTTTAAATATAACTTACGTCACGGGAAGTTTAAAATGATAAGCAAAGCTCTCTGCTTGCAAGTTTAAAATGTAAGTTATAACCAGTACAGATTCTGTTTATTATATTATATGTGTTATTTTTCCTCCACACAGTGAAAGTTTTGGGGTGACCCTAACTTTACCAGCACCTAGTAGTAGTTTCCATACTTGTGAAGAAATAGACAGTCCTTATTTTGAACCACGTGGGTTTCTTAAGTACCACTGGTCTAACAGTGCATATGCAACCCGAGTTAGCCAGAAATACTATATCCCAATAACGGGTTTTCAAAGACTGTAATGATAAATACTGGACCTTGGAGCCAGATCTTAATTTCTTCTAGAAAAACTCTACGTAATCTTTCTGCCTGGTGGCGCGAAATACTTCAAGTATTAACTAACATTTCCCGACTATATATATATATATATATTTTTTTGTGGACAAATCTGTGGTGTGACTAAAGTGAATCCTATACTGAGGGAAGGCACCGACCTGACATTCATCATTTCTAGAAACCTACGCTATTGACACTGTGCTCTGCTAACTCCCGCGCCTGGAATAATTTTAGGTGACTTAATCAGACATTTGAACAAATTTGCACACCCAAGTAGTCGTTCCCGGAGACTCCGAGTTAAATACGTCTTTTGGAACGGGGACTTCTTGGCAGAAGACTGCATTTTTTTGAGTCTGTGTGAAAATCTAAAATCAGTGTGTTCCAAGAGGCAGCGAGCAAAGTCGTGAGTACCTGTATGAGAGGCCATGGCGGAATGAATGAGGGTACGCTGGTTTGAGTGATATTCTCACTATTATATCTTTGACACCCTGTTGCTGTCCTATATTTTTTTTCAATCTGCATAATTTGTTGCTAAGGCTAGAGTTCTTGTGTTTTTGTCTTAGGTTAAATCAGATTTTTTTTTTCAAACTCTGTGCATATAATTACGAGATAAAACAAAGAAAACTCTTAGACTCAAACCCTATGTATCTGTGACTCGGGCGCCATCATCTGTTCTCTTAACGGGGCTGGGCTAAACCTAGAGTTAACACTATAAGGGGGCTATCATCCTTGCAACATTTCCTTGAATTTTTTTATGACTATGTGTATATGTATTTTCCTTGATGTACTTTCTTTGATGTTGTGAGCCGATTTTTCCTGATATTAAAATCGCTCTTGAACTTAATAATAGTGTTTGGTCAGCTCGTTCTAGATAATATATATATCATTGTTATAGTTTTCCCACGTCTGTGTGTTTACCTGTCGTCACGTGTATGTGCGTGCCTGTGAGTGATAGAAATATACGTAATATGTATATTGGTGTAGTCTGTCTGACGCTGTAACAACTGTTGTAGAAGATAGGTGAGAGAGAGAAGAATTCTTTTCGCTTTCAGAGACAGCCACTATATCAAAATCTATCATCACGTGTGTGGAAATTCTATTACCTTTCACTAACTCTCACTGAGTCTATCACCTATTCAAACCTATTCAGAAGGGACCAAACCTAGTCTTAATTCTCCTATCGAAAATCTACGACAAATGGTCGCTCGTTACCGGGAATTGAACCCAAAATCCTAAGGCGATACGACAAATGGTTCTCGTCCGTAGGATTTTTGAACTTAGAATAGGAAGACGAGTACGACAAATGTGGACTCGTCTATCTGGATTTTGAACTTAAGATTCTGTATTCTGATATAGAGTAAGAGTGTGATGTCTTGTGACTGTGTATCTTTTAAAAAAAAATATTTATCCCCTAGACTAACGATCTGTTTACGGGCGTGCTGACCACACAAACTAATAAGTTTTTTTTTCCACAGCATCTTTGAATAATATACATTTTGGTTACAGGTTGATTTTGTCGGGATATATGTTAACTGCTGATTGTAATACTAAATGCTGGTAAAGTGGTGAGTGTATAACATTCACTGGGTACTGAGGCAGAACGGCGTTTGAACTAAGTTAAGGAGTGTGTTTCGGACTTTTTGTCCAGATTAATTCCCTCCCTTACCCGATCTGACTTCAGGGGCGAACTTATAGTGGATTTTTAAAAATTAAGGGATTATTTTTCTCTTTAATTTTTGCAATATTTTTTTGCTTTTCCACTGTAGCAACTTATTTTTCAGTTGTAATCTTAACTACCATTTAGTTGGCGTAGTCGTGTTTTGCATTAAGTGCTTTATTGCCGATAATAGCAGCGATAGTTAGATTTTATTTTGGAGGAGGTATCCCAGGGTTAAGGATATCAGCTTTTGGATTTTTGGTAATTTTTTTTCTCGTAAGTGGTAGGAACCAGGTTATTCTTTTTCCTATTTTTCTATCTCCACTAGTCTCAGTCACTGACATAATATGGCCGAGAGGGCAAAGCTTAGACAACTTCCTCAGGGACGAAGCGAGAGAGAGGAGGGACTGGAAGGAGAGGAGGAAGCGAAAGCTTTTGTCAGAGACGAACTTGAGAGAACGAACTGGAGAAAGATATGAAAGCGAAGAGGAAAAGCAGCTGAAGCTTTACAGCAGAAGAAGATGGATGAAGAAATGGAAATTCGCAGGATGCGAGCAGAGAAAAAGAGAGAAGGAGAGACAGCATGAGAAGGAGGAGGGAGAGAGGAGAGAGCATGAGGAAAGAGAAAATGAGCAACGACGACAGCATGAGTTGGCTCTTAAAACTCTAGAATTCCAAAGTCGTGGTGCTGCATCTACCTCCAGCAATGGAGAGTCTTCTCCTCATTCTTCCTTAACTGACCCTGCTAACACTCCATCCCTTCAACTAAATGCTATGTCTTTCACTCTTGAATCTTTTCCTTGTCCTAATGAGAAGATTGACACATGGTTAGAAAAATTTGAGAAAATTGCAACTCTGTACGGTTTAGAGAGGTCGCGTTGGAATATGAAACTTTCCCAGGCCCTAAAAGGTTCTGCTTATGATGTTTATTCTAAGCTGGAAAGTAGCCAACAAGACGACTACGATGTGTTGAAGAAAGCGTTACTGGAGCGCTTTGAAATGAACGCTCGCAAGTTTTTGCAACTGTTTCGCAACAGCCGGAAAGAGAATTCTGAAACTTTTCACCAGTTCTCATCTCGTCTTAAGGGATATCTAACAAAGTGCCTTGAGCTTTCGCAGCTCCCCTCTACCTATGAAGGTCTTGAGGAACTTGTTCTAACTGAACAAATAAAGAACACTTTGTCTGCTGATACCCGGAGATTTCTCGCTGAGCAGGGGGCAGAAAAAACTTGAAGACATTTTGGAAAAGTCTGAGCGTTATCACAATGCGCTGGCTGAACTACCGGCCACAAAGCGGAAACCGACAGAGGAGCATTTTCGAAAACATAACCTAGAGCAATCTTCTCAGGCTTCTAACCAAAACAACCACAGAGAAACTGGACCTCAAAACCCCCCTCCTGAAAAATCCAAGTTCTACAGAAACAAGTACCCCAACCACCCCAAACAGTCTGATCAACCCGACCGCCCTACATGGCAGCGTAGCCAGAAAGGACAAGGTGGCAAAGGGAGAACCCCTGAGCACGGGACATATGATCAGACCGAGCACACCGAGCCGAAACGCATCGGATGCTTATTGACAGTCTCGCAAGGCGGAATTATTGACAGTGATTCCCAACCTGTTGGGGATAGACCCTCAACGCGAGGTATTGTTATTTTTGAACGGTTCTCAAACTTCTTGCTTATTTGACACGGGGCTTTCTTACGATTGCATTGTTGCCAGAAACCTGGTTAAACCCGGTCAAGAGACAGGAGAGACCGTCAAACTTTGTGGAGTTCGTAAGAGTGATGCACCTACAGCGCTTCCCATCGCATTGGTGGAGATACACTCTGACTTTGTCAGAGGTGTGATCAAAGCGGCTGTTATGGATGATCCCATCTACCCAGTCATACTTGGCGGGAGATACGTGTGTATTGGGAAACCGGAAGAGCCGATTGTGGCAGCAGTAACTATAAGAGGGCAAACCAAGAAGGAACGGGAGCCTGCGCCAAATTTGTTACCTATGGAACTTAAAGAAGCGCAATACAAGGACCCTACCTTGGCACCCTGCTTTAGGAAACTGCCCATGGCGAAGGAACCAAAACAGCACGGGGACATTTTTTCTGAGGATGGCGTACTTTATCGGAGAACGGGCAAGCCTGACCAAGGTTACAACCAGCTCCTAGTACCGAAACAGTACAGAAGCCAAATCCTAGAAATGGGGCACTCTCTTCCCTTTAGCGGACATATGGGACAGAACGCCACAAACCAACGTATAACCACTCATTATTGGTGGCCAGGAG
This sequence comes from Oreohelix idahoensis, assembly GCA_024509875.1. NCBI lineage: Eukaryota > Metazoa > Mollusca > Gastropoda > Stylommatophora > Oreohelicidae > Oreohelix > Oreohelix idahoensis. The sequence continues at coordinate 21,900 of JAMPIV010009407.1, read as the reverse complement.
TAAATACTGATATTATCAGATATGTCAAATCCTGTGCCCAGTGCCAACGTGTACCACCCAAGCAACGGACACACCCAGTCCACATGGGTGAAATGCCAATAATGGGAACACCATTCGAACGGGTTGTGATCGACATTTTAGGGCCTTTCGAAAGGACTAAAAGAAGGAACAGGTTTATCCTGACCTTAGTCGATACATGCACTTTATGGGCAGAAGCTATCCCGCTAACATGCGCAGATGCCAAGCATGTCGCAGAAGCCCTCGTGCAGATTTTCACTCGGTTGGGATTCCCTCAGCAAGTGTTGACGGATAATGGATCTCCATACCGAAACCTGTTGATGGATGAGATCGTTAAGATCTTGAGGACCCAGCACATCCACACTAAGCCATATACTCCGGCCGGAAATGGGCTCGTGGAACGTGCTAATGGAAACCTCACCATGATGCTAAGTAAGCTGGCACAAGTGAAACCTGAAGATTGGGATCTCTGTATTCCTGCAGCATTATTTGGCTACAGAGAATCTCCTCATACTTCCACAGGATTTCCGCCAGCTACACTCTTATTCGGCAGACCCATTAAGGGCCCGCTTGAAGCCTTACTTCAGTCTCTGACAGACGAGAAGGCTGATGAGACAGTTGTCTCAGCCAGTAAATATGTGTCGGTTTTAAAGGAACGGTTGAAACTAGGGTGGGACCTAGCAACGACTAACTTTAAGCGAGCACGCACCAAGCACGCTAACCGATACAGGAAAGTCGCGGAAGAGAGAGAACTGGAAGCAGGAGAGAAAGTTTTGGTGTTGCTCCCTACCGAGAACAACCAACTGAAGATCGGATGGCAAGGGCCGTTTACCGTCCTGAAAAAGATTTCTAAGGCTAACTACCAGATCTCTATTGAAGGAAAGGAGAAGGTTTTCCATTTAAATCTCTTAAAGAGATACTTGGAAAAACCAGTGCCAACCTCCGACCTTCTCCTGACGATCGCCAAAACTGACGAAGATGACGATAGTGGCAGGGATATTCCACCGCTATCACAGGAAATCTTTCAAAAATGTCAGAAGCGGCGACGCTCTTTCAAGCGCGCATATGAGACATTCCAGGGGAAGGAAACTTTGAGGAGTGGACTTGAGTAGGAATTGGACAGAGATGGAGGGGGAAGAGGAGAGGGAAGAAGACAGACACCCCGAAGCTACGGTTATAGGAAATTAAACTCCATAACGTAGACATGGAGTGCTTCCATATCTTAAAGGGGGGAGGCTCTGTCACGTAGGGTTTATATTCATTTAATTTCCTACATCTTCTTCCTATTCTTTCACCCGAATTCTCTCTTTTATTATCTCTGTATTTCCTTTTTTCCTGTATATTTTTCATCCATTCGTTTTGCGAATATTATTTTCATATAATTCGCAAACTTTACCTGTTTTCCTTTCTCTAAAACTGAGAATCGCACCTGGGTGGTATTGCGTACATGTCAGTCGCGCTGGTCGGACGATAGGCGTGAATTTACAGCATTCGCTAGACATTCGTCTGAGGGTCTCTGGCCTGGGGCGTGAAAATTCACCCGAGGGACATGGAAAGTAGACAGAGAGTCTGCATTTCAGTAAACGCATGAGGTTTTTTCGTCAGGAAAAACCCGGCTTAGCGTGAATCCACTCCGCACTGCAGACGGTGGTCTGAGATTTGCAACTCATGCAAGCCCTCGGCCACTGATGGCTGTTACGTCACGCGATAAGCGGACGAAGGTGTTATACGGACAGGGGAGACTATTTCGCTTGGCGAAATAAGATTAGGATCCTGTGTCCGATTTTAAAGATATTGGCCAAGTTTGAAACTTTAATTTCATTCTCGCTCATAGACTCACAGTAGATAGGTTGCTCGTAAACAGAATAGCTGTTAGCGAAGATCTCAGTTTGTTTCGGCAATTTGTCGAACTTCTAGACTTCCAGAAATATTTTCAGCATTTTTATTCTTAAGTTGTGCGACTACCTGTAATTCTGTGGTTGAGGTAATTAATATGATAGATATATAGATTTTGTGAGTGTTAAAGTGTTTAATCGCTTAATTCATTTTAATCTATTTCTTTAGCGCAGAAGAGAAATAAAGTGGTAGGCTATTATATTTTCTAGGGAAGCATTCAGTGGAAAGCAGAATAAAATTAAAATTTCTAGCTTATAACGGCAATTGTAGCTATTTATGAATTTAATTTAACCGCTAATACTCAGTCGAGTGTATTTTTCTAAACTAACGTATAAACTCTAGAATCGAGCCTCATGAATGGTGACGGAATACGCACGTGTTCCTAATTCATGAGGATTGCTGATTTTTAAATATAACTTACGTCACGGGAAGTTTAAATGATAAGCAAAGCTCTCTGCTTGCAAGTTTAAATGTAAGTTATAACCAGTACAGATTCTGTTTATTATATTATATGTGTTATTTTTCCTCCACACAGTGAAAGTTTTGGGGTGACCCTAACTTTACCAGCACCTAGTAGTAGTTTCCATACTTGTGAAGAAATAGACAGTCCTTATTTTGAACCACGTGGGTTTCTTAAGTACCACTGGTCTAACAGTGCATATGCAACCCGAGTTAGCCAGAAATACTATATCCCAATAACGGGTTTTCAAAGACTGTAATGATAAATACTGGACCTTGGAGCCAGATCTTAATTTCTTCTAGAAAAACTCTACGTAATCTTTCTGCCTGGTGGCGCGAAATACTTCAAGTATTAACTAACATTTTCCCGACTATATATATATATATTTTTTTGTGGACAAATCTGTGGTGTGACTAAAGTGAATCCTATACTGAGGGAAGGCACCGACCTGACATTCATCATTTCTAGAAACCTACGCTATTGACACTGTGCTCTGCTAACTCCCGCGCCTGGAATAATTTTAGGTGACTTAATCAGACATTTGAACAAATTTGCACACCCAAGTAGTCGTTCCCGGAGACTCCAAGTTAAATACGTCTTTTGGAACTGGGGACTTCTTGGCAGAAGACTGCATTTTTTTTGAGTCTGTGTGAAGATCTAAAATCAGTGTGTTCCAAGAGGCAGCGAGCAAGTCGTGAGTACATGTATGAGAGGCCATGGCGGAATGAATGAGTGTACGCTGGTTTGAGTGATATTTTCACTATTATATCTTTGACACCCTGTTGCTGTCCTAAATTTTTTTTTTCAATCTGCATAATTTGTTGCTAAGGCTAGAGTTCTTGTGTTTTTGTCTTAGGTTAAATCAGATTTTTTTTTCAAACTCTGTGCATATAATTACGAGATAAAACAACGAAAACTCTTAGAATCAAACCCTATGTATCTGTGACTCTGGCGCCATCATCTGTTCTCTTAACGGGGCTGGGCTAAACCTAGAGTTAACACTATAAGGGGGCTATCATCCTTGCAACATTTCCTTGAATTTTTATGACTATGTGTATATGTATTCTCCTTGATGTACTTTCTTTGATGTTGTGAGCCGATTTTTTCCTGATATTAAAATCGCTCTTGAACTTAATAATAGTGTTTGGTCAGCTCGTTCTAGATAATATATATATCATTGTTATAGTTTTCCCACGTCTGTGTGTTACCTGTCGTCACGTGTATGTGCGTGCCTGTGAGTGATAGAAATATACGTAATATGTATATTGGTGTAGTCTGTCTGACGCTGTTACCAGCTCTAGCAGTGGGTCATGTGTCAAGTTATTTGCACTGATGAGGCCGCCAGCCTCATATTCCAATGTGCATCCTCAAGCAAATTTTATTTGTCAAAATGGAAACATAAACGAATAAAATGTACATATTACAACTTTCACCGAATTTTTGCGGGCGAACACAGAGTTTTTGCACAGGAAATGTTCGAATATTGTCGGACAACTGATTTAAGATGCCGTCTCTTTCAGGTGAGTTAAGTGTCTACATGAGTGCACTTGAAGTAGGATCCTAGAAATTAAGGCGCAAAGTGATGTCTCTGGGGTTACTGTCTTCTAATCTTAGAATTCACGTCCAGTCCTATGGCCTGTCCTATATTTCCCCTGGCTGTCTATGATTTCTTCTTGACGAAATTGGAAGTCAGTGAAGCAGTCTTACCACGCTGTAGAATATACCTCCAGTCTAGCCAGCTGTAAGTGGGTATTTGACTCGGCTCTTGTGTTAGGGAAGACAAAGGCAGCCAGGAAGGGAACTGATCGCTCCACCTCATAAAGCTGTACTTAATTTATTGAAGTCACTAACACTTCACTCCCATTCGGCTGTATCTACCTGTGAATAAGATATTTGAAAATGACCAGTATAATCTACTTTGGTCCATGCGTCACCAGACAGCCATCGGTGCTCGAGATTGTCGAAAGGGAGAGAATAGTCTGTTAATTGACTGGTGTTGTGAGTTTTGTATGAGTTGTCAAACTTGTTTTAAAAAAAAACATGTTGTTTTCAATTGGTCATGTGTGCCCTAACACGGTTCAGTCTCGCATTGGTGCTGTTCGAATGGTCACTGCTTCGAATCCCCATTGTCTATCACTTGTTACTTTTCTATTCCCTAGTAATCCTCTTTATTTGTTTTCTGACGAGTGCCTACAGTTTGACTGTTTTTCGTTCATTGCTTTGGTTTTTGGTTTGGTTTTTGGTTTGGTTTGGTTTGGTTTTTGGTTTAGGTTTTTGGTTTAGGTTTTAAGGACTATGATCATTGCACACGGACAACTCCATCAGTGCTCCGATCTCCTCCCTTAAATCACACAAGGAGGATCTCAGCACAGTGCACGAACTCCGTAACACCAGCGATAATCCCAATGTGTGTATATATAGGAATCACACATTCTATAAATATTTTTGCCGTGGGTAGGTTTCTAATTTTGCCAGGGCAACTGACTGATCGGCCTACTCTTTACCCTTTCCAACTGCCGTGGGATTTTTAACGTGCACAACTTGCACACGGACCTCCTTTTTTCGCCCTTATCCGAGAAGGCTAGACATCCGATCTCACTACCCAGGAGATCAGGTGGAGTATAACGTCATTAGGACCACTGGTTCTGAAAAAAAATTTCCATAAATTATATTCCCTCAACTGGGAATCGAACCCGGTACCTCTAGAACTCGAGGCGGACGCCATACCTCCCTCGCCACTCCAACCCCTTTCGTTTATTATTTACTTACTAACTCACAGACCCTAGGTTTTTCCTTTCAACATCGTCCTGACACTTGGGAGTCATGATCTAAGTAGCGCCCCCACCCTCCCCACCCCCGGCCTTAGAGTGTAAAGGAGATTAATGGGCCGAAACACTTGATCGATGAGGGGACTACTTCTGATGATCAGATTGCCTCCTGTTGTATCGCTCTGTATAGAGTTTCCTATTATCGTATAACTACTGAAAAGTTACAACCCAACAATTTATAATTACTGACAATGCTCGCCAAACTCCATATGACAAACTTCTCACATGAAAAAAGCTCTCGCACTTAAAGCAATTGAAATTTATTTTATCAATAAATCGATTTAAATAATTTTAACTGATTAATCGATTAATTGATCGTTAAAAGTCCCAGCCCTACTTGAAAGGTTTCGAAAATTTAAATCATCGAAATCGATGTGACCGAAGATGCAGCAACAGTAATAAATGCAGTCAGCGACCCATAGCTTGACTGCTTGCGTCAGGGTCAGCAAACCAGAGCTGACCAAGACCCTACTCCCCCTCCAAGTGGTGGTCCTGGAAACAGGCTGCATCACTGCAGTCTGGCTGAGAGAGTAGGGATCGAAGAGGGAAGGCTAACCCGGTCCCAAAAATGCCATGCCGAAACCGGATGTGTCGGGCCGAAAGGTGCAAATATCGCAGCTTTGCTGTAAACGGCGACACAACGTAACAAACGTCCTTTTCAGGACAATCACAGAAGAAGAAGATGTGACATCATCTGCAACAAATATTATTATATTGACTTACATTCTAACGAATCGCATTTGTCGTCTACAACAACTTTTCTAATTAATAACACAGAGAAAGGAAGGAAGATTGACATGAAAGGTTAAAAAGGGGGGTGTGGAAAGAACTGAAAGGATGGCATAGGCCAAGAAGGCTTGTGATTATTTGTTCAAAACCTATGCTCATTAGAGGGCTGAACGGTGATAATAATGGTGATGAGAACATGTTTGAACAACGTATTTAGAAATATTTGTGCATGTGGCTGGCAACCTCATAATGTAACACAAATTGCTACAGAGACCATCGTGACAAGAGCATGTCAATATTTGGTGATTGTCGTGAGACATTCTAAATACACATATATAAATTAAAAAGTAAATTGTAAAACCTAACACATAAATTCGATAAAAGGAAAGAGAAATGGTAAAAGCACAGTGCTGTCACAATGGCGTACAAAAATCCTCCTTTTTTCTACTTCGTCTGCAAATTGTAACGTTTCCACGTTGATAGTAAAGCCTATAGCAGCATACACGCGTTTCCACAAAACAATAAAACGTGTACTGTATTTCTAAGAAAACCTTGAGATACGCAAGCTGATTAATGACCTAGATTAATCCACTGCGTAATGAAAAGACAGATGAACTTAGGATAGAGAGAGGGAGGGCTGAAAGCAGGAACGCCGGCAACACTAACACGCGTCTCGCGATATACAATTAATGCCACCCCTAACGCGAAAGGCATGAAGTAACACTAGCTTTTTTTTTCAAATTGACAGTGATAAAAAAACACTACCCATTACGAGAGTTAGGTTTAAAAAACCTGAAAAAAGATGCTGCTTATTAGGAAATATGACCGACATTATACTGGTTTACGTTTGAAAGCCTGACAGTACCCAGACACCACATCGTATCGAAGTGAACGGGAGGTAGAAGAAAATGCATATTTTGAACGCAGCCCCTTAGCCCCATTAAACTTATATATTTTGGTTCCTTAGGACTTGCTGACAAAGAATATGTTAAGTGTTACGCAAATAGTCTAGGAATTAACAAATTATAGCCAAAAGAAAATAGTGAGGGTGTCAGACAACACCAAATAATAATAGCACAGTGGCATGTTTTGAAACCACCATTTTACGGGAAATAGGCCACCATGTTAAATCCTATTTGATTGGATAGAAGTAAATGTAAGGCGAAACACGATTAGTCGGACTACAAATACTAATTTTTTGTTGTTAGGGAAACGGTAGTAGGGGTACTTTTTTTTGAAAAGCTGTGTAAACATGGCCCGATTGGTTAGACCCGCCAATATAGTCAATTAGGAGCGCCAGTTCAGTGCCACATTTTAAAATAAACTTACTAAGAAACAGTGCGTTGAGATCCAGATCATATTTTTCTAAATAAAAGTCTGGGACAGAGGCAGATCGGAATTTGTGCCATTATTCATCGCCAGTCAACGTATTTGTGTATTATTTCCATGAATTGTGGGACCGTGGTCCTAAGTTATTGAAGCAGCACCTGGTCTGAGTTTTGCTGAATCCAGAGGCTGACAGCATACTCCTTGGTCCAGATAGCGACCAGTGAGGTGTCTCCAGAACACAGGAAGCAATCGAGCAGAGGAGTCTTTTCCTGCCGCCATCACGAAAGATAAGCTTCTGTGGCCAGAGTAGCTCAACATTATGTGCCCCCTCTAAAATTGACATTATATTAAACACAGAGGGAAAATAAATTGTTTCAAATGACAGGAACTGTGAACTTTTCCCAATACTATTTCCACGATAATCAAACACTTGAAGTCATGATGACAAACAACAATCTAGCTTGAAAAACGAAACCAGTATTACCTCATATTGCTACTTCACAACTTACACACATAGGATAAGAATAATAAAATATGTCAATACAAAGATTATATTTATAAACTGTGTACATACTACTTGTAATTACATTTGATTGTGATTCCTGGTTCACTGTGTAGTTGAATCAGGATATCCATTATTGACAGGAATTATTACATATATATTTGAAACTTTACACTTGACTCATTTAAGATAGTCTTATAGAGTGTTATATGTGTGTGGGTGTCACAGTGTTGTAAAGTGTTGTGGAATAAATTAAATTGTTTATCTGTCTGTTGTTGTTGTGACTTACACTTCATCAATTTCATAACCCTAGACATTCAACGTAGTCATCACAATCATTCATTCATTCATAACCCTCCACTCCCAAAGGAGCATAGGCCTTCAACAAACACATGCCAAGTCCTCCTGTCACGTGCCATCATCTCAAGTTCTTTCCATGTTCTCCTCATCATTTTCACCTCTGTTTCCAACTCTCTTCTCCATGTACTTCTTGGTCTTCCTCTGCCTCTCTTGCCCTGCGGGTTCCAGAACAAGGACTGCCTTGTAATGCTATCAACAGGTTTCCTCAGTGTGTGTCCTATCCATCGCCATCGTCTTCTTCTCATCTCTTGTTCCACTGGCACTTGTCTAGTTCTTGTCATCAGTTCTACGTTGGTAACCTTGTCATACCATTTGAATCCCTCTATTCTACGCAAGCACCCATTTATGAAAGTCTGTAGCTTTTTGGTTGTTGTCTTTGTTGTTCTCCATGTCTCAGAGCCATACAATAGGACTGACTTCACATTTGAATTGAAGATTCTTATTTTCGTGTTGGATCCTATTTCTCTTGATCTCCATATATTTCCCAATGCAATGAAAGCTCCTCTTGCCTTTTGTATTCTTATTTTGATATCGCTGTCTGTCCCTCCAACTTTGTCTATATTACTGCCAAGATACGTATATGATTCTACATCTTGTATTGGTGTTTCTTCAAGTTCAACCCTATTATCATTACCTGCATTTATTCGCATTATTTTTGTCTTTTCCCTGTGTATTTTCAGGCCCAATTGCTGTGACCTCTCATCGAGTGTTTTCAATTTGTCCTGCATCTGATTATGGTTATGGGACAGAAGAGCCAAGTCATCAGCAAAATCCAGATCATCCAACTGCTTAGTCAGAGTCCACTGGATTCCATTTCTGTTGTGTGTTGTCGATGATCTCATAACCCAATCTATTGCCAGCAAGAAAAGAAATGGAGACAAGAGGCATCCCTGTCGCACTCCTGTTCTTATCCCAAATGGTTCTGTAAGCTGTCCTTCATGAAGAACTCTGCATGTCATGACTTCATATGTTTTCTTTATTAAATTAATGATCTTCAGGGGAACTCCATAATGCCTCATCAATTTCCAAAGTGATTCTCTGTCTACACTGTCAAATGCCTTTTCGTAGTCCACAAATCCGATGTATAGTGGTGAATTCCATTCCAGACTTTGTTCAACTATTATTCTCAAAGTGACTATCTAGTCTGTACATGATCTGTTTTGTCGAAAACCTGCTTGTTCATCTCTCAATTTCTTGTCTATGGACTCTTTTAATCTCTCAAGGATAATCCTGTTTAATACTTTTCCTGGCACTGATAGTAACATTATTCCTCTATAATTTGTGCACTCTTGTAAATTTCCCTTCTTAGGCAACTTAACCAGATATCCTTTCTTCCATTCTGCTGGTATATCTTCCTTTTCCCAGACTTTACCAAGTAATTTATATAACATCTCTGTAGCCGTGTCGATATCTGCTTTGATGGCCTCTGCTGGAATGCCATCAGGTCCAGACGCTTTTCCATCTCTTAGAAGCTTTATGGCTTTCTTTATTTCTTCCTTCGTTGGTCTTTCACCGTTAATTTGTAGCTCTTCTTCTGCTGGCTGGATGTCCGGCGGGTTTTGTGGAGCTGGTCTATTGAGAAGGTCCCCAAAATATTCTGTCCACCTCTTCATTTGCTCTTGTATATTGCTCAGCAGTTTCCCATTCTTGTCTTTTATGAGGCAACTTGTTTGCTTGTATTTCCCTGTTAACTTCTTTGTGCTGCTATACAGTTCTCTCATATTTCCTTTGGCTGCAGCATCTTCTGCCTCTCTTGCCAACTCCTCAGTATACTTCCTCTTGTCTCTTTTGATACTTCTTTTTACTTCTTTGTTTGCTTCTGTGTACACTTCTTGAGCCTTGGCTTTGGAACTTCTGGTTTTGCTTGTGTTTAACTCTGCTTTCTTGTTTTTTCTGTCTTTTATCTTATCTACATCTTCCAGCTGTTGTAGCACTTGGAATTTGTTGGATACTGTGACCGCAAATTTGTCTCTTGTTTCTTGATTTCTTAGCTGTCCTACATTAAACTGTTGTCTATAATTTTGCATTGTTGCATATCTCTTGAGTTTCATTTTTACTTTGGCTATCAGAAGATGGTGATCTGATGCCACATCTGCTCCTCTATATACCTTTACATCCTGCAATGATGATCTAAACTTCTTCTTTATGCATATATGATCGATCTGATTTTCTGTTCTATGGTCTGGTGATATCCATGTTGCCTTGTGTATTCTCTTATGTGGAAACATGCTTCCTCCTATAGCCAGTTGATTTGAAGCACAGAAGTTTGCGAATAGTTCTCCATTTTCATTCATTACTCCTAGCCCATGTTTTCCCATGACTTCTTCAAATCCGGTGTTGACTGTACCTATCTTTGCATTCATGTCACCCATCAAAATTGTGATGTCTCTTCTTTTTACTTTATCCATAATTTCCTGTAGTTTAGTATAAAATGCTTCTTTCACAGACTCTTCTTTGTCATTAGTTGGTGCATAACATTGGATGACATTTACATGAATTTTCTTTTTAGCTGTTTTGAAGGTAGCTGTTATTATTCTGGGTCCAACAGCTTCCCATTCAATGAGTGCTTTCTGTGCTTCTTTAGATAACATAAGAGCTACCCCTTCACTGTGGTGTGAAGTTTCGTCTTCATGTCCTGACGACAGCACCAATTCACCTGTGATGAGTTTCTTCCTGTCTACCCCCTTCCACTTTGTTTCACACATTCCCAGAACCTCGATTTTGTATTCCCTCATTTCTGCTGCTACTTGCGCCACTTTCCCTTGTTCGTTTAATGTCCGAACATTCCAGGTGCCAAATCTGGAGGTTCTCCTAGAAGAAAGAAGGTTAGTCAGCAACACAGACTCCTTTCGGCTTTCTCTGTGTTGCATCATACGCCTCCCCGCGAGAGGACCTTCCCCTGTCTTGGATGGCTGTGTTTTATTTCCTTTATTTGACTTGTCCATATTTGTTTAAGTTTTTTGTGGTTTAAATTTTTTACAGGATGGGGTAACCGGCCCCATGCCCAACCCTCCTTAGTCGCCTTCTACGACATGCCTGGCAGGGGACAGTGTTACTATTCTTCGCTCCCCTTTCGGGCCCCGGTAACACACGGGTGAGTCATCACAATATTCCAGAATAATTCTGACTGAGGTATAAATGTGGTAGCAAGTAAGGTCATCTGTAAAACACTACACTTATTAGATACAGATACCTTCACAGCTGATCTCAGTCAGTACACTAAGTCCCCTATAAATATTTATATCATCCCACTTTACCACATATATTGGGGTCTCGCTCCCGGGATATTGAACTTTCTCCTATTATATATATTGGGAATAATAAAAGTTAAAAGGTATCCTTGGGTGGAATTAAATAAGGTTGAGCTCTCAGTGCCTGTGGTTGTCCTTGGATAATTAGTTAGAGATTGTATTGTTTAGTTAGACATTATATACATTTACCTGTTAGAAAATGGCGGACCTGGCCAAATTTCGATCTGCTGCTGTGCAGACTGCTAAAGAGTTAGGAATGGACGGGCAAATTATGATTGCTTATGTCACTGCTGAATGTGACAAATATATTGAACGTGAGGAAAGAAGATTTGAGGCTGAAAGAAAGTTAGAGGCTGAAAAAGAAATTAAGAGGTTGCAGATTGAGGCTGAGGCTAAGAGGTTGCAGATTGAGGCTGACAAAGAGGCAAAAGCATTGGAGGCAGATAGGGAGATTAAGAGGCTCCAATTAGAAGAACAAAAGGCAGAAAGAGAAGAAAGAAGATTGACTGCAGAGAGGGAAGCAGAAAAGGAGGAGAAGAGATTACAAAGGGAACATGAGTTACGACTAAGGGAGTTTGAGTTTCAAGGCCATGCTCCTGAAAATGGTGCCAGTCCCTTTACCTCCGATGCTGCTGCTAGTCAGGGAGCCTCAACCTCAGCTATGAACTTTCATTTAGATCATTTTGTTGAGAAAGACGATGATATTGAGAGCTATCTAAATAGATATGAACTATTAGCTACCACGTATGGGTTAGAGAGAGAAAGGTGGAGCTTAAAGTTATCTCAAGGGCTTCGTGGGGCAGCTTATGAAGTTTTTGCCAAAATGAGTAGAAGTGATCAAGAAAATTATGACATGCTAAAGCAGGCTCTTTTGTTAAGATATGAAAAGAACGCAGAATTTTATAGGAAAAAATTTAGGAATGCTAAACTACTGTCAGGTGAAACCTATCACCAGTTCTCTGCACGGTTAGAGACATACTTGGAGAAATAGACTTCTCTGGGGAAAACCCAAGATCTTAAGGAAATGGTCCTTATAGAACAACTAAGAGAGTCCATGGCTCCAGACCTGAGAAAGTTTCTCATGGAACAAGGTGCAGAGAGACTGGGTGAGCTACTAAATGTTGCTGAAAGGTATCAAGCAGCTCAGGCAGAGGTAACAGGTAACAAAAGGAAACAGGTAGACTATTTTAGGGCACCACAAAACTTTGATACATTTGATCCTAGAGATCATAACAAAGGTAAGCACCAGTTTGATAGGCCACGGTATGACAATAAAAATAAAACCCCACAATTCGATGAAAGGAAATATGATGAAAGAAAATCTTTCAACCAAAACAGGAGGTGGTGTAAACATTGTAAGATGAACAATCATGACACTGACCGTTGCAGAAGGAACCCTATAGTTATGGCCACCCTTCAGGTCAGGTCAACCTCAAGACAGGAGGAGGATATTCTGATAGATACCACTCCAGAAGAGATGAGGAAGGCACAGGCTGGGGATAACACCCTCAAGCCTTGCTTCAGGAAATTGTCAACTTGTCATACAACTCCAGGCAAGGGAGATTTTTACATGAAAAACAAGTTGATTTACAGGAAGGCCGGAACTAGATCCAATGGTCACGGACAGTTGGTTCTTCCAAAGGCATATAGGGCAGACTTAATAAGGAGCCTACATGTGAAACAAGTTGGGGACCATGAGAAAATTGGTACCATCATCCAAAAGGTGGCTCACAATTATTATTGGCCCAAGGCAAGGTGGGACATTGAGAATTTTGTAGAAAGGTGTAGCATAGCACATGAGGGAACACCCACAAGTGGGAACATTGATCAGGACCTGGACACGCCACGGGGCAAACGTAGGCCTGACAATAGAAAGAAGAATAAAGTGGACCAAATGGAATGGGAAGCCCCTTTTCACGGACAAGCTTCAATTAACTGTTTTACAATGGCCACTATGCAGAGAGTACAAAAAGATGTCTTACCCCAGGATAAGCCGAAAATCCCTCAATCGGACTTAAACAAACTGGAGGAAGAAGATGTAGAGAGGAAATCTCTCATCCAGAATTCTAAGTGGGGAGAAAGCCCCAAGAAAAGAATTGGTAGCGGTTGTTTTGTGCATGATAATTCGGGGAAGAAAAATCATCACTATAGAGCTTCAAGTGGAAGAGACCTTACCGGTGCATGGACAAATAGGTCCACAAAATTAAAGGTCCATATGAAGCGCTGTTAAGAACGTGGACTGATGAAAAGGCAGAGGAAAATATTACATCCTCATACCAATATGTGAATGAGCTGACCACTCGTTTAAAAACTGGCTGGAAACTTGCCAATGAAAATTTGAAACAAGCCAGGAAGAAACATGCCGCCTATTATAACAGGAAAGCTAAAGACAGAGATTTGGCTGTGGGAGAGAAGATACTGCTTCTTCTACCCGGTAGCCAGAATAAGTTACAAATTGGATGGCAAGGTCCATATACAGTTCTAGAGAAGGTGTCTAGAACCAATTATAAGATAGATAAGAAGGGGAAAGAAAAAATCTATCATGTGAATCTCCTGAAGAAATATTTGGAAAGAGAAAATCAGGAAGAGACACACTTGTTGACCTTGTCCATTGCAATGGAGATGAAAAAGGAACCACTTTCATCATTTGAATATCCATTACACCCCTGTGAGACAGCGGCACAGGTGAAAATCAGTACACATTTAACGAAAAATCAGAAAGAGAGAGTGCAACAGGTTCTAGATAATCATACAGAGGTGTTAACAGACCGACCGGGGCATACAAACTTATTGGAATATGATATGAAACTGATAGACCCCACACCTGTCTTTATGAAACCCTATTCTATTCCTTTTGCTAAGGGGAAAGCTTTGAAGGAAGAGATAGACTATTTGTTGAAGGAAGGAATTGTTTCACACAGTGAATCTTCGTATAGTTCCAGTGTGGTGCTCTTAAGGAAACCCTCTGGAGAACATAGACTCTGTATAGATTACAGGAGACTGAATGCTATCACAGAAGGACAGGTGGATCCATTGCCGGATACAAATCAGTTGTTTGCCAGGCTAAATAAAGCTAAATATTTCTCAAAAGTGGATCTGAGTAAAGGATACTATCAGATTCCAGTAAAGCCTGAGGTTAGACCGTACCTAGCTTTTAGTACCTCAGAGGGACACTATGAGTTTAACAGATTGCCATTTGGATTGAAGAATGCGCCTAGTGTCTTCTCTAGAATGATGAGAAAAATTATTGGACCCTCTGAATAATCCATGCATCACAAATTTCATGGATGATATCCTTATAGCAACAGAAACATTTGAGGAACACATTGACTCTCTGAATATGCTGTTTAATCGACTTAGAGAAGCGAATTTAACAGCCCGACCAACCAAATGTTGCGTTGGATGTAAAGAATTAGAATTCTTGGGACACACAGTCCATCAGGGAAACATGACCCCTGACCCCAAGAATTTAGAGAAACTAAAGAAAGCCCCGAGACCACAAACCAAGAAAGACGTGAGATCCTTTGTCTCATTATGTGGTTTCTACCAAAAGTATATCAAAAACTTTAATTCCATATGTGCACCGTTAACTGATTTGACACGTAAAGGAAATCCAGATCGAATTACATGGACACCACAATGTGAATTAGCTTACCAGGAATTGAAGGAAAAGCTTACAAGCAAACCTATTTTGAAACTACCTGACTTAAGTCAAGAATTCATTGTAAGGACGGATGCCAGTAATATCGGGTTAGGTGCGACCCTGTTACAGAAATCAGATGCATTGGATGGGGAATTGAGCCCAGTGGCATATGCTAGCAGAAAGTTGAATAAAGCTGAAACCAACTACTCAACTAGCGAAAAAGAATGTCTTGCAGTAATATGGGCGATAAAGAAATTCAATATTTATCTGTATGGGAAGGCATTTAAGTTGCAAACGGATCACAAACCCTTGTCGTTTCTAGCGCAGGCTAGGCATGAAAATTCTAGGTTACTCAGATGGTCCTTACTTATGCAGCCATTTGAGTTTAGCATAGAGTATATATCTGGAAAAACAAATCTGGGAGCGGATTTTTTAAGCCGACATCCGTGTGATGAGAATCACCGTAAGCCCCAGAAATAATAATAAATTTCTCTATGAGTATATAGAATTATAGACTGACATATAACGTCTGTTTTAAGAGGGGAGAATTTGTCGTGAGACATTCTAAATACACATATATAAATTAAAAAGTAAATTGTAAAACCTAACACATAAATTCGATAAAAGGAAAGAGAAATGGTAAAAGCACAGTGCTGTCACAATGGCGTACAAAAATCCTCCTTTTTTCTACTTCGTCTGCAAATTGTAACGTTTCCACGTTGATAGTAAAGCCTATAGCAGCATACACGCGTTTCCACAAAACAATAAAACGTGTACTGTATTTCTAAGAAAACCTTGAGATACGCAAGCTGATTAATGACCTAGATTAATCCACTGCGTAATGAAAAGACAGATGAACTTAGGATAGAGAGAGGGAGGGCTGAAAGCAGGAACGCCGGCAACACTAACACGCGTCTCGCGATATACAATTAATGCGACCCCTAACGCGAAAGGCATGAAGCACTAGCTTTTTTTTTCAAATAGACAGTGATAAAAAACACTACCCATACGAGAGTTAGGTTTAAAAACCTGAAAAATTCTTATTAGGAAATATGACATTATACTGGTTTACGTTTGAAAGCCTGACAGTACCCAGACACCACAGCGTATCGAAGTGAACGGGAGGTAGAAGAAAATGCATATTTTGAACGCAGCCCCTTAGCCCCATTAAACTTATATATTTGGGTTCCTTAGGACTTGCTGACAAAGAATATGTTAAGTGTTTCGCAAATAGTAAATAGTCTAGGAATTAACAAATTATAGCCAAAAGAAAATAGTGAGGGTGTCAGACAACACCAAATCATAATCGGACAGTGGCATGTTTTGAAACCACCATTTTACGGGAAATAGGCCACCATGTTAAATCCTATTTGATTGGATAGAAGTAAATGTAAGGCGAAACACGATTAGTCGGATTACAAATACTAATTTTTTGTTGTTAGGGGAAACGGTATGTCACGATGTGGTTTTAAATTTTATAGAGTGCGCCTGAATGAAAGCAAGATCCTAGTATGAGAAAGTCTGAGAAGATAGAATTAGATGGAAAATGACATGCCTGTGGACAGGTGAGACTATTGGCTCAAGAGATAGACCCAGGATTTGAATCTCCGCCTGCCGCTTCGTGACTAAAAAAAATGGCTATAGTCTCCCCGCCTCTGACTGCCTTGAAACACAAGGAGATAAGGTGTATAAATACGACCACATACACCACTATACAGACGACGTAAAGTAAGTATAGTAAAGAATAGAAGCTGATTGTTGCGTGAGAAATTCTCGCAACATCGTTTTATTACAATATATATTTTATAACGCAAGGGCAACAACTGCTTGAAATTTATAGTCACTTTTCTCGGTAAGCAGCTGTCTCCTCGCGTTGGTATTGAATGCAGTTAAGTTTGCTATGCTAGGCCGTTTTCTCAGAAAAACGGTTGGCAACCTGTTGGGTTATCCTTTTAAGGTAATCATTCTTACGCTGGTTCGTAGTAAAGGTCCTTGCGTCTTAAGTTCTGAGCTGTGGTCATTTTGCGCTGGACTGCGCATGACTGGTCTTGCTTCTTGGTCGATCGATTTCCGCCCACCAGTCAGTCGAGTGAGCGATTTTGAATAGCTAGGGGGAATGCCTCGCTGAAGAGGGGATCTCCGCTATTTTTTGTTCTGTCAGGAATGTTAAGTCCTCTTAATGGATATTTCGTTTATTCGAGATAATACCTCTAGTGTATTTCCACATGCCGGGGAGGCGTAATATTTCTGTGTATTTCCTGAAGGCAAGGTAAATTAACTTTTCATTAACTCTATCGATTTTTGGTCGTGAGCGATTTTTGATTCATAGCCTGTCTTCGAAAGGCGTCGTCACGAGATGTCTTCCCAGCTCACATGTCGCTGTATTGTACTGCATCGGTTGATGCATGTCCCAAGGACTATTACTTGCTACTTTGTTACATGAACTAGGTTTGAAAACCTTTGTTATCTAGAGGATATTTTTGAGGACATTATTTATACTTCAGCAGACGTGCCTGTCTTGCTGAAGTCAGATTAAGGAGAGTGAACTGATCTCATACATCTGGTTATCTCCTGGCTGTTATAGAAAAGGATGGAGTTTTTCACCTGACTACATTTACAGCACTATGAAATATAACATGCATCTGACTCATCATTGTAATGCTGTCTACCGTCCATTGCTGTATTGAATGTTGCTGTGATAATGACTGTTTGATGTGCCTACATATTCGCGTAACCATTTTGTCACTGTGGCGTCCACAATAAATAATGAAGAAAAACGTCATCGGCTGTTACAAGAATCATTGACTTTATACGTCGTGAGTTTACTGACGTCCTAATGTGGATTGCCCTGTTATTTTGTATGATTGTGGTGAAGTGGGATGTTATAAATACTTATAGGGAACTTAGTGTACTGACTGAGATCAGCTGTGAAGGTATCTATATCTATTAAGAGTAGTGTATTATAGATAACCTTACTTGCTACCACATATCTCTATATCTCAGTCAGAATTATTCTGGAATAGTGTGATGCTACGTTATGTGTCTAGGGTATGTGTATGATGAAGTGTAAGTCACAACAACAGACAGATAAACAATTTAATTTAATCCACTACTCTTGACAACACTGTGACACTCACATACATATAACACTCTACAAAGATATCTTAAAAGAGTCACTGATAAACTTTCGAATAACAATATGTATTCATTACTGGCATGAATGAATATGTGTCCTGATTCAACTACAAGGGAACCAGGAAGCACAATCAATTTAAATTACAAGTTATGTACAGAATGTATTTAATATGAATATTGTAGTGACATATATTATTACAAATGTTCTATGTGTGTCAGTTGTGTAGTAGTAAAATGAGGTAATACTGGTTTTGTTTTGTTCAAGCTCTGTTGGTATTTGTCATCATGACTTCAATAGTTTGTCTTTAGGGACCAGTATTGGAGATGTTCACAGTTCCTGATTTTAAGACAAGTAAATTCCCCTCTTAATGTTAATTTTAAAAAGTCAGTTCAAGATGAGGGGACATAATGTTGAGCTCAGCTGGCCAAGTTAGCTTATCTGGCGTGATGGCGGCAGGAAAGGACTCCTCTGCTCGAATTCTCCTCTGGACTCTGGAGACACCTCACTGATAGCTAAAAGGACCAAGGAGTATGCTGTCCGACACTGGATTCAGCAAAGCTCTGACTAGGTGCTGCTCAGTACCATCAAGACCACTGTCCCTGAAATCAAGAAGGATGTACCTTCTACTTCATAACTAATTTATATTTTCTTTTTACACTGATCACAATACATCACAAACATTGCGTTCAGAGCGTTAGGCCAACAGTCAGCTTCATCTGAAATACTTTATACCAGCATTACCATCCTTAATGGTCACTACGCCTCTGCACTTCCAGCATTATTTCTGTCTAATCAATCATCCAGGTGTCAGTGTACTATTTGGCCATTCCATGCCGTTTTACTTCTCTCCGACACCCTCTGTTCAGGCTGGAGCATTACAGGCTTTACCTCACGTTGGCCACTGAACTACACATATATATACAGGCATAAATCAACAATTCACATTCAATTTTCATTAAAAGATATTGAATGGTTCAAGCTTACCACAATTCATACGAATAACACAGATACGTTGATTAGCAATGAATTCTGGCACAAACTGGCACAAATTTCCATCTGCCTATGTTCCAGGCTTTTATTGAGCAAAATATATGCTGGCTTCAACGCACTGATGCTTTATCAAGCTATTTTAAACAAGTGGTTTCGAACTAACGCTCCCAAGTGTGTATATCAGCGAGTCTGACCAATGAGCCACGTTTCGACAAGTGTTTGAAAAAAATGTTACCTTTCCCCGTTTCCCCTAACAACCAAGATAGTATTTATAGCCCGACCAATCGTGGTTAGGCTTTCATTTGTTGCGCTCCAATCAATTTGGAGTTTACATGGTAGGCTATTTCTGTAACGTAAATTTTTTTCAAACACGCTAAAAAAAAATCTTATGAGCAGAAATGATTTTATGCTGTCAGGCACCCCCAATATTTTATTTTGGGTATAATTTATTAATTCCTGGACTATTTGCGTAACGTTTTACATATTATTTGTCAGCAAGCCCTAAGGAACCCAAAAATACAAATTTAAAGGAGCTACGTGGCTGCGTTCAAAATATGCAATTTCTTTTACCTCCTGTTTCGAAGATGTTCTGTCTGGGTACTGTTATGTTCTCAACCGTAAACCCATCTAATGTTATCTTTTCTAATAAGAGTTTTTTATGATTTATAAACCTAACTCTGGGAAAGGGTAGTGTATTTTATCACTGTCCGTCTGAAAAAGTTAGTGCTTGTAGACTTACACGCGTGATAGTAGTAATTGTGTATCGCGCGACGCGTGTTTAATGTTCGGCTTTCTGCCTCTCCCTTCTCGCTATCCTTTTGTCCATCTGTTCGTTCGTTTTGGTAACGTAATGTAGAAAAAGACATGAATGGAATTTAAAATTTAGGTCATTACGCAGTCTGCCTCTTAATGTTTTTCCAAGAAATACAGCACACGTTTCATTGAAGAAAGCGGGTATAATACAGTAAGCTTTTACTATCAACGTGAAAGCGTTACAATTTGCAGACGAAGCAGAAAACAAGGGGGATTTCGAGTACATTCCTTGTGACAGCACTGTCATTTTACCATTGCTCTTCTCTTTATTAATTTTATTTGTTAGGCTTCATATTTACCTAATAATTTATATATGTGGATTAGAATATTTCATGACACCTCCCCTCTTAAAACAGACATTATATGTCAGTCCTTTATTCTATATACACATATAGAAATTTATTATTATTTCTGGGGTTTACGGTGATTCTCATCACACGGATGGCGGCTTAAAAAATCCGCTCCCAGATTGGTTTTTCCAGATATATATTCAATGCTAAAATTGTATGGAGCCAGAAGCAAAGACCATCGGAGTAACCTAGAGTTCTCATGCTTAGCCTGTGCTAAAAACGATAAAGGTTTGTGGTCAGTTTGCAACTTAAATGCCTTCCCATATAGATAAATATTGAATTTCTTTATTGCCCATATTACTGCAAGACATTCTTTTTCGCTAGTTGAGTAGTTGATTTCAGCTTTATTCAACTTTCTGCTAGCATATGCCACTGGGCTTAATTCCCCATCCAATGCATCTGATTTCTGTAGTAGAGTTGCACCTAACCCAATATTACTTGCATCCGTCCTTACTATGAATTCTTGACTTAAGTCAGGTAATTTCAAAATGGGTTTACTTGTGAGCTTTTCCTTCAATTCTTGGTAAGTCATTTCACATTGTGGAGTCCATGTAATGCGATCTGGAAGTCCTTTACGTGTCAATTCCGTTAAAGGTGCACATATGGAATTAAAGTTTTTGATATACTTCTGGTAGAAACCACATAATGAGACAAAGGATCTCACGTCCTTCTTGGTTTGTGGTCTCGGGGCTTTCTGTAGTTTCTCTAAGTTCTTTGGGTCAGGGGTCATGTTTCCCTGATAAACTGTGTGTCCCAAAAATTCCAATTCTTTACATCCAACGCAACATTTGGTTGGTCGGGCTGTTAAATTTGCCTCCCTAAGTCGATCAAACAGCATGTTCAGAGAGTCAATGTGTTCCTCAAATGTTTCTGTTGCTATAAGGATATCATCCATAAAATTTGTTATACAGGGATTATTCAGAGGATCCAATAATTTTCTCATCATTCTAGAGAAGACACTAGGCGCATTCTTCAATCCAAATGGCAATCTATTAAACTCATAGTGTCCTTCTGAGGTACTAAAAGCTAGGTATGGTCTAACCTCAGGCTTTACTGGAATCTGATAGTATCCTTTACTCAGATCCACTTTTGAGAAATATTTAGCTTTATTTAGCTGGCAAACAGCTGATTTGTATCCGGCAATGGATCCACCTGTCCTTCTGTAATAGCATTCAGTCTCCTGTAATCTATACAGAGTCTATGTTCTCCAGAGGGCTTCCTTAAGAGTACAACACCGGAACTATACGAAGACTCACTGTGCGAAATAATATTCCTTCCTTCAACAGATAGTCTATCTCTTCCTTCAAAGCTTTTTCCTTAGCAAACGGAATCGAATATGGTTTCATACAGACAGGTGTGGAGTCTATGAGTTTCATATCATATTCCAATAGGTTTGTATGCCCTGGTCGGTCTGTTAACACCTCTGCATGATTATTTAGAACCTGTTGCACTCTCTCTTTCTGAGTTTTCGTTAAATGTGTACTGATTTTCACCTGTGCTGCTGTCTCACAGGGGTGTAATGGATATTCAAATGATGAAAGTGGTTCCTTTTTCATCTCCATGGCGATGGACAAGGTAACAAGTGTGTCTTCTTC